>SJYA01000218.1:177689-272480 GCA_006410615.1 Neotragus moschatus
TCCCCTTCTCCTCCTGCCCCCAATCCCTCCCAGCATCAGAGTCTTCTCCAATGAGTCAACGCTTCACACGAGGTGGCCAAAGTACTGGAGTTTCAGCTTTAGCCTCATTCCTTCCAGTGAACACCCAGGACTGATCTCCTTTAGAATGGACTGGTTGGATCTCCTTGCAGTCCAAGGGACTCTCAAGAGTCTTCTCCAACACCACAGTTCAAAAGCATCAATTCTTCAGTGCTCAGCTTTCTTCACAGTCCAACTTTCACATCCACACATGACCACTGGAAAAACCATAGCCTTGACTAGACAGACCTTTGTTGGCAAAGTAATGTCTCTGCTTTTGAATATGCTATCTAGGTTGGTCATAACTTTCCTTCCAAGGAGTAAGCATCTTTTGATTTCACGGCTGCAGTCACCATCTGCAGTGATTTTGGAGCCCCCCAAAATAAAGTCTGGCACTTTTTCCACTGTTTCCCGATCTATTTCCCATGAAGTGATGAGACCAGATGCCATGATCTTAGTTTTCTGAATGTTGAGCTTTAAGCCAACTATTTCGCTCTCCTCTTTCACTTTCATCAACTTTCATCTTTCACTTTCACCTCTCAACTTTCACTTTCTTCAGCTTGCATATTTCACTTTCAACTCACAACTTTCACTTTCATCAAGGCTTTTTAGTTCTTCACTTTCTGCCATAAGGGTGGTGTCATCTGCATATCTGAGGCTATTGATATCTCTCCCAGCAATCTTGATTCCAGCTGTGCTTCTCATGATGTACTCTGCAAAGAAGTTAAATAAGCAGGGTGACAATATACAGTCTTGACATACTCCTTTTCCTATTTGGAACAAGTCTGTTGTTCCATGTCCAGTGCTAATTGTTGCTTCCTGACTTGCATATAGGTTTCTCAAAAGGCGGCTCAGGTGCTCTTTAATTTTCCACAGTCTATTGTGATCCACACAGTCAAAGGCTCTGGAATAGTCAATAAAGCAGAAATAGATGTTTTTCTGGAACTCTCTTGCTTGTTCCATGATCCAGCGGATGTTTATGTTGCTACCTGGGACCAATTGTAGAGCCATGGCTGAAGAAGTTGGACTTATTGGGAAGGAATCAGCTCTCTTCTCTCAGGCTGAAGTATCTACAGCATATGTATGGCAAAAGTTTCATATTCTGGGTCCACCTTTTTTTTTTGTCCCAACTACTAAGAAACTATTAAACATCTTAGTTCTAAAATGGTTTTGTTCTGAACCTGAACAAGAGAAAATGATTTTTTAAAAATTTATTTGATTGAAGTATAGTTGATATACAATGTTGTGTTAATTTCTCCAGTTCTAGAGCATGCTGACTCAGTAGCTGTGGCATGTGGGCTCACTTACTCCTCAGTATGCAGGATCTTAGTTCCCCACAAGTGATCAAATCTGCACCCCTACAAAGAATCTACCTGCAATGCAGGAGACTGAGGTTCAGTTCCTGGGTTGGGAAGATCCCCTGCAGAAGGAAATGGCAACCCATTTCAGTATTCTTGCCTGGAGAATCCCATGGACAGAGGAACCTGGCAGGCTACAGTCTGTGGGGTCGCAAGAGTTGGACATGACTCAGCAACTAAACCACCACCACCACCACATTGATAGGGAGATTTCTTTTCTTTTTTACTACTAGAACCACCTGGGAAGCCCAAAAAGTGTTAGTCGCTCAGTTGTGTCTGACTCTTTGTGACCCCATTGACTGTAGCCTGCCAGGCTCCTCTGTCTATGAAATTCTCCAGGTAAGAATACTGGAGTGGGTACCCATTTTCTTCTCCAGAAGGAAGTCCCAGTGGTATATTAATTTATTCACCCATTCATAAGCCATATTATCTTTTCTCCTAATGGGTTTTCTTTTTAAAAAATACATTGTACAGTACTGCTACTGGTGCTAAGTCACTTCAGTCGTGTCCGACTCTGTGCGACCAGATAGATGGCAGCCCAACAGGCTCCCCTGTCCCTAGGATTCTCCAGGCAAGAACACTGGAGTGGGTTGCCATTTCTTTCTCCAGTAACCTCTGTTTAATTCTAGTCCTCCTGCCTTGTCAGAAGAGAAATTGGTCTCAATATTCCTAGGACTGAGGTCATCCATAATGACACTTCAAGTACACATTCTAACTAAAAATTGTTCTATTCCTTCTTTGAGTATTTTAATGCCAGATTCTCCAAATTATCTAATTTGTTTTGATACATTAGCTTATCATTCTGCTTCACAATCACTATTTGCAGTTTTAATTCTTATCTGGACTCGAGGGACATTTTAGAAGAGGAGATCTTCCTGGAAGTTGAGACAAAGACTTTCTCCAGGCTTTTGCTATCTGGTCTTCTTTTTGTTCAACTTTGGTGTCATTATTTTAAAGAGATTCCATTGTTTCTCAAGCTGTCTTCCTTGCTTTGATAAATTTAAGGAATATCTTCCCATGCCTATTAGAAACCTCTATAAGATGCATTGCATATATTGTTTCTTTGGTTTATCTCATTTGAAGTTATCTAAAACCTGCCATATTTTGTGAGTTTATAGGTTTTCTTTTCTGGCTCCTTTTCTGCTTTATGAAACNTAATTCTAGTCCTCCTGTCTTGTCAGAAGAGAAATTGGTCTCAATATTCCTAGGACTGAGGTCATCCATAATGACACTTCAAGTACACATTCTAACTAAAAATTGTTCTATTCCTTCTTTGAGTATTTTAATGCCAGATTCTCCAAATTATCTAATTTGTTTTGATACATTAGCTTATCATTCTGCTTCACAATCACTATTTGCAGTTTTAATTCTTATCTGGACTCGAGGGACATTTTAGAAGAGGAGATCTTCCTGGAAGTTGAGACAAAGACTTTCTCCAGGCTTTTGCTATCTGGTCTTCTTTTTGTTCAACTTTGGTGTCATTATTTTAAAGAGATTCCATTGTTTCTCAAGCTGTCTTCCTTGCTTTGATAAATTTAAGGAATATCTTCCCATGCCTATTAGAAACCTCTATAAGATGCATTGCATATATTGTTTCTTTGGTTTATCTCATTTGAAGTTATCTAAAACCTGCCATATTTTGTGAGTTTATAGGTTTTCTTTTCTGGCTCCTTTTCTGCTTTATGAAACATCTCCCTTCTTCTCCCAACAGTTACATTTCTGACTCTGTCAACTAACCACTGAGGATTACTATTACCTTTCATATGTTTTCTCAGATTGCTATAAGTTGCTTTAAGAAAATATTCTCTTAGTTTCTCTCTTGTTTGCTATTGATTTTTTCAAAAGCTAACTTTCATTTCTGTCATTGGACACTTTATATATTAAAAGGACATGTAGTGGATTTTCATTTTCCCACAAGGCTGTGAATTTAATTGCATGGTGGTCACTGCTAATGACTCTGCACCAGCTCACAGACAAAGTTTCATTCACTGTCAGAATCCAGTCTCGTATATTTCCCTGCTATACACACAGCCTCCTTCTCTACCTTTGCTGGGAAGCAGTAATTTCTCTTATCTAAAAATCTCCCTTCTAACCCTTGTCCCAGGGAGGCATTTTGCCAATCTATGATTGAGTAATTAAAGTCTCCCATTATTACTACCTGGCCTAATTTCACAGCTTCCACAATCTCAATTAACATTTCTATCTTGGTTTCTTGGCCAGGTGGGCTGTAACATACCCCTATTATGACTTTTTAATTATTTGAGAATGGAATTTCTACCCACAGAGATTTTACAGAAGTTTGTTTTTCTGATAAGATTTTTATCCTACTGCTTTGTAGAACTATCTTTCACACAGCACTATTACAGAAATGTATTTATTTATATCTGTCCTCTTTGCTGAATATATTTGAATCAGCTTATAAAAATACACACAAAGATAAAAAACACACAAAACATTAGTCAGCAAGAAAACAGGGGCAAGGTAAAATAAGAGTAGAAAATAAGAGGAGGTCACCATATGAGTTCACGCAACATGAACTAAGTCTGTCATGTCCTAAGTCTGTCACTCAGGCTACAAAATCAGGTTTACCCAAATGTTGGTTAAATAGTCCAGGTAAACTTAGTAGGAGTTGAAAAACATTTCTCAAAGTGCCATCAAAGAATAACTTCACAACAACATCTAATGACAAACAGCAGATAGTATAGTTGGAGAGAAAATCATTTCAAAGACATCGGTATTGATACTTCATATATCACAAAGCCTGTGCTTGTGGCCCCCTTCTGTATCATTTCTTTAAAAAAATAACATTATTGAAGTATAATTCACACACATAATGTTCACTTTTTTAAAGCATACTATTCAATGGTTTTTAGGATATCTGTAAACTTGCATATTGTAATATTGTCTAATTTCAGCACACTTTCATCATCCCCAAAAGAAATCCAATACTCATTAGAATTTATTCCCTATTTCCCCCTCCTTCAGCCTCCAGCAACAATCAATCTACTTTTTTCCTTTGTAGATTTGCCTACTTTGAATATTTCATATAAATGGAAGTGTTTTGTGTCCAATTTATTTCACTTCTCACATTGTTTTCAAGGTTCATCCCTGTTGTATCATGTACCATGTATTATGGAAGAATAATATTCCATTATGGGGTACTGAACTGAACTGTTATATTTTATTTATTAATTTGTCAACTAGCGGGTATTTCGTTTTTGTTTTTGTATTATGAGTAATGCCACTGTGAACATTCATGTCCAAGTTTTTGTGTGGACATATGCTGACCTGTAAGCTGAAGCTGAAACTCCAATACTTTGGCCACCTGATGCAAAGAGATGACTCATTGAAAAAGAACCCGAGGCTGGGAAAGATTGAAGGTGGGAGGAGAATGGGGATGACAGAGGACAAGATGATTGGGTGACATCATCAACTCAATGGATATGAGGTTTAGCAAGCTCTGGGAGATGGTAAAGGATACAACTGAGCGACTGAACAAGAACAGTAACATTCAGGTCAAGAAGCAACAGTTAGGGGGTGATCCTAAGATGGCAGAGGAATAGGATGGGGAGACCACTTTCTCCTCCACAAATTCATCAGAAAAAAATTTGAATCTTGAGTAAATTCCACAAAACAACTTCTGAATGCCAGCAGACAATATCAGGCACCCAGAAAAGCAGCCCATTGTCTTCTAAAGGAGGTAGGAAAAAATAGAAAAGATAAAAAGAGAAACAGAAGAGGTAGAGTTGGAGATCAGTCTCGGGAAAGGGGTCTTAAAAAAGAGAGAAGTTTCCAAACACCAGAAACACTCTCACTGGCAACTCTGTGGTGAGCATTGGAACCTCAGAGGGCAACATAACTGGGAGGAAAATTAAATAAATAAATAATTAAACCCCATAGATTACATGCCCAACAGTAACTCCCAGTGGAGAAGTGGTGCAGATGCCATCTGCCACTAGCAACAGGGGCTGGGAAGGGAGGCACGGGCTGCATTGCTTAGAGTAAGGACTGGGCCTGAATGCCCCAAGGGCAATCTGAGGGAACTAGATTGAGCAACTAGTCTGAACAAACCAGACTGTGGGATAGCTACCCCAGAAAAGCCCTAACATAAGATACTGCAAGGCCCACTCACAGAACAAAGGACTGACTAGAGCTAGCCAGCTGTGGACTGGCCCATCTCCCACTGGAGACAGGCAACTAGAGCCATAAGGGGGCAATCACAGCCCCAGAGAGGCATCATCTACCAAACTGCAAGCAGGCTTCATTGCTAACCAAGACTTCTTGGGATTCTGGACCGTCAACATCTGCCTGAAAAGATGTGCTGGTTGTATACCCAGAAAACCGAGTGGCAGGGATGGGGGAGATCATAAGTCACAACTATGGCGTTCACCAAGCACCTTGTCGCCTGAGCTGCTCAAACCTGGGAAGGCACAAAAAGCAGGCCCAACCGAGTCTGCACCTTTGTGGAGTACCTGAGTACCTGAACCTGGGTGGCTTAGACCTGAGAAGTGCATGCAACCCAGGGCCAGCCTCTGACAGTTCCCGGCAGAACAACCTAGAGCTTAAGCAGTATAGACTGGGAAAGCACACATGCTGTGAGCTGGGGCAAACCCAGTGTTGGCCGAGACACCTCGAACACATGCCAGTGTAATACATTTGTAGTGTTCCTCCCTCCCCACAGCACAACTGAACAAGTGAGCCTAAAATAGTGTCCACCACTGCCCCCTTGTGTCAGGGGGGAAATTAGACACTGAAAGTGAAAGTGAAAGTGAAGTCGCTCAGTCGCGTCCGACTCTTTGCGACCCGTGAACTGTAGCCCACCAGGCTCCTCCGTCCATGGGATTCTCCAGGCATGAATACTGGAGTGGGTTGCCATTTCCTTCTCCAGGGGAAGAAAGATTCCCGACCCAGGAATCAAACCCAGGTCTCCCACATTGCAGGCAGATGCTTTAACCTCTGCACCATCAGGGAAGCCCTTAAATACAGAATACAACCCCTCAGAAAACCTCCTATAGAGACACAGAACTTCAGATCCAAGTACTAACATCAAAGATTTCAAGGGAGGAAAAGAAGCCAGGTTGAAAGAAGAAGGGGGAGGAGGCCGGAGAGGGGGTGTGAAAGGGGTGGCCTTACAGATGTCTCCTGCCACCTACAGATACCCAGGCATTATGGGACTTTTCCCTGGGCCTCCAGAGAAGGGAGGACTGGAACTCGGCCCTACCAGAAGTCAGACCAGACCAGAACCAGAATTCGAGTTCTCTGCCAAGTGGAGGTGATCAGTCTCCAATCTTCAGCTCAGGCTGAGGGCCCTTCAACCAGATTCCTGCATCCAGGACCAGGGGACTAGAAAAACAGGGAAGGATAAGAAGGGTTAAGGAGAGGAAAGAGAGAGGAAAGAGGGGAGAGGTCAATAAATCTCTTGTTCCTTACTGGTCGGGGCACTCTGGCCAGTTGACACTGGAGACCAGCAAACAGAAAAAGCTAAAACAGAGGGAACCACCTTGAAAGTGACAGATGGAGACGTCTTGAGGCTACTGTAAGAATGAGACTGAAAACCAGAGGCAGGAGGCTTAAGTCCAAATACTGAGAACACCAGAGAACTCCTGACTCCAGGGAACATTAATCGATAGGAGCTCATCAAACGTCTCCATACCTACACTGAAACCAAGCACCACCCAAAGGCCAACAAACTCGAGAGCAAGACATACCACGCAAATTCTCCAGCAACACAGGAACAAAGTCCTGGGCTTCAATATATAGGCTGCTCAAAGTCACTCCAAACCCATTGACATCTCATTACTCATTACTGGCACCTAATTGCACTCCAGAGAGAAGAAATCCAGCTCCATCCACCAGAAGACCAACACAATCTTCCCTAACCAGGAAACCTTGACAAGCCACCTGTCCAACCCCACCCACAGGGAGGAAATTCCACAATAAAGAGAACTTCACAAACTGCCAAAATACGGAAAGGCCACCCCAAACACAACAGTATAAATGAGATGAAGCAGAGAAATACCCAGAAGGTAAAGGAACAGGATAAATACCCACCAAACCAAACAAAAGAGGAAGAGATAGGGAATCTACTTGAAAAGAATTCTGAATGATGATAGTGAAAATGATCCAAAATCTTGAAAATGAAATGGAATTACAGATAAATAGCCTGGAGACAAGGGTTGAAAAGATGCAAGAAAGGTTTAACAAGGACCTAGAAGGAATAAAAAAGAGTCAATAAATAATGAATAATGCAATAAATGAGATCAAAAACACTCTGGAGGGAACCAAAAGTAGAATAACTGAGGCAGAAGATAGGATAAGTGAAGTAGAAGTTAGAATGGTAGAAATAAATGAAACAGAGAGGAAAAAAGAAAAACGAATTAAAAGAAATGAGGACAATCTCAGAGACCTCTGGGACAATGTTAAACACCCCAATATTCGAATCATAGGAGTCCCAGAAGAAGAAGGCAAGAAGAAAGACCATGAGAAAATACTTGAGGAGATAATAGTTGAAAACTTTCCTAAAATGGGGAAGGAAATAATCACCCAAGTCGAAGAAACCCAGGATAAACCCAAGGCGAAACACCCCAAGACACATATTAATCAAATTAACAAGATCAAACACAAAGAACAAATATTAAAAGCAGCAAGGGAAAAACAACAAATAATACAAAAGGGGATTCCCATAAAGATAACAGCTGATCTTTCAATAGAAACTCTTCAGGCCAGGAAGGAATGCAGGACATACTTAAAGTGATGTAAGAAAATAACCTACAGCCCAGATTACTGTACCCAGCAAGGATTTCATTCAAATATGAAGGAGAAATCAACAGCTTTAAGACAAGCAAAAGCTGAGAGAATTCAGCACCACCAAACCAGTTCTCCAATAAATGCTAAAGGATCTTCTCTAGACAAGAAACATAGAAAGGGTGTAGAAACTTGAATCCAAAACAATAAATGGCAATGGGATCATACTTATCAATAATTACCTTAAATGTAAATGGGCTGACTGCCCCAACCAAAAAATAAAGACTGGCTGAATGGATACAAAAACAAGACCCCTATATATGCTGTCTACAAGAGACCCACCTCAAAACAAGGGACACATACGGACTGAAAGTGAAGGGCTGGAAAAAGATATTCCATGCAAATAGAGACCAAAAGAAAGCAGGAGTAGCAATACTCATATCAGATAAAATAGACTTTAAAACAAAAGCTGTGAAAAGAGACAAAAGAGGACACTACATAATGATCAAAGGGTCAATCCAAGAAGAAGATATAACAACTATAAATATATATGCACCCAACATAGGAGCACCTCAATATGTAAGACAAATGCTAACAAGTATGAAAAGGGAAATTAACAGTAACAGTAATAGTGGGAGACTTTAATACCCCACTCACACCTATGGATAGATCAACCAAACAGAAAATTAACAAGGAAACACAAACTTTAAATGATACAATAGACCAGTTAGATCTAATTGATATCTACAGGACATTTCACCTCAAAACAATGAATTTCACCTTTTTCTCAAGCGCACATGGAACCTTCTCCAGGATAGATGACATCCTGGGACATACATCTAGCCTTGGTAAATTCAAAAAAGTTGAAATCATTCCAAGTATCTTTTCTGACCACAATGCAGTAAGATTAGATCTCAGTTAGAGGAGAAAAACTATTAAAAATCCCAGCATAGGGAGGCTGAACAACACGCTGCTGAATAACCAACAAATTATAGAAGAAATTAAAAAAAGAAATAAAAATATACATAGAAACTAATGAAAATGAAAATACAACAACCCCAAACCTGTGGGACACTGTAAAAGCAGTGCTAAGGGGAGGGTTCATAGCAATACAGGCATATCTCAAGAAACAAGAAAAAAAAGTCAAATAACCTAACTCTACACTTAAATCAACTAGAAAGAGAAGAAATGAAGAACTCCAGGGTTAACAGAAGGAAAGAAACCTTAAAAATTAAGGCAGAAATAAATGCAAAAGAAACAAAAGAGACCATAGCAAAAATCAACAAAGCCAAAAGCTGGTTCTTTGAAAAGATAAATAAAATTGACAAACCATTAGCCAGACTCATCAAGAAACAAACGGAGAAAAATAAAATCAATAAAATTAGTAATGAAAATGGAGAGATCACAACAGACAACACAGAAATACAAAGGACCATAAGAGACTACTATCAGCAGCTATATGCCAATACAATGGACAACATGGTAGAAAGGGAAAATTCTTAGAAAAGTACAACTTTCCAAAACTGAACCAGGAAGATATAGAAAATCTTAACAGACCCATCACAAGCACAGAAATTGAAACTGTAATCAGAAAGCTTCCAGCAAACAAAAGCCCAGCTCCAGATGGCTTCACAGCTGAATTCTACCAAAAATTTAGAGAAGNGGTATCTCTAATTTTCTTGAAGATATCTCTAGACTTTCCCATTCTATTGTTTTCCTCTATTTCTTTGCAATGATCTCTGAGGAAGTCTTTCTTATCTCTCCTTTTTATTCTTTGGAACCCTGAATTCAAATGGGTATATCTTTCATTTTCCCCTTTGCTTTTTGCTTCTCTTCTATTCACAGCTATTTGTAAGGCAACCATTTTGCCTTTTTGCATTTCTTTTCCTTGGGGAATCTGAGCACAAGGATGAGTGAATGCAAAACTGCTAAGCATTCTCAAGAAGTGTGCAAAGATGAGTTGTGATAATGGGAAGAACAGCACGAACAATCCCTTCCTTCTCCAGTTTCTCTTGAGCCTCAGCTTCAAGGAGAAGACTGGTAGACAGATAATCAAAGGGAGGATTTGAGCAATGGGTCCAGGATTTCTGAATTGAAAGGAGTAGTGTTTTATCTTTAAAATTTTTTTAAAGACAAAACGATAAGTTAAGTTGGGATCAATGTAGGATTTGCCAAGCTTTGTCCTTAGAAAAGAAGTAGAAGGAAAAGCTACTGGAAAAGGCAAGCATCCGTCCATTCTTTCCCCTCCTCTTTACTCTCCATCTCCAAAATGACTTTTAGAATAAAACTAATACCTTTACCTTCCCCATAGGCTCTATATGACCTGATGCCTGTTGCCTCCCCAGTCTCATTTTCCATCCTTTCTCTGCTTCTTTCATCCTGTTCTGGATATTCAAGATTTTTGTTCTCTGGAAGAAAGTTTATTCCTGACTCAACATTTTTGCTGCAACCCTTTCCTGGACCAGAACCACTGTTACCCTTATGTCTAAATGGCACATGCCTTTTAATTCCAATCTCAGATTAAACATCAATTCCTCATGACCTCACTGTCTGAACTAGCCCACCCACTCCATCAGCAAATTCTGTTTCATCACTCTGATTGTCTCTTAATATTATCATCACCTAGTATTTTTTGATATAGAACTTATTTTTTAGTGTAGTTTTCAGTTCACTGCAAAATGAAGCAGGTCATCACCTAGTATTTTTTGATGTAGAACTAATTTTTTATTGTAGCTTTCAGTTCACTGCAAAATGGAGGAGGAGAAAAAGAGGGTTCCTTTATACCCCTACATACACACACACGCACACACACAGAAACACACACACCCTCTCCCACCACGAACAGCCCAAACTAAAGTGGAACATTTGTTACAGTCAATGAAGCAGTATTGACACATAGTTATCAACAAAAGTCCATAGTTACATTACAATTCACTCAGTGTTATACATTCTATAGGTTTTGATGAATGTATAATATCATTTATCTACCATTGTATTATCACACAAAATAGTTTCACTGCCCTAAAAATCCTGTGTGCTCCACACGTTAATCTCTACATCCTCCTAAACTCCTGACAATCACTGACTTTTTGTCTCCCTAGTTCTGCCTTTTCCAGACTGTTGTAGTGTTGAAGTCATACAGTATGTAGCCTTTTAATACTGGCTTCTTTCACTTAGCAATATGTACTTAAGTTTCTTCCATGTCCTTCTGGAAGGCTTGATACCTCATTTCTTTTTAGTACTGAATAATATTCCATTGCCTTGATGTACACTGGTGTATTTATCCATTCACCTACTGAAGGACATTTTGGTTGCTTACAGATTTTGGCAATTATAAATCCAGCTGCTATAAACACTTGTGTGCACATTTTTTTTGTGATCACAAGACTGGTTCCAAATAGGAAAAGGAGTACGTCAAGGCTGTATATTGTCACCCTGCTTATTTAACTTCTATGCACAGTACATCATGAGAAACGCTGGACTGGAAGAAGCACAAGCTGGAATCAAGACTGCTGGGAGAAATATCAATAACCTCAGATATGCAGATGCCACCACCCTTAGGGAAGAAAGTGAAAAGGAACTAAAAAGCCTCTTGATGAAAGTGAAAGAGGAGAGTGAAAAAGTTGGCTTAAATCTCAACATTCAGAAAACGAAGATCATGGCATCCGGTCCCATCACTTCATGGGAAATAGATGGGGAAACAGTGGAAACACTGTCAGCCTTTATTTTGGGGGGCTCCAAAATCACTGCAGATGGTGACTGCAGCCATGAAATTAAAAGACACTTACTCCTTGCAAGGAGAGTTGTGACCAACCTAGATAGCATATTCAAAAGCAGAGACATTACTTTGCCAACGNAGATGTGTATAAGAGACAGGAGTACATCATGAGAAACGCTGAGCTGGAAGAAGCACAAGCTGGAATCAAGACTGCTGGGAGAAATATCAATAACCTCAGATATGCAGATGCCACCACCCTTAGGGAAGAAAGTGAAAAGGAACTAAAAAGCCTCTTGATGAAAGTGAAAGAGGAGAGTGAAAAAGTTGGCTTAAATCTCAACATTCAGAAAACGAAGATCATGGCATCCGGTCCCATCACTTCATGGGAAATAGATGGGGAAACAGTGGAAACACTGTCAGCCTTTATTTTGGGGGGCTCCAAAATCACTGCAGATGGTGACTGCAGCCATGAAATTAAAAGACACTTACTCCTTGCAAGGAGAGTTGTGACCAACCTAGATAGCATATTCAAAAGCAGAGACATTACTTTGCCAACGAAGGTCCGTCTAGTCAAGGCTATGGTTTTTCCTGTGGTCATGTATGGATGTGAGAGTTGGACTGTGAAGAAGGCTGAGCACCCAAGAATTGATGCTTTTGATCTGTGGTGTTGAAGAAGACTCTTGAGAGTCCCTTGGACTGCAAGGAGATCCAACCAGTCCATTCTGAAGGAGATCAGCCCTGGGTGTTCTTTGGAAGGAATGATGCTAAAGTTGAAACTCCAGTACTTTGGCCACCTCATGCAAAGAGTTGACTCATTGGAAAAGACTCTGATGCTGGGAGGGATTGGGGTCAAGAGGAGAAGGGGATGACAGAGGATGAGATGGCTGGATGGCATCACGGATTCGATGGACATGAGTTTGAGTGAACTCTGGGAGTTGGTCATGCACAGGGAGGCCTGGCGTGCTTCGATTCATGGGATTACAAGGAGTCAGACACGACTAAGTGACTGAACTGAACTGAACTGAAGTTTTCAGTTTGTCTGGGTAAATATCAAAGAGCATGATTTTAAGTCATATGATAAGCATATGTTTAATTTTAAAAGAAAACAATAAACTCTCTTCCAAAATGTGTATATCATTCTGCATTCCCACCATCAATGGATAAGATTTCCTATTGCTCCACATCCTCACCAGCATTTGATGTTGTCAAGGTTTTGGAGTTTTGTGATTTTAAAAGGTGTACAGTGGTATCTCATTGATTAATTTGCATTCCCTAATGGTGTGTGATGTTGAATATCTTTTCATATGCTCACTTGCCATCTGTATTTGCCAAGGTGTAACTCCTTTGGTGAGATGTCTACTCAAATATCTTGCCTGTTTTTCCATCAGGTTGTTCATTTTATTATTGTTAAGTTGTAAGAGTTCTTTGTATATTTTGGATAATAGTCATTTATCAGATATACCTTTTGCAAATACTTTCTTCCAGTGTGTGGCTTATCTTCTCATTCTCTTGGCAATGTCTTTATTCATGTAACAATTTTTGTGTCTAGTTATTTATGTTCATATTTTGTTTACCCCAACTAGAATATAATCTCCATGACAAATGAGACTTTGTGCCTTGCAAATAATAGGTAGTTAATAATTATGGCTGAAGAGAAACAGAAGGTATAAGTCAGAGGGTACAGATTTTCAGTTGCACAATATGAATAAGTTCTAGAGATTTACTGTACAATGTAGAGCCAATAGTAAGCAATACTGTATTATATACTTTAAAAATGTGTTAAGAGGGTGATCTTTTCCTAAGTGCTCTTAACACACGTAAAAAATAATAAAGAGAGCAGTTGGAAACTTTTAGAGGTAATAGATATATTGATGGCATAGATTGTAGTGATGGTTTCATGGATATATACTTAACTCCTCAAGTTGCATGCATTAAATAAGTACATTTCTTTGTATACTAAGCATACCCCCAATAAAGTGGTTTAAAGAAATAAATAATGGTGGAATTGTTTAGAATAACCAGTTATTTTCAACCCACTATAAAAGTGGACAAAAACTCTGAACAGACACTTCATTAAAAAGATACTCAATTCATTAGCTCTCAAAGAAATGCAGATGAAAACTACAGTGAGACAGCTTTGCATTCACCTATCAGTATGGCTAAAATATAAGATTAATCATACAAAGTGAGGGTGAGAATATGGTACAGCCATTTTGGAAAACTGTTTAGTAATATTTATTTAAAATATTCACACACCCTATGTGAATTTCAACTTCTAAATATAAACCCAACATAAACATCTACATATCTTCACCCAGAGGTGTATTAGAACATTCAGAGAAGCATTATTATTATAGCCAAAAGCTAGAAACAGTCTGAATGCATATCAACATGGATGAAGTGGACAGTCACACAGTGGAATGCAACACAAGAAAGATAGCACAGTATGCAACAATGTGAATAAATCTCATAAACATGTTAAGCAAAAGAAACCAGACACAAACAAAACATAAAAAAATCCATCATGCCATAAGATTATTTTTATATGTAATTCAAAACAGTCACAAATAACTTGCAATGTTAGAAGTCAGGATGGTGGTTACTCTTGGGGAGGGCTGGCTAGTGACAGAAATGGGGCTCAAGGGGAACTTTTTGAGGTCCTGGAAGTGCTCTCCTCCTTGAGCTGGGTTCTAGTAACTCAGGTATATTCACTTAGCAAAATTCATTAAGCTCACACATAGCTCATGCATTTCTCTGTACCTGTATTATATGTTGGTTAAAATATTCTTTACAAATATACTAATTATGCTGCCACCAATTACCACCTTTTGTAGATGATTCAGAAGGCACCTTAGAATGTTCTGGGATACTCTGTCATTATCATGAGCTAGGTTTTTTAAGGGTACCTAGGGTTTTTAGAACTTTCCTTAAATGTGTGTGTGTGTGTGTGTGTGTGTGTGTGTGTGTTGGGATGGAGAACATCACATTGAAACTCTAATGTAACTCTAAACCTAATAACTCTTTTCAATCCTCCTAATTTATTTTCTACATCCAGTTCAGTTCAGTTCAGTCATTCAGTCGTGTCCGACTCTTTGCAATCCCAAGAACCACAGCACTCCAGGCCTCCCTGTGCATCACCAACTCCCGGAGTTCACTCAGACTCACCTCCATCGAGTCAGTAATGCCATCCAGCCATCTCATCCTCTGTCATCCCCTTCTCCTCTTGACCCCAATCCCTCCCAGCATCAGAGNGGGGGAGGTGTGGGGGAAGGGGGGAGACATATAGAAAGAGGAGCCAAAGGGCCAGGGTGTCTCTTCTCTTCATGCCTTTGGGTAGCCAAGCCCTCATACCTCGAGGATTTATTTTCCTTTACTTTCTAAATAAAACTGAGCTGTAACACTGGTCCGTCACTTCAAATTTTTGTTGTGATGAGACAGAACCGAGAAAATCATACACTCCCCTGACAAACACTTGTTATTTACCATCTTAAAACAAAATATTACAGCCATTCTTACAGTAAGTGAAGTCATATCTCAGGGTTTTGGTTCAGTTCAGTTCAGTCACTCAATCGTGTCCAACTCTCTATGACCCCATGAATCGCAGCACGCCAGGCCTCCCTGTCCATCACCAACTCCCAGAGTTCACCCAGACTCACGCCCATCAAGTCAGTGATGCCATCCAGCCATCTCATCCTTGGTCATCCCCTTCTCCTCCTGCCCCTAATCCCTCCCAGCATCAGGGTCTTTTCAAATGAATCAACTCTTCATATGAGGTGGCCCAAGTACTGGAGCTTCAGCTTCAGCATCATTCCTTCCAAAGAAACCCGAGGGCTGATCTCCTTCAGAATGGACTGGTTGGATCTCCTTGCAGTCCAAGGGACTCTCAAGAGTCTTCTCCAACACCACAGTTCAAAAGTATCAGTTCTTCAGCGCTCAGCCTTCTTCACAGTCCAACTCTCACATCCATACATGACCACAGGAAAAACCATAGCTCTGACTAGACAGACCTTTGTTGGCAAAGTAATGTCTCTGCTTTTCAACATGCTGTCTAGGTTGGTCATAACTTTCCTTCCAAGGAGTGACGTTGAGCCTCTTTCCCGTGGCTCTCGGCCATTTCTGTATCTTCCCTGGAAATCCTGTTTTCTGCATTGGCTCTCCTCGTGTGCCTGGAAGTCCTTGGCTTTCTGCCCTTCATTGTGGAGATCTGAAAAGCTACCTAGGAACACTTCACCTGTGAATGAAGCCTGTCTACTCTGAGGTTCTCTTTTGGTTTATCTGGATGAGGCCATTTGATGTTGATATATTTAGGGATTTCCTGTTGGCCTGACTGTAGCCGTAAGAGTCTTCTGATGCTGACTGGAGGGCCAGAGCCCAGGTGGCTGCTTCAGAAGCTCAGTGAAGGACACGGGTCTCTGCATTCTGCATTCAGTTAAGTAGACAGTCACTTATTACCCCTGATTTTGGCATTGTACCCGTGTTCCCTCGATGTGGATGGATTCTCTCTCCTATCACCGGCTGTACAGAGATCCTGTTTTACTTTCTCTAGAGATGAACAGTGGGCAGCTGGCCAGAGGCATGGAGAGGAGGAGGCAATTTTAAAATCTAGTCATATCTCAGAAGATGTTTACATTGTTATCGTTGCTGTTGTTGGTCAGCCACTACTTTGTGTCTGAGTCCTTGTGACATCCACGAACTGTAGAACGCCAGGCTCCTCTGTCCTCTGCCCTCCTCCAGAGTTTGCTCAGATTCATGTCCAATGAGCCGGTGATGCCATCTATTCTCTGCCGTCCCCTTGTCCTTTTGCCTTGGAACCCCATGGATGGTATTTACCCTACACTCTTCATTGTAGCTTGACCCCAGCACACACACTTATATCAAACACATTTCACATCCAGTCCCAAAGGTACCTGGAACTAACAGTTCCCGAGCCTTCTCAAGACTCTGGAATAAACTGTGAATTGTGTTCATTCTCAGGCTCTCAGCTGTTAGCACAAGAGCTGGGCTTCTACTGGGTTTACTCTCCACAATCCACTTTTCACCTTACAGCATTATGTTGCTGTTTTAACCTCTCAACTTGGGACCATGTTGACAATTTCTTACTTTTTAAAAGCAGCATTTGTTGATTTATTTTGGCTGCACCATGGCTTATTGGTTGCGCTCGGGCTCTTCAGTTGCAGCTCTTAGTTGTGGCACATGGGACCTCGTTCCCTGACCAGGGATGGAACCTGGGTCCCTGCACTGGGAGCACTGAGTCTTAGCCACTGGCCACCGAGGAAGTCCTGACTTGTTAAAGTATACCTTGTCTGTGGTCAAAAGATATAAAACACCTCCAGCATGGTGACTATAGTTAATACTATAGTTAATATGATACTGTATTGTCCCTTTTAAAGTTGCTAAGAAAGTGGGTCTTAGTTCTAGCCACAAGAAACAAAATTTGTAGCTATATGAGGTAATTGATTTTAGCTTAAAGTTACTGTGGTGATCATTTTGCAATATGTACATATACCAAATCATTATGTTGTACAGCTTAAGAATACAACACTGTATGTCAATTATACCTCAATAAAACTGGGAGGGGGAAAAACCTTGCCTGAAGTTTTAGCATGGTTTGGGGATGGAATGAAGTTATATATATAGTTTTATTCCAGTCAGCATCTTAATGTAGACTCTTTGTTTTGTTTTATATATATATATATGCACATATACACACACATTTGTACATATTCTTCTAGCTGCTAGATAATGTTTAAGTTTGCTCCCTACTGGAAATGTTAGCTCTGAAAGTGAGTAGGGAAGATGTAAACTGAGGGACTATAACTTTCTGATGTATAACCAAGCTTGTAAAAGTACTCTGAAATGGCTAACTACCATATATTCTTTGGTAGTTTAACATCTAAAAAATTCTAAGTTTATTGGTGTATAAAAGTTTATTGGATGGCATAGCAGTGGGGCCTGGAATCAGACTTCATGGGTTTGAAAAACAAGAACTTGAGTAGTTTATTGAGCTCCTTTGAGGCTTATTTTGGTCAGTTCCAAAAACAGAATGATTAGTATTGACCTCAGAGGTTCATTGAGAGAATGAAGCGAGTTAAACATAAACAGTGCTTTCAGTACTCCCTAGATTCAAGTAAGTACACAATAATGTTAGAAAGGAAATGCAATTTAAAGTATAGACCTTAAATTTTTAAGTGTGCAAAACCTTAACAGAGGCTTCGTTTAGTATTTACGGAATTAAATGACCTTACTCATCTGAAAAAGAGTCCCCTTTGAAAAAGTTAACACTTTTCTTTCTCTAACAGGACAATTTAAAACATAATAATTTTTGGTTTGTACCTACCTTAAACTTCATCCATTCTGCTAAAACAAAGGAGAAAATAACCCTTTACATTTTTATTGTAACTTTATTCAGTTCAGTTCAGCTGCTCAGTCGTGTCCAACTCTTTGCAACCCCATGAATCACAGCACGCCAGGCCTCCTTGTCCATCACCAACTTCCAGAGTTCACTCAGACTCACACCCATCAAGTCAGTGATGCCATCCAGCCATCTCATCCTCTGTCGTCCCCTTCTCCTCCTGCCCCCCAATCCCTCCCAGTGTCAAAGTCTTTCCAATGAGTCAACTCTTCCCATGAGGTGGCCAAAGTACTGGAGCTTCAGCTTTAGCATCATTCCTTCCAAAGAAATCCCAGGGCCGATCTCCTTCAGAATGGACTGGTTGGATCTCCTTGCAGTCCAAGCGACTCTCAAGAGTCTTCTCCAACACCACAGTTCAAAAGCATTGATTCTTCGGCGCTCAGCCTCCTTCACAGTCCAACTCTCGCATCCATACATGACTAATGAAAAAAACCATAGCCTTGACTAGACGGACCTTAGTCGGCAAAGTAATGTCTCTGCTTTTGAATATGCTATCTAGGTTGGTCATAACTTTTCTTCCAAAGAGTAAGCATCTTTTAATTTCATGTCTGCAGTCACCATCTGCAGTGATTTTGGAGCCCAAAAAATAAAGTCTGACACTGTTTCCCCATCTATTTCCCATGAAGTGATGGGACTGGATGCCATGACCTTTGTTTTCTAAATGTTGAGCTTTAAGCCAACTTTTTCTCCACTTTCACTTTCATCAAGAGGCTTTTGAGTTCCTCCTCACTTTCTGCCATAAGGGTGGTATCATGTCTGAGGTTATTGCATATCTGAGGTTATTGATATTTCTCCCGGCAATCTTGATTCCAGCTGTGCTTCTTCCAGTCCAGCATTTCTCATGATGTACTCTGCATAGAAGTTAAATAAGCAGGGTGACAATATATAGCCTTGATGTACTCCTTTTCCTATTTGGAACCAGTCTGTTGTTCCATGTCCAGTTCTAACTGTTGCTTCCTGACCTGCATACAAATTTCTCAAGNTGGGAGGGATTGGGGTCAGGAGGAAAAGGGGATGACAGAGGATGAGATGGCTGGATGGCATCACCAACTCTGTGGACATGAGTTTGAGTGAACTCCAGGAGCTGGTGATGGATAGGGAGGCCTGGTGTGCTGTGGTTCATGGGGTTCCAAAGAGTCGGACAAGACTGAGCGACTGAACTGTGCTGAACTGAATGTATTTTTTAAATCATTGTATTTAATGTTTTTTAGAGTAGGCCTTATAATGCAAAAAATTAAAAATTCTAAAGGCATAAGAGGGTTTTCTAAGAAGAGTAAATTCCCTTCCTAATCTTAAACTCAAGATACCAAATTTGCTACTTCAGAGACAAGTACTACCAGCCTAATTTTTTGTGTGTCATTGCAGCTTGGGAATGCCTATGCAATCATATACACACATGTACAGTCAGTTCAGTTGCTCAGTCGTGTCCAACTCTTTGTGACCCCATGACTGCAAAACACCAGGCCNTCTTAAACTCAAGATACCAAATTTGCTACTTCAGAGACAAGTACTACCAGCCTAATTTTTTGTGTGTCATTGCAGCTTGGGAATGCCTATGCAATCATATACACACATGTACAGTCAGTTCAGTTGCTCAGTCGTGTCCAACTCTTTGTGACCCCATGACTGCAAAACACCAGGCCTCCCTGTCCATCACCAACTCCCGGAGTTTACTCAAACTCATGTCCATCGAGTTGATGATGCAATCCAACCATCTCATCCTCTGTTGTTCCCATCTCCTCCTGCCTTCAATCTTCCCAGCATTAGGGTCTTTCCAAATGAGTCAGCTCTTTGCTGCAGGTGGCCGAAGTATTGTAGTTTCAGCTTCAGCATCAATCCTTCCAGTGAATATTCAGGAATGATTTCCTTTAGGATGGACTAGTTGGATCTCCTTGCAGTTTCAGGAACTCTCGAGAGCCTTCTCCAACTCCACAGTTCAAAAGCATCAATTCTTTGGCGCTCAGCTTTCTCTATAGTCCAACTCTCACATCCATATACATGTCTACTGGAAAAACCATAGATCTGCCTTATTTTCTTAAGTGGTTGCATAATATTCAATTGAGTGTGATATACTCTAATTTATTAACTAGATCCCAGTTGATATATGCCTGAATTGTTTCCAATGTTTTGCTATTTAAACAAAATTGCAATGATTACCTAGTGTTTGCCATATGCTGTGGATGTACACATGCAGGATATTTGGTGACTAGATTTCCAGAACTAGAATTGCTGGATCAATTAATTTGTATTATTAATCAATATTATCAAATTGTCCTCCATAAAGGTTGAATCAAGTTTTACTCTCACAGGAACATAACTATACTCCCACTAGACTCATTAGCACAACGGGCTATTAAACTTTTAAACCTCTACAGATCAGTTAAGGAAATAATAGTATAATAATTTGAATTTCTCTTGTAAGGAGTGAGATTGTGCCTCCTTAGACATTTAAGAGTCATTTGTACATCCCTTTCTACAAACTCTTTATATCTTTTGTCCATTGTTTTCTAAATTTCACTTTCCTTTTCTATTGAATTGTAGGAGTCCATATAATAAGAAGGGCTTCCCTGGTGGCTCAGACCATAAAGAATCCACCTGCAGTGCAGGAGATCTGGGTTCGATCCCTGGATTGGGAAGATCCCCAGAGAAGAGCATGGCAACCCACTCCAGTATTCTTGCATGAAAAATCCCCATGGACAGAGGAGCCTGACAGGTTACTGTCCATGAGGTCACAAAGAGTCAGACATAACTGAGTGACTAAGCACAGTAGCACATATATTAAGGAAGTTCTTTTTTTCAGTAAGTTGATCACAGATATTTTCACAATTTATCATTTGTCTTTTGCTTTTATTTTTTTATAGAAGTTTTTTGTTTTATGTGGTTGGATTTATCAATCTTTTACTTATGGATTCTAGACTCAATTTTAAATTTCAAAGATTGTTTCCACCAAAGAATGTTCAAACTACTGCACAATTGCACTCATCTCATACGTTAGCAAAGTAATGCTCAAAATTCTCCAAGCGAGGCTTCAACAGTACATGAGCCAAGAACTTCCAGATGTTAAGCTGGATTTAGAAAAGGCAGAAGAACCAGAGATCAAATTGCCAACATCTGTTGGATCATCAAAAAAGCAAGAGAGTTCCAGAAAAACATCTACTACTGCATTATTGATTATGCCAAAGCCTTTGACTGTATAGATCACAACAAACTGTGGAAAATTCTTCAACAAATGGGAATACCATACCATCTGAGAAATCTGTATGCAAGTCAAGAAGCAACAGTTAGAACTGGGCATGGAACAACAGACTGGTTCCAAATTGGGAAGGGAGTATGTCAAGGCTGTATATTGTCACCCTGCTTATTTAACTTATATGCAGAATACATCATGAGAAACACTGGGCTGGATGAAGCACAAGCTGGAATCAAGATTGCTGGGAGAAATATCAATAACCTCAGATATACAGATGATATCACCCTTATGGCAGAAAGTTAAGAGAAACTGAAGAGCCTCTTGATGAAAGTGAAAGAGAAGAGTGAAAAGGCAGGTTTAAAACTCAGCATTCAGAAAATGAAGATAATGGCATCCAATCCCATCACTTGATGGCAAATGGATGGGGTAACAATGGAAACAGTGACAGAATTTATTTTGGGTGGCTCCAAAATCACTGCAGATGGTGACTGCAGCCATGAAATTAAAAGATGTTCGCTCCTTGGAAGAAAAGCTATGACCAGCCTAAATAGTATATTAAAAAGCAGAGACATTACATTGCCGACAAAGGTCCATCTAGTCATGGTTTTTCCAGTAGTCATGTATGGATGTGAGAGTTGGACTATAAAGAAAGCTGAGTGCTGAAGAACTTATGTTTTTGAACTGTGGTGTTGGAGAAGACTCTTGAGAGTCCCTTGGACAGCAAGGAGATCCAGCCAGTCAATCCTAAAGGAAATCATTCCTGAATATTCATTGGAAGGACTGATGCTGAAGCTGAAACTACAATACTTTGTCCACCTGCTGCGAAGAACTGACTCATTTGGAAAGACCCTGATGCTGGGAAAGATTGAAGGCAGGAGGAAAAGGGGACAACAGAGGATGAGATGGTTGGATGGCATCATCAACTCGATGGACATGAGTTTGAGTAAACTCCGGGAGTTGGTGATGGACAGGGAGGCCTGGTGTGCTGCAGTCATGGGGTCACAAAGAGTTGAACACGACTGAGCAACTGAACTGAACTGAACTATTCCCACCACAATGAATGTTTAGGTTATCTACTAATTCTCCTATGGTTTAATTGTGTATATTTATAGTTTCATTCTCATGCTCAAGATTTCATTCATCTTGAATTAATTTTGATAAAAAGTATGAAGTAGAAATCCAGCTAAATTTTTCATAGGATTTCCTGGTTTTTATGATACCATTCTTTGAATTACTATTTTTCTCTCACTAGTTGGCTCACTATGTTTACCAAATACTTAAACTTCTACATGTATTTGCATCTCTTTCTATATGACCAGTATGTTTTAATTATTGTAATTGTAATACATCTGACTGTGTTGTTATGATTATAGCATTCCGTGAGGTTTATGGGAGAAGTCTGTATTTATTTATTTGATATGAACATCAGAAGCAGTTTAGTTTATCTACTCCCAGAGAAAAAAATTTATTGATGCTTTGATCATTATAGCTTACATTCAAGATTAACTTTGGGAGGAATGGTTTTATAATTGTTGATTCTTATTAAACAATAATGTGATATTATATGATTAATATGTTATATTTTTCTATTGATATGTATTTCTATTTAATTTTTTCTTTGTTTTGATCTTGCACATTTTCCTCTTTTATTCCTAGATACTTTTTTCTTTTTTAAATGTTATTATAAAGTGGGGCCTTTTACCTCAACATATTCTATATAGTTGTAGTTTGAATATATCATGACTTTTGATTTCTGGATACTAATTTTCTACCCAACTGCTTCACTTAATTTTTTTGTTATTTATAGTCATTTTACTACAGATTCTTTAAGTTTTTAGATAAAAGAAATGTATCTGTAAATAATTACTATTTTATTTAGAATTTTATATTTATAATTTTTTCCTCTTGGCCATCACCAAAGAGACAATAGATTTTAAAATGCTATCATGGATGCGGCAAAAAGGGAACACTTACGCACTACTGATGTGATTGTAAGTTGGTACAGTCACTATGAAGGATCCTCAAAAAGTTAAAAATTGAGTTATCTTATGATCTAGCAACTTCACCTCTTGGAATATACCTAAAGAAAACAAAAACACTTACTCAGAAAGATACCTGCACCCCCATGTTCACTGCAGCATTATTTATAATAACCAAGACATTTGTTGTTGTTTAGTTGCTAAGTCATGTCCAACTCTGCAACCCCATGAACTGTAGCCAAGATTTGGAGACAACCTAAGCAATTTAAGTGTCTACTGATAGATTAACGGATAAAGAAGTAAAGAACTTGTGGTATATAGGTGGTATATATATATATATTCATTTATATAAATATATTAATTTATGTTTGTATATTATATTATATTTGTATTATATATTTATATAAAATGAGTATATATATGCTTTTATATAAATAAAGATATATATATACGTGAATTTATCTTTATATATAAATATGTGACGTGAAGTGAAAGTGCAAGTTGCTCAGTCATGTCTGACTCTTTGTGACCCCATAGACTATACAGTCTGTGAAATTCTCCAGGCCAGAATACTGGAGTGGGTAGCCTTTCCCTTCTGCAGGGGATTTTCCCAACCCAGGGACTGAACCCAGGTCTCCCACATTACAGGCAGATTCTTTACCAGCTGAGCCACAAGGGAAACCCAACAATACTGGAGTGGGTGGCCCATCCCTTCTCCAGCAGATCTTCCCTACCCAGGAATTGAACCAGGGTCTCCCACATTGCAGGCAGATTCTTTACCAACTGAGTTATCAAGGAATGTATTTATATATAAAAGAATATATATGAATATATAAATATAAATGTGTATATATATATATGATTTTTACATATACATATAATTGAGACGTAAAACCAAGGAATCTTACCATTTGTTACAACATCCGCTGTAGTGCGAAAATAAAATGGTTCAGCCACTTTGGATGCCAGATGGCAGTTTGTTTTAAACATACTTTACATATGATCCAGTTGTCCACCTAGAAGGTATTTATTAAAAGAAATGAAAACCTATGTTTATGCAAAATCTTGTACACAAATATTTATGGCAGTTTTATTCATAATTGCCAGAACTCTTGACTGCTCCTTCTCCATGAGTAAAAGGTTTATTGTTCTACCCCGCCACCCCACCCTCGCCTTACCAGCTACAATGGGTTTTCACCTTGAGGAGAGATTCTGATTGGCTTTGTACACTTCCCACAGCAGCAGCCACTCCTCTCTTCCAGGTTGCACCTCCGAGGGAAACTCTCTCCCACTTCTTGTCCTGTTTTTCTTTGGTTTTGTGTATATGTGAGACCTTGTGGAGGTCGGTGGAGAATGGCTTATGAATGTGAGTTCCATTCATATTTGTAGTTCCTAGGGATTCTGTGTCATCATGTAGCTCACACTTGGCCTTTGCTTGAATTCTTTTCACCTTCTTGGATAGTTCCTGGTGCCCCTTCCTCCCAGGCTCTGCCATAGATGATCCAGTGTTCATGTCTATTTCTCCTTGGATGGGCCCATTGGTATCTGGATTTGTGGATACTTTTTGCCCTGGGATCTCAATTCTCTGTTGGGTTAAATAAAGGCTATGATTTTGCAGTTTATTTTTACTTTTTTGAGCTAGTCATGCAGGAATGACACACAATTTAACTTTCTGCATTCTAGACAGTAGTGAAACTCTGATTGCAGTTGTTTTTAATCAATCAAAAAGCTACAGTTGTTTCCAAGAAAACACTTATGGTTTGTTTTTTTCATTGTTTTCGTTTCTTAAAACACAGAGAAAATTTCTTGATTAGAGTTACCTGCATCAATTTCAATACTATTATATTTATAGCTCATTTATTTTGAAAATATTTGATCTAGAATTTTATTGCAATCACAGCTTTTCTTGCTGACTGTCATACCACTTTACCTTTTGAAGACTATGAAAGTATAGAAGAACACTTTTCAAGTGAATGGTCTTTTGTTTGATTTGAAATTCAAATACAGTGTAATCTTTCAGTACAGAAGAACTTTGCACAGCATGAGATTTTAGAAATAAATTAATAATTATGTATTAATATTTATCTCAAAAGTAAATTATTTCCGTTTCAATTTCAGGGTTTTTTTTTTTTTTTTCAATTTAAGATTAAAAAAAACAAACTAACAAAGTAATAACCTTTCTCTCTGGCGACTCCTGGCTCAGATGCTTTCCCCCATTTTACCCTTTTGCTTTAGGGCAAAGTTGTCACTCCTGATGAGGCGGGTCCATCAGTGGGGGTCCCCTTCCTTCCAGCCTCATTCAGTTCTACTGAGAAGAGCTTCCATAAACATGGTCGTGATAGCCCTTCTCCTAAGCTGAGGTTTGTTTTTTTTTCCCTTTCTCTTGCTTCTTAAGTTCTAATGATAACATTTAATTGCAACTCTGAGCTCCTACGTCTTCATTTTGTATAATTACTTTAAGATTTTAAATTTTGCCATCATGCTAGTCACTGTTTTCATCCTACTCTGTGGCAAAGATTTGTTGAGTTACTTTTCTTTGCTGATTTTTTTTTCTTTCTTTGCTCTGTCCCCCCTGCCTCCCCTTTGTACTGTTTCTACGTAGGTCCTATTCGAGTTTCCTTTGTATCATTACTCATTTTAAATATAAAGACTCTTCCATACCAACTATTTGCCAGATGTCTGTGTTAGGAAATTTCCTGGGCTGTCTTCCGTGTTTGCAAGGACTCTCCCTATAGAGCAAGGTTGGGTCAGAGACTTCTTTGCCCTTTTCTCTTCCCAATCAACTGAGACTGGCACTGCGAGGCTGCTCCTTGGGTTCCTCTCCGCCACCTCACGTCATGGGCAACTCATATCTTTCAAATACAGCTTCCTTCTATGAGGTCCACTCCCTACTTCTCGAGAACCTGTGGCCAAACCTGACTCAGGGATGCCCTGCCTCCACTCTGAGCACCCATTCTCAATACTCTGAACAAAGGCTTGCGATACAGGCTATGACATCTGCTTGGAAGAAACAGTCTCTGGCAATTGTGTCTGAGGTCCGCAATCATCAGAATCCTCTCTAGTCATCTTCCACATCTGTACTTGACTTTCATGGTATTATTTTCCCATGTATCAGGATTGGAGATTTTAGTTCTATAATTTCATCGAGAATGGATTTGTATTTCAATTTCTTATTTTCTTATTGCTTCTAGGTGAATCTTAAAGCTAGCATTTCTCCTTTCTTCCTCTTACTCCACCCTAGCATTGTCTTTTTAATACAACTTGTCTTATAGTACAATTTGTATTAATACAGTGTATGGAATATAATAATACAGTGTATGGAATATACAATGTATGTATCTTTTGATGTTGAGTCACTTTTCTAAAATAAACAACCTTGAATACTTGATAGGTTATATTCCTGGGAAGTTTTAACCAATTAGATCATGACAAGGATTCCAAGATTGTCCTACTGAAACTTATGAATGGAGATTTCATGGCTAACTGACCTCTTGCCTCTTAGCTTTTGATGGGAATGTTCTTAAATTTGACCAACTATGGATGAAACCATGTAGAGGTAGATGACTATATAACAACAGCAACAATAAAGAAAAAAATTTAAGTGAGGATGAAGTGACAAAATAAGGGCGTGATAACGACTTTTCTTGACAAGTTTTGAGTTGATACATATGTAAATGAAAGAATGAAATTATAAGAAAATTGGCACTAGGGTTGATTCCCTTCAGAGCCAAACAAATCGGCTGGCCAGTGTTATTTGACCAGTAGACAATTAACCAGTAATTGGTCTCACAAAAATATTTCCTAAAATAACAGAGGAGCCTGGGGCAGCACCTAAGAAGGAGATGAGGGCACAGCTGTTTAGGTGAGGAATGATGTGGTCCAACTGGGGCTTCCCAGGTGGCTCAGTGGTAAAGAATCCACCTGCCAATGCAGGAGACAGGGTTCAATCCTTGGGTCTGGAAGATCCCCTGAAGGAGGGCAGTGCAACCCACTCCAGTGTTCTTGCCTGAAGAGCCCCATGGACAGAGGAGCCTGGTGGGCTGCAGTCCATGGGGTCACATAGAGTCAGACACCACTGAGCACACTTGCAGTGGCCTGACTGCCCTCTCTCCTGTAAGCT
Source organism: Neotragus moschatus (assembly GCA_006410615.1). Taxonomy (NCBI): domain Eukaryota; kingdom Metazoa; phylum Chordata; class Mammalia; order Artiodactyla; family Bovidae; genus Neotragus; species Neotragus moschatus. The sequence continues at coordinate 205,268 of SJYA01000218.1, forward strand.
TTACCTTGACCATCCTGCAGTTCTCATAGCGGTTTCCCTTCAGTCTCCTTGGCAACTTCACTGCCTACCACCTTCCTCTGGTGTCTTGCTCAAGCAGCTCCTGTCTGCTCTCAGTTCCTCTAACCAGCCAAACTCTTGTCCAGCTTAGGAGCTTCATATACATTGTCCCGTCTGCCTAGCATGCTCTTCTGCTTCTTATCATCTTCTATTCCTTCCTTAAATGCTCCTTCCTCCATAAATCCTTCCTTCAGATCTCCATGGAACTCTTATTTGCCTTGTCAGTCTGCCTTGAGTATACCTATGTCCCTCAATCCAGTGCAAGTTTCCCAAGGCAAGGACTGTGTCTTGGTCCTCTTCAAATATGTTTATTACATGTTTATTTAGATTTTTATTTATTTTTATTTTTTTGGCCACTCCCCATGGCATGTGGGATCTTAATACCCCAACCAGGTATGGAATCCATTCCCCCTGCAGTGGAAGTGTAGAGTATTAACCACTGGACTGTCAAGGCAGTACAATGCTTATTTAGTTTTAATTGATTTGCTCACTTAAAAATTTTTTTGAGAAAGCATTAGATTCCAAAAAAAATTCCCATGAGTGACAACCATAATTCCCATGGTTAAAATGAAGATAAAAGAAAGGCCAGAATCCATAAAAAATAGGTGGAAATAATTGTGTTTGGTGTGAAGTCATTCGTGAAAGTGAATTTACCTTTGTCTTCACAACATTAGCATAGGGTCCTCATTCCAAATGAATATTAATTAGTAAGAGTTTAGTTGAGTTGCCCATCTCCAAACACCAACAGAGAACAACTCACTCACCAGCACAGATGGCTAGATGTTGTGAAATCTCCACCTGACTATTTTACTTTTGACTTGTCATCTAGAAGCTACTCCTGAGACAACTGTGATAAATCTGTGGCCTCAGAAAAGGTGACAAGACTAGTTTGTGGGTCTCAAACTCCCCATAGGAGGCTCACAGGCAACGTTGTGTGTGTGTGTGTGTGTGTGTGTGTGTGTGTGTGTGTGTATGGTGGGGAGGGATGGCAGCCGGGTGAGGCTTTCTTTCCTGCTTCTCTGGGGACTGCAGCCAACCCAGGCTTCTGCTGGTCTCACTGAGGGACAACATGAGCTCTCCAAGTTCTGTCCCCTCATATCTCACCTCTAACGTGATGGCTTCTCTATGTTTCTTATCAGAACCATCAGGGGAGCAGTGCCCTTTCTTTTTATTTGCCACTTTTAAGTATTCAAAAAGATTGAGTGCAGTCCTTTCTGTCTTCGTCTGCCCTCTAAACTCCTTTTTTTCCCTCAAAGGCTTTGTTCCACCCACAGTGTGCTGCTTCCTGCCCCACAGGTGAGCCAGCCAGCAAGGGCAGCCTGATGCCACCTGCACAGGTGTGCTCACCCGTGCAAAGCCAAAATCATCTAAACTAACCCCTTGCCCACTTGCAGCACATGACAGATATAATACAGGGAGGTTTATAGGGATAAAAATGCTTCTTAAAATTAGTTCTAATTTCCCTGTCTTGTGGGCTAGGGTGTTTCTTGGTAATAGGAGGGCCTTAGTAAGCTATATGCTCTCAACAGTGAAGCATGCATGTTCAGGGGCAGAGTTACATTGCTCTGCATGATGAGGGGGTGAGAGTAAATGAAATAGGAATAGAGAAATACAGGAGGAAAGAAGCTAGGAGGCTTCCTTCTAGCCTTCTCCTTCCGGGAGGCCCACTCCACTGCAAAGACATATGCAAAGGGAATTTTTCCCAGGAAATGCCATCTGTTATGCAAGCATGTTCTGGGAATTTTCATCAAAATTATAGAAAGCATGGTGTACTATAGACTTGCACTTCTTATAGTTGAGAGTGGTGAAGAGCATGTGTTGTCAAGCTGGGAGACTGGTACAGAACAAAATCAACCTGCACAAACCTTGATTCGGATTTTGGTTAATATTTATGCATGGTGTTTGCTCATCATTAACCCACATCTCCCAGTCACAATTATTCTATTTGGTATCCAAGATGACTTCCTTTGGAGAGAAAAATTTTCCAAAACTTCTGTGGCCAAAAGATTGAAAGTAATTTTTTCAAGTGGAAATATAAAATAATTAATAATTACAATACATTTTAAGGGACTAAAGTCAGATTGCTAATTTATGAATAGTATATATTATAAGTTTTATATACATAAAACCTGTGCTCATAAAATTATCATAAACTTAAATATGTTTATTCAGTCAGTTATTCCAGACATATTTATTAGAATTAGTTTAAGTTTTGTTTGAAGTGATAGTTTAAGCTGCTGAACTCAAATACATATGGAAGCTTTTCATTTTTTTCCAGTTTTTATAAAAACACTATAACAAGCATGAGAAGCAATTACAGTTTTCAAGACTGTATTGTCCATTATTTCCAGTAGATGACATAAAAATCAGCCTGTTTTGAGTTTGGAATTCTTGTGTAGCTTTCTTCAGACTTTCAGAGCCTATTGCTGAAATTCTAGGACCACACAGCAGAAACTCTTGGCATAAGCTCAGGAACCAGTGGGGTTTCTCTGAAATAGAATTAACTTTGTATATGTTAGGTAGGGATGGTTCATGCCAGTTGTCTATCAGAGGAATTCAGGACAGAATTAAGGGACTATCTTTGGGAAAAACAATCTATTCTGTCTCTGAGTGGCTAAGAATGAGTCCTCCATCGTACCATAAAGGAAGTATAGTGTCCAGGCTCCATGAAACCAAAAGATGATGCTCCAAATCCATTATAAATGAAACACGGGAGACCAAAAGACCCTGAAAGCGGTGGGGCCCCTGACTCTGCAGATGAGAGTGTCTGTAACATTCTGCCAGAGCCTGGGAGATGGAAGCCAGCACTTGTATGTGTGATAGGGATTATGAAAAACTGCATTTATTATACACTGTGAAATAGGATCATTATGTTATATCTGGCATCAATATAATAATAGAAAATTTGTGATAGACACAATTGGATCATCTTTAGAGGAAGACAGAACTCAATTAAAATAAAGATATGGCTCTGCCTTGTCTCTGAGGGAGAGATGATGCTTTTACAATATTTAGATACACTTGTTGGGGCTAGAGAAGGACAGGGAGGGAAGAGTAACTGGATTTGGTTATCCGGTCTATTAATTAATTGTTGCTTTTTAAAATACATGATTAAATACATGATAAATTAAACTCATTTTTTACTAAATTTACATATGTGAATTTGAAGGATGGATTTGGATAGATAGATATTAGGGAATGGGAAGATTGACATTCCCAGGATTGGACGCAAAATAGGCAAAAAGTTAGGAAAGGAATGGGTGTGATGATGGATAAAGCAAGCTATAATGTTGGAACAAGAAGACAGAAGCTCTTTAGTGTTGTTCTTGGAGTTAAATTACGAGAAATAATTGAAAGGGGCAGAGAGACAGGAGTAGAAGGAGCCAGGGAGCTCCACAAAAAAACCTTTTAAAGAGAGGGATAAACTTCCCCAGTGGTCCAGTAGTTAAGAATCCACCTTGCAATACAGAGGACATGAGTCCCATCCCTGATCAGGAAACTAAGATATCACATGCTGTGGAGCAACTAGACCTGTGTGCTACAATGAAAAACCCAACACAACCAAATAAATGAATTTTTAACAAATAAAGTGAGGGCTGAAGCAGTGTGAGCTTAGGGTTGAGTGCTGGCAATGTCAGTCCTAAATGAAATCAGCCCCAAATACTCAATGGAAGGACTGATACTGAAGCAGAAACTCCAGTACTTTGGCTATCTGATGTGAACAGCTGACTCATTGGAAAAGACTCTGATACTGGGAAGGATTGAAGGCAGAAGGAGAAGAGGGCGACTAGAGGATGAGATGGTTGGATGGCATCACCAATTCAACAGACAAGAACTCGGGCAAACTCCAGGAGATGGTGAGGAGCAGGGAGGCCTGCCATGCTGCAGTCCATAGGGTTACAAAGAGTTGGACACCACTTGGTGACTGGACAAAACAAAAATGAGAATGGAGAGTAAAGGGGTATATCCAAGGGGCATTTCATAAAAAGAATGATATGATTTGGTGACAAATCAGTGAAAGGGGCTGAAGAAGAAACACCTAAAGTGAAAGATGTCTTCAAATTTCCTTAACTGGGAGACCAGAAGAGTTCTGGTGCCCTTAAGTAAAATGGTAAAGTTGAAAGGGATTTCAGTTGAAAATAAAATGAAGAAAAAGGGGTTAAGGCGGTGTTTTGGTTCCATTGAACCTGACGTGTCAGTTGAGTACACAAGAGGAAAGTATTAAGAGACCTTAGATTGGGGGTGTTCTGTGGAGGTGAGAAGTCAGGATAGACGTCGCTGATCTAAAAGTTATCAACATCGATTCCATACAGATAAAAGAATGAAATCTCAGAGTGAAAATAAAGGCATAAGTTCTGACTCTAAGAACTGGGAATTGGTGCTACATGAGTTTTTTATGTAGTTATTTTTGGCAGCCAGTACTACGTTTCATTCAATTGATGATAACAGTAAGATTGGGGAAACATATTTCCTGTTTTTCTATAGGTTTTCCATTATTTCTGTAGTCAAATTTATCCATTTCCATCAAGAAGCTGTATTTGTTTCAGTGATGAACTTTCCTCTAGCAAGCATTAAAAAAGAGTCCTGTCTGGCTGCAGATTTTTTTAAATGACACAAACACAACCTATTTTCCCCCTTAGTTTTCAATTCTGAGTTTTCCGACGATGAACTGCACTGTGGTAGAAGAGAGAGGAGGAAGGCAGTGGGTAGAGACAGATCTTTTTATAAAGATCAGCAATTCTCCGTGCTTTTATCCCAGGCAAAGATTACATTTAACACCCAGGGGTCTCAGCTGCCTCAGATCCTTTTCAGAGCGAGGAGCTGTGGCACTGCAGATAGTTTAGGGTGTCCTTTCATTTGTTGACAGTATTAAATATATATCCCAGTGAGCCATAAATCAATGATTTATCTAAGAATAAATCATATCTCTAATAAGGGACCACTTCTTTTAAACTGGACAGTGCATTACATTAAACAGACTGACTTTCTCAAAAATACAAACTCTGTCAGCCAGCCATTTTTAATGAATACAACTTAAAATTTCTCTTTCTTTAGGAAAAAGAGATTTCTTTTCAGAAGGGCAAAACTGGGGGATTTGCCGAGTTTTGTTGGCTATTGTGTATACTTTATTTAATTTTTCAGCTACAGGGGGAGTTAAGATTCCTTCCAGATTTTTCGCTGTGAAGGTTGCGTTAGGGAAGGGGAAGGAAGGAAATAGAGGGGAGACCTCTCAGGAGTTAAACTTGGTGCAAGTGCTTTGGGACACGTGAACTGACTTTGCTTGTGCATGTATTGGTATTTCACACTGCATAGGCTCCGTGTCATGGGATGGGGGTTGGGCAGGGCTCGTTTGCTGTTTTACCCCTGGTGCTTAGTAACTATCTACTGACTAGATATATTTTATCTGATGAAATGATATGATTATTTCTTAAGTATTCAGATTCTATCTTTGGCTATTCTGATTTACCAGAGATGCGCTCTATGCCTTTACCACTGTTAGACTGGAAGCAGAGCTGGAAAAGGGAAAAGATTTTTAATATAAAAATGCACCTTTTATTTTGATCTTAGCAAAGATGTTTTATAAGCATAGTTATCTTTGATGGAAGACATTACTGTGTTCTGTTTGGATTCATTTTAATTAAGAGATTTTAGTGGTGGGTAGTGGAAAGAAGGAGAAGGGTGTGGACATGGACAGAAAGGAAAGCTGAGTCCTTTAAAGGACTGTAATCTAAGAGTTGTACATAAAAATAAATAAGTTGTTCAATTGTATATGCACGTGAAATTTGAACAAGTTGGACACAGAAATAAACATGATGGAGATACCTGTTTCTGGGTATATAGTGAACTAAAATATTCTGAAACCCCCTCTCATGTAAAATACCTGAAAATACTGGATAAAACATTTAAATATACACAGGTTTAACTCGTAGCTAAAGCTGACAAATGGAAGGACAATACTTACAGCTGAAAATAATAATAAAGCAATAATCCAGAAAAATACATGGCCAGTGAGCCAGTGGCTGCCCTGGGATATCTGTTTATTCCAAGCAAATTAGAGTTTCCATTTTCAAGGGCTGATCTGGGAACAGGGACAAAACTTAAGGTCGGCACAAGGTGGGAAGTCAGATCAGAGCTCCCTCCCAAAGGATGACACTCAGGGAAAGGACAAACCAGGGGTGGAAGGAATGTGCCCTACAAAGGGAGACAGAAAGGACACTTTCCTTAGCTTGAAATATAAAAGAAATAGTATCTTCCTTGGGAATTTATAGTATAAACTCTCTGAGTTTGGGGCCAAATTTTGCAGTACACATATAAGCCAAAAAAAAAAAAAAAAGCCCATTTAATTGAAAATGCTTTCTGGTGGGTAATTCTCCAAGGAACTCTATCAAAGAACATACCTTAACCCAGACTTCTAATAATTCTCCATATGAAAGTCAATAGATGCAAGCAAACAATTAAAACACAAATAGAACCCTTAGGAGAAAAGGCACCGCAAGAGAGAGTTTCCTCACACTTTCTACAAATAGTAAAATCATCCCACAAAGACCAGATTTCCTAATTAGCAGGCACAGCATATAAAATGTGCTCGTGCTCAGTCGTTAAGTCATGTCTAACTCTTTGTGACCCCATGGACTGTAGCCTGCCAGGCTCCTCTGTCCAAGGGATTTTCCCAGGCAAGAATACTTGAGTGTGTTCCCATTTCCTCCTCCAGAGGACCTTCCCAATCCAGGGATTGAACCCGCATCTCTTGCATCTCCTGCATTGACAGGTGGATTCTTTACCTCTGAGCCACCTAGGAATTCTACAAAATAAGCACACATAAATATTTAAAGAGATAAAAGAAGAAATTTAACCTACAACTATCAAAGAAAAGACTAAGAAGGAAGCATGGTTCTAAAGAGAACCAAACAAACCTCCAGAAACAAAAACAGAACACTTGACCTTAAAAAATAATGAATGGTTTAAAAGCTAGTTAGACATAGTTGGATAAAGAACTGATGAATTGGAAGGTGAATCTGAAAAATTATTCACAATGTAATTCAAAGAGGCAAACATGAAGTAACACACATAAAATTAGACTCCCAGAGGACAGAACCAAACTAATGGACAAGAAATAATATTTACAGAGGTAAAGGATGAGAATTTTTCTGCATTGATGAGAGATAGAATTATGATATTCAAATAAGTAAAAATGTCTGTTTATTCATCTTATAGCAAAACTACAGAATACGTAAGAAGAGAGATTCTTTAATACAGCTGGAGAGAAAAGAACAGTTACTTACAAAAGAATGACAATCAGACATGGCTTAGTTTAAGGTAAGACCCGCAAGATACCTAGGATACAAAATGAAGTTTAATGTTTAAAGTTTGTAAACTAGAGTTGACAAAGAAGGTTAAACCTGTCCACCATTATGTATCAAGACAGTTATTAATAATAATAAATAATAGTATCTAGAAAGGTAAATTTTTTATACAATCTACTTCCCTGGAAAAGGTGGATTCAAAGAAGTTAAGACCTCTTGAACTGGGAATGTGATGTCCCATTGGAACAAACTGAACATAAAAGAGTAATCTAGTTGGTGTGTTTGTAGTCTGGGCATGGAACTTAGGTGAGTCTTAAAGGTGATGCCTGTAGATTTTTGGCTGGCTTCCCTTACAATTTGTCCATCAGTTTTCTCCCTTGATAATCAGACTATAAGAACCAGCAGCTATGGAGACTAGTGCATCTGAGCCAGAGTTAGTTCTACCAGGCCAACTGAAGTGCATGAGTAGGACTTCTTCTTCAGACTGAATAAACACCTGAGAACTAATGATGAGGGATTCATGAACTGAGAATCAGAAAAGAGCTCTGATGCTTGGAAGTCTGTGTATCCTATCAAAAAAAGGGCAGTATCAGCTTATGTATTTCTGGAAGGACCATCCCATCTCCATAGCAAAGATGGCTCTGAGACAGAGTTCTTGTCTACCCTTCATCCATCCTTCTCTACATGACTATGGCCCAATTATCACTAGTTTTTTCAAGAATATTCCTTATTGTTCTTATTCCACCATCTAATCCAAGATACCACTTGGTATTTAGTTGTTGGATTTTCTTAGTCTCTTCTAAGTTGTGACAATTTCTTTCCTTGTCTTTATTGACATTAACACTTTTGAGGAGTACTGGTCAGGTATTTTGTTGAGTGTCTCACAATATGGGTTTGTCTGTGTTTTCTCATGATTAGGTTGAAATTGTGGATTTGTGGTGTGCCCTTCTTAGTGAATCATATCAGTGGGTACAGGATGTTGATATGTCTTGTTACTGGTGATGACAACCTTGATCCCTGTTTAAGATGGTGTCTGACCAGTTTGTCTTATATAATGTTACTGTTTTTCCCTTTAAAATTAATGAATATTTGGAAAGGGAGATCTTTAGTTGGCCAAAAAGTTCATTCAGGTTTTTCCATACATGATGGTGGTTTAGTTGCTAAGTCAGGTCCAACTCTTTGCAACCCCACGAACTGTAGTGTGCCAGATTTCCCTGTCCATGGGATTTTCCAGGGAAGAATACTCGAAAGGATTGCCATTTCCTTCCATAGGGGATTTTCCTGAAGCAGGGATCAAACTCTTGTCTCCTTGGCAGGTAGATTCTTTACCACTGAGCCACCTGAGAACTGGAAGAAAAATCAAATGAAATTTTGGCCAACCCAATACTTTGTGATTTATATTTATTAACTAGAATTCTTCTGTAAAGAAAAATTGTCCTTTCTTCCCCATTTATTTATTTATTTGGTCATTTATTTGTGTCGGTATCAGCCCATGGATATTTATTTTATTCTGTGAGATATAATCCGATAGTACCATTTTTGCTCAAATTGTTTAGACCATTGGGGAGCTCTTCCAGGCTGGTTTCTGTATCCTTTTGACTGACTTCACTTTTTAAAAAGATTTGGCTCTTTCTTAATTTCTGGCATAACAACAAATTCATGTTATATTTTCTTGGCCCAACCCTTAAACTCTAGTTACCATTTCTCCAAGGAGGCATAGTATTTCAAAATCAAGATCTGGGCAATAGTCGTGGTTGTTGCTACTAGGCTATCTCTGCTTTCAGACAGAATTAGAAATCAGATATATACTAACTAACCTACATACGTACATAACACATCCTCTATGTAGACAGATGATAAACAGGTAGATAGAATCACTTGTTAAAAGACCCCTGAATTGTTTCCAGATTTTAATAATCATGAATAAAGCTATAATAAATATTTACCTACAGATTTTTGTGTGAACATAAGTTTTTATTTCATTGGAGATATACATGTAAATACACATACACATACATACATTTTTTTAAATTGAAAGTTCATTCAACTTCAATTCAGCACAAGAGGGTTCATTTTTAGCATTCCTAGTTTTCTTACAACTTCTTTAACAGTGATAAACCTGCCTTTCAATATCTACACTGTATTTACTTATTTGTTGCACATGTAATTATGGTAGTTTCAGAATTGCTCATTCATATGCTTGTGAGAAACAAGTTGACCAAGAAGTGTACAAAGTTTATATATAGTTCTTTTTGTCTTTAGCCTAACAGGATCTAATAAAAACCTCCTTTGGAAAGTTACTTACATCAGTTCCTGTATTGTCTTAGCCCCTTCAGTGTGGCTGAGTCATTTATTTGTAAAATGATTAGATTCATTTGCCACAGTCTGCATTTTATATTGGGTTTCCTGGACACCTTCGTTCATTTTTAAATCTTTGCATAGTAGAATTGAGTCTTTGTGGTGTACAGTTCTATAGGATTTGACAAATGCATGCTGCTGCTGCTAAGTCACTTCCGTCGTGTCTGACTCTTTGCGACCCCATGGACTGCAGCCTACCAGGCTCCTCCGTCCGTGGGATTTTCCAGGCAAGAGTACTGGAGTGGGTTGCCATTGCCTTCTCTATTGACAAATACATGAAGCCATATATTTACAACCAAAAAAACCATACCAAACAATTCCATCAATCCAAAATTTTCCTTGTATTTGTAACCAACCACTCCCATCATTCCTAATACCCCACAATGATTGATCTCTTTGTTTTCTGTATAATTTTGCCTTTTCAAGAACATTATTTACATTCCATGTGTCTTTGGGTCTCTCTTCTTTCTCTTAACAAAATGCATTTAGGATTCATTCATGTTGTTAGATAAATCTAACATCTTTACATCTTTTTATTGCTGAATAATATTCTACTATAGAAATGTACCAAATTTGTTTATCCATTCACTTATTGAAGGACATCTGTGTTGTTTTTAGGTTTGGGCAACTGTGAATAAGCTAGTATAAACATGTGCATGCATGTTTTGTGTGAATATAATTTTTTCCTTCACTGGGTAAATACCTAGGAATAAAATTTCTGGGATATATGATAAGTGTATATTTAACATAATGAGGAAAAAAAATAAACTCTTTACACTGTGGCTATATAATTTTCCATGTCATAAGCAATGGATGAGTGTTCTAATTGCCTTGAATCTTCCTCAGCAATTTGTCCTGCTAGTTTTTCTGTTCTCTTGTTTTCATTTTAATTATTCTATTAGATGTTTAATAGTATCTCATTGTGGCTTTAATTTTTATTTCTTTAATGGCTGCTGATCTTGAACATACTTTTTGTGTGCTTATTTTCCATCCACAGATTTTTTTTGGTGAAGTGTCTCCAGTTGTTTTGCCTGTTTTAAAAATTGGGCTGTTAGTTTATTTGTTGAAATTTGAGATCTTATGTATTCTGAATATCAGTCCACTATGAGATATGTAACTAGAAAATATTTTCTCCCACTTTGGGGCTTGTGTTCTTGGTTTCTTAACATTGTCTTTTGTGGAGCAACATTTTTAATTTTAATAGTAGATTTTTCTTTTACAGATTCTGCTTTTGATGTATTTAAAAACTCTTTGCTAAATGAAGATCTTGCAGATTTATGATGTCTCCTAGAAATTATGTAGTTTAATTTTTTGCATGTAGGTCTAGATCCATTTTGAGTTCATTTTTATATAAGGTTTATAAGATTTAGATCAAAGTTTTATTTTCATATGCATATGCAAATTTATTATCAATTTATTACCATCTATTATACAAATTCATCTGCATATCCAATTTATTACCATTTGTTGAGATTATTATTCTTTCTCCCATTAAATTGCCTTTGTATCTTTGTCAAAAATCAAAAATTTTGTCAAAAATTAACTATATTTATATAGATCATTTGGAGGGCTCCTTCTTCAGTCTCAGGGCTACCCACTCCAGTATGCTTTCTTTCTTTCTTTTTTTTTTTTACTTTATTTACTTTACAATACTGTATTGGTTTGACCCACTCCAGTATTCTTGCCTAGACAATTCCATGGACAGAAGAGCCTGGCAGGCTACAGTGCATGGGGTTGCACAGAGTTGGATATGACTGAGCAGCTAACACTTTCACTATTTGTTCTTACTTTTGAGACTTTTATTCTTTTCTAATAATAAGCTTTTAATGGCACAAATTTCACTCTAAACATTGTAGCTGCATTTCAAAATGCAATTTTGACAAGTTGTATTTTCATTTTCATTCAGCTCAAAATAAATGATTCATAGCAAAATATAAACTACCAATTCTGACCCAAGAAGAAGTAGGAAACTTAAACCAATTACAAAAGAAGAGATTGTAAAGTTGATAAGAGATCTGCCAGCTAGCTTAAAAACCTGAGCTCTAGCTAATAAATTTAACAGTCAGATAATTTCAATATTATTAAAAAGTGTTCTAAACCATTTAAAGAGGGAAAGCTCTTACAGTTCATTTTAGGAGATAAATATATGTTTGGCATGAAAACTTTATAAAGTGATAGAAGGGAAGAAATTATAAAGACCAAGCTCATTTGCATCAAGACAAATACAAAAATATTATGTAAAATATTGTCTATTAGAGAGTAAAGCAGTATAAAAAAGAATAATGTATTATAATCAAGTAGGGTTTATACTAGGATTATATCTGATATTTATGAATTAATTGATTAATAAATAAAGTAGAGAATCATGTCATCTGCAAACAGTAAGAGTTTTACTTCTTCTTTTCCAATTTGGATTCCTTTTATTNCTCATTATTACTGTATAGGAATGCAAGGGATTTCTGTGTGTTGATTTTATATCCTGCAAATTTACTATAATCATTGATTAGCTCTAGTAATTTTTTCGTGGAGTCTTTAGAGTTTTGTATGTAGAGGATCATGTCATCTGCAAACAGTGAGAGTTTTACTTCTTTTTCAATTTGGATTCATTTCTTTTTCTGCTCTGATTGCTGTGGCTAAAACTTCCAGAACTATGCTGAATAGAAGTGGTGACAGTGGGCACCCTTGTCTTGTTCCTGACTTTAGGGGAAGTGCTTTCAATTTTTTACCATTGAGGATACTGTTTGCTGTGGGTTTGCATGCAGTGATTCATGAGGTCGCAAAGAGTTGGACACGACTGAGTGACAGAACTGAACTAAGCTGAACTGAACTGACATATATAGCTTTTATTATGTTGAGGTATGTTCCTTNTCTTGTTCCTGACTTTAGGGGAAGTGCTTTCAATTTTTTACCATTGAGGATACTGTTTGCTGTGGGTTTGCATGCAGTGATTCATGAGGTCGCAAAGAGTTGGACACGACTGAGTGACAGAACTGAACTAAGCTGAACTGAACTGACATATATAGCTTTTATTATGTTGAGGTATGTTCCTTCTATTTCTGCTTTCTGGAGAGTTTTTGTCATAAATGGATGTTGAATTTTATCAAATGCTTTCTCTGCATCTATTGAGATAATCATATGGCTTTTATTTTTTAATTTGTTAATGTGGTGAATTACATTGATTGATTTGCAGATATTGAAGAATCCTTGCATCCCTGGGATAAAGACCACTTGGTCATGGTGTATGATCTTTTTAATGTGTTGTTGGATTTTGATTGCTAGAATTTTGTTAAGGATTTTTGCATCTATGTTCATCAGTGATATTGGCCTGTAGTTTTCTTTTTTTGTGGCATCTTTGTCAGATTTTGGTATTACGGTGATGGTGGCCTCAAAGAATGAGTTTGGGTATTTACCTTCCTCTGCAATTTTCTGGAAGAGTTTGAGTAAGATAAGTGTTAGCTCTTTAAATTTTTGGTAGAATTCAGCTGTGAAGCCTGGACCTGGGCTTTTGTTTGCTGGAAGATTTCTGATTATAGTTTCAATTTCTGTGCTTGTCATGAGTCTGTTAAGATTTTCTATTTCTTCCTGGTTCAGTTTTGGAAAGTTGTACTTTACTAAGAATTTGTCCATTCTTCCACATTGTCCGTCTTATTGGCATATAATTGCTAATAGCAGTCTCTTATGATCCTTTGTATTTCTGTGTTGTCTGTTGTGATCTCTCCATTTTCATTTCTAATTTTATTGATTTGATTTTTCTCCCTTTGTTTCTTGATGAGTCTGGCTAATGGTTTATCAATTTTATTTATCCTTTCAAAGAACCAGCTTTTTCGCTTTGTTGATTTTTGCTATGGTCTCTTTTGTTACTTTTGCATTTATTTCTGCCCTAATTTTTATGATCTATTTCCTTCTACCAGCCCTGGGGTTCTCCATTTCTTCCTTTTCTAGTTGCTTTAGGTGTAGAGTTAGGTTATTTATTTTTTTCTTGATTCTTGAGGTATGCCTCTATTGCTATGAACTTTCCCCTTAGCACTGCTTTTACAGTTTCCCACAGGTTTGGGGTTTTCATTTTCGTTCGTTTCTATGCATATTTTGATTTCTTTTGTGATTTGTTGGTTATTCAGAAGCGTGTTGTTCAGCCTCCATATGTTGGANTACTAGATCTGGGGTTCTCCATTTCTTCCTTTTCTAGTTGCTTTAGGTGTAGAGTTAGGTTATTTATTTGACTTTTTTCTTGTTTCTTAAGGTATGCCTGTATTGCTATGAAGTTTCCTCCTAGCACTGCTTTTACACTAAGAAATTTTAAAAGTCCTTCTGTTAAAAATGTCTTTGTGTGCAGGAATGAGAGTGAGAGAAGGATGTGAAGAGAGAAAGAAAGGCATGGAGAGAGGGTGAAAGAACAAGAGAACCGATAAAAATGCATACTGCAGTTTCACACATAGGGAATTTGGTAGTTACCACTCCATCTAATCAATTAAAAACCTGGAAAGGCCGTCAGATTAACTCTTACTGGATCCAAAAGAGAGAGGAAGATGTAAGGCAAATGTATCCCTGATTCCTAAAACAGTTCTTGTCATATAAATCTTTGTTGAATTTTGAATAAATGAATGAACACTGTAGGTAATTAAAGGAAGAGAGAGAACATAGATAAATTCCCATAGTAAAAGAAGTTGAATGTTCATTCTCTGGCTGTAAGATTTCAATTTATTTATGTGGGACTCTATTTCCCACTTTCCTTATTCAAGCACTATCAAAAGTAAGTTGATTACATGGCCCACCTTCTCAATTCATTATTTTGTATAGAAATTTTATATGTAATTGATTTTTCTTCCACTCTAACTTGAAGATAGTGATTATGAGAACATGGGAGAAAAATAAACCATTTTTTAATACCAACTTTAAAAAATGAAACTACAGATGCATCACAACTACAATCTTCAATGACAAATTAGTACTTCTGGAAGAAAACTAAAATAGAATATGACTAAACTTCTCCTAACAAACCTGTACAACATTAGGAAAGATTTTTGAAGATTTATCTAATATCTAGTTTCCAGGCCATCCCCCTTATAGTCATCTAACTTAAAAATAACTGTTCAATTTGTTATATCTAAAGTAAGATGGTGCAAAATTTTTGCTCTCCGTTGTAATGTGTTCACTTTTAAACACTGGAGAAGTTTATGGCAACCTTGCTGCTGGACTTTGAAAATACATATTCAGTAAAAGAAGAATATAGATTCTAGTATACTGATAGGAATAATCCATCATACTTTACTTCAATGACACCTTGAGACCTGCATTTTTACATTCTGTCATAGCCTTTTTTCCCCAAAACTATAAAATTATGATACTTTTAGAATGCTATCTGTATTTTGAAAGACATATGGTAAAAATGTACCTGATATTTTTCTCTTAAAGAGATTTTATTTTATGCTAGAACTTATATACTAGTTCTGACAATTTTTGAAAAACTGTAAGACTGTACAATATAGAAAAACACAAAATGAGAAGCATATAAAGCTCATTTGGTCAGTTTTCATTCCAATCCCAAAGAAAGGCAAAGCCAAACAATGCTCAAACTACTGCACAATTGCACTCATCTCACACACTAGTAAAGTGATGCTTAAAATTCTCCAAGCCAGGCTTTAGCAATATTTGAACCATGAACTTCCAGATCTTCAAGCTGGTTTTAGAAAAGGCAGAGGAACCAGAGTTCAAATTCCCTTTTTTAAATTGAAAAAGCAAAATAGTTCCAGAAAAACATCTATTTCTGCTTTATTTACTATGCCAAAGTCTTTAACTGTGTGGATCACAATAAACTGTGGAAAATTCTGAAAGAGATGGGAATACCAGACCACATGACCTGCCTCTTGAGAAACTTTGTATACAGCTCAGGAAGCAGCAGTTAGAACTGGACATGGAACAACAGACTAGTTCCAAACAGGAAAAGGAGTACGTCAAGGCTGTATATTGTCACTCTGTTTATTTAACTTATATACAGAGTACATCATGGGAAATGCTGGGCTGTAGGAAGCACAAGCTGAAATCAAGATTTCTGGGAGAAATATCTAATCTCAGATATACAGATGATACCACCTTTAGGGAAGAAAGTGAAGAAGAACTAAAGAGCCTCTTGATGAAAGTGAAAGAGGAGAGCGAAAAAGTTGGCTTAAAGCTCAACATTCAGAAAATGAAGATCATGGCCTCTGGTCCCATCACTTCATGGCAAATAGATGGGGAAACAGTGGAAACAGTGCCAGACTTTATTTTTTTGGGCTCCAAATCACTACAAATGGTGATTGCAGCCATGAAATCGAAAGACGCTTACTCCTTGGAAGAAAAGTTATTACCAACCTAGACAGCATATTCAAAAGCAGAGACACTACTTTGCCAACAAAGATCCATCTAGTCAAAGCTATGGTTTTAACAGTGGTCATGTATGGATGTGAGAGTTGGACAGTGAAGAAAGTTGAGTGCCGAAGAATTGATGCTTTTAAACTGTGGTGTTGGAGAAGACTCTTGAGAGTCCCTTGGACTGCAAAGCGATCCAACCAATCCATCCTAAAGGAAATCAGTCATTTGGCCACGTGATGCAAAGAGCTGACTCATTTGAAAAGACCCTGATGCTGGGAAAAATTGAAAGCAGGAGGAGAAGGGGACAACAGAGGATGAGATGGTTGGATGGCATCACTGACTCAATGGGCATGAATTTGAGTAAACTCCACGAGTTGGTGATGGACAGGGTAGCCTGGTGTGCTGCGGTTCATGGAGTGGCAAAGAGTCAAACACGACTGAGCGACTGACCTCAACTGAAAGCTCATTCTTTCCTTTTTTAAAAATGACATGTATCATTAGAAAGCAGGATGATAAAGCTTAAACGTAATGGTTATATAAAATGACAACCTGGTCAATGACTTGACATGCTCCTCTGTTACAAAGGGTGCTGTTTCGGGAAGACTGTCATTTTGACAATATTAAGGCTGCATTTGTAAAGGAGAGCAGTGAAGAATTGATGATTTTGAACTGTGGTGTTGGAGAAGACTCTTTAGAGTCCCTTGGACTGCAAGGAGATCCAACCAGTCCATTCTGAAGGAGATCAGTCCTGGGATTCCTTTGTAGGGAATGATGCTAAAGCCTAAACTCCAGTACTTTGGCCACCTCATGTGAAGAGTTGACTCATTGGAAAAGACTCTGATGTTGGGAGGGATTGGGGGCAGGAGGAGAAGGGGATGACCGAGGATGAGATGGCTGGATGGCATCACTGGCCCGATGGACGTGAATCTGAGTGAACTCCGGGAGTTGGTGATGAACAGGAGGCCTGGCGTGCTGCGATTCATGGGGTCTCAGAGAGTTGGACACGACTGAGGGACTGAACTGAACTGAACAGTATCTAGTTATAGTTGATCTATTGAAGTTGAAATGATTCATTGAGATAATTTTCTATAACAAGATTATTAACTTTTAACAATTATCTGGGATATGGACTTAGAAAAGGAAACTGGGGATATATACATAAATAGAGTTCTTGTTTTACTCATAGACGTTTGTGTGTGTGCTCAGTCCATGTCTTACTCTTTGCCATCCTGTGGACTGTAGCCCCCTCGGCTCCTCTGTCCATGGGATTTTATAGGCAAGATTATTGGAATGGGTTTCCATTTCCTCCTCCAAGAGATCTTCTCTACCCAGGGACTGAACCCACATCTCCTCTGTCTCTTGCATTGGCAGATGGATTCTTCACTACTGTACCACCTGGGAAGCAGTCAAGACCATTAGAAATGGACTATGTGGAAATTACCATGAAATTAATTATACTACAGAACTCCTACATTAGTGTGTGTCTCCTCTTTTGTCACATTACCTTAAAAACATCACTAGGAAGTCATGGAAATGGTGCTGGATTAAGATACATGGAGTTTATCAATAATAATACAATCAATAATCTATGTTTCCTCATGGAGGGAAAAAAAGGCTAGATACAGACATTAGAACATTTTAACAACAACTCATGCATTTAATGGGCTTCCCTTGTGGCTCAGATGGCAAAGAATTTGCCTGCAAACTCTCTGTGGGAGACCTTAGTTGGATCCCTGGGTTGGAAAGACCTCCAGAGAAGGAAATAGCAACTCACTTCTGTATTCTTGACTAGATAACTCCATGGACAGAGGAATCTGGTGGGCTCTGGATCATGGGGTCCCAAAGAGTTGGACAAAACAGAGCCACTATCACCTTTTCACTTTCAGGCATTCAGCAAAATAGCAAGAGAATGTTTTAACAATGCAACTTAAATATAGATATACAAGAATTCACACAGGGCTATTATTCATTCTATCTAAGCTTTTGAAAAGTAGACATCAAAGGAACAAAGTTTATCAAAACTATTAGAATATTTTTTTAAGTTTATTTCTTTTTTTTTTTTTTTATGTTACTGTTTAGTCTCTATATTGAATCTAACTCTTTTGTGAGCCTATGGACTGTAGCCTGGCAGACCATGGGATTTCCTAGGTGAGAATACTGGAGTGGATTGCCATTTCTTCCTCAAGGGTATCTTCCCAACCCAGGGATCAAATTTGTGTCTCCTGCATTGGCAGGCAGATTCCTTACCACTAAGCCACCTGGGAAGCCCTTAAAATGTCTTAGTTTAGGTTTACTAGGTAAAGTTTAGATATGTTAGCTAAAGTAAAAGAAATGTGTTTTCTGGTGGTTAGTAAACTGTGTATTCTCTTAGAGCTGATGCTATTTTAGGAGATTCAAAGAGAGGTACAGGTGTCAAATACTCAGAGCATGATCTCCATATTTGTACCCATTGAGAAGTTAAAAAGAAATAGAAATGCTTCATTAGAGTGTCCTTGTAGTCATTGTATTAGTTTGCAATATTTCAGCTTGCAGTTGTTTGAGATGTATCAAGTGTAATGGGCCCTATTTAGCATGCTATCCTCCTTATTGGGTGCTTTCCACATGGTCAAGGGCATACTAAACATGTTCTTGGAATGATTCCCTCTTGCAATCACTGTGCCAATAATCACTTAGAATACAAGTGGATTCTTTTTATTTAGAACAACCAGGTGGCTGAAGAGAGTCAGTTAATAAGCAATCAGCAAAATCAAAAGCAATAATGAAGCCCTTCAAGGTTTTGTACTGTATTGCCTGATACATAATCTCTATTTTGTGAGTAAATATACAGTATGCCTAGCAGTTGAATGAGTTTGCTGATGCCACATTCCACTCTTTGTGAGTTTATTCAGCTTTGAAGATCTCACTGCCAGGAGAGATCTAACATCTGTTTGAAGGCACTACCTTCTGTTGTAGAAGACTCACTGCTGTAAAGTTGGGTTTTCTACTGATACTACCATTTTCAGTAGTGCCTGTCAATGTATCTTTTATTTGTACAAAGAATGCAGAAACTGTAGCCACAAAAAAGGTATTGAATCTATTTATCTAAATTGGCAAAAATATACATCCTGTAATTAGAGGAATTATACCTGAAAGCTGTGTTGGGGCTGTTGGATGTTAACTTAAAAGATTTTTCATGCCCATCTACTTTGAGTGGGAAAAAAAGTCTTTATCATGTTTTATATTACACGTATGCAATATGTATTACAAGTTACAAGTATGAAATATGTAATCAGAAAACTAACGTTCTAATCCACATTTATTTTTCTCCTTTGATATTATCCTTTTGAGAATGTTAGAACTGGGGTCAATGTGAATAAAATTCAAATTTTAAATCAGAAAAAATCTTCAAAAGCATGAAAAGTTTCCATTTCTCTATTGTATTTTAGGTAACTTTAGTATTACTAGGTTATGATCGTATTCCAGATTGAATAAAATTTCATATTTATTGGAAGAAATATAGGGACCTATCTCAGATGACACTGTGGAAAAGAAAAGTTTGTTGTCTCTTCTGCTTTACCTTTTTCATTCCTTTATCTTTTTAAGGGCCCACTACTTACTCAAAATAGAGAATCAATTAATGTCCCCATTTGGCTCTTGTGATTTCAAAATTCTAAGTTATTTGATTACTGTTAGCTCTATTCCATAAAGAATATATGCACTCTTTTTTATTATCATTTCAATAGCATGGTGTATGTGTCTGTATCAATTTTTCCCAGAAAATATGTCAGAGTTTTATCTCATATGAATGTATTTACTCCCTCATGATGTCAAAGAACTAAGATCTTAGAAGTTAAAAATCAGAGGAAGGCAAAACAACATTGTGGGGTACATAAAATATCCTGTTTCCTAGGGAAACTGTAGGGGATAGGATGAGTGATAAGCTTTCTTCTCTTCCCATTTTCTGAATATGCCATACTATACCATATTTAATGAAAACATGCAAAATATCCTTTATATTCTCACAAATCCTGCTCCATGTTTTATATTTGATAAACTCTAGAATTAGCTATTCAATGTGTTAGTTCCAAGTTCACTCAAGAATGGCAAACCCATTATTTCTTCTTCTTTTATCTGTAAGTCTCACTCCATGTAAACTATGAGAATTTTTTTATTGCTATGATATTCTCAAAATCAAATATTTTCATTTCATATTTTCTAACTATGTATTTAGTCAGAACTTTAAGTTAGGGAAGCAAATTTGATTCTGTGGATTATGTTTAAATGCCAGTTCCCTGCTCTACCTCCCCTATGGACAATTTAGATTTCAAGAAATATTAAAATAGGTAGAAAGTCCTGATCTAAATATTTTTGTCTTATAATATTTAAAATAATTTTGGATCAGAAATCATATGTGACCAGGAATTTCTATTCTTAAGGAAATGGATATCTCAATTGACAGAGATAGAGATATTATGAAAAATGAAAATAGAATAAATTGAACACTTTGTTAACAAAAGTCAAATGAATTTCTTACTAAATGGCTTGACATTTTTTCAGACTTATGAATTTCCAAGATAGAGAAATAGTATGAAGCATCCTTTATGTTTTCTGCATCTCTTATAGAATTCATTCTTATAATATGGTCTTTAATAGACTGGATACAAGATAGAAAATCCTCATGTACAAGAATTTTGTGTAAAAAATTTGGGTTTTCATATTAATAAATGATCTTCCATATTCATAAACTCACTTTAGCCAAAATGTATAAAGTAAAATAAAATTCTAAGCAGTTATAAAATAATTTGAATGATAAATATCTCAAGTTCTTTAGTACAATCTTGTTCCTATAGTCACATTTTTGTCTTTCTGATAAGTTCTTATAAAACAAAAGTTTTTTTTTTTTTAACCTGGTTATATTCAAGTAAAAAGAAGTACCTCTGTATTAGTCACTGCTGTTCTAAATCAACAGAAAGGGTGTAATCTTGGGGACAGATATAAAATTAAGCCAATCTGGAAGTTTCAGATTTGGTTTACAAGTATCCTAGTGGCAGTGATTTGTTTCTATACACTGCAATGTCAAAACAAAGACAGAACTAGTCCAGAGTGATGGCACTGAAGATTGGCACCATTATTTTCTACTGCTTATAACTCAAAGAAACTGGCAATGTTGTTTTCAGAACTGGAACAGTGATATAACTTGGGAGGGGAAATTTGATTATTTTCCTGTGATATAGTTACTAGAGGGTGTTAGGGAAATTAAAATGGAAGTATTCTTGCTCAAACTCCAGAAGTAGGGGAGCAGGTCTCTGACCAACTTCTGAATTTGCCTGGATCTTGTCTGGACTACATACCTCCCTGCAAGTACACCAGTTGTTATCAGCAAGACAAGGGGCATCTTAGATAGGAGAGGGAGTGTATCTTAGAATTTCTTGAGCCCCCGTAGGCCTGGTCAGCCCCTTGGAGTATGGAAAATCTTGTGACTTACACAGTGAAACAAACTGCATTGTAAAGTTAAAAGAAAATTAGAGCTCCATTTTTGCATGCAAACTGATGACTATATCAGAGTCTTCAGAATCACAATTTATGTCTTACCCTTGGAGTGGATGCACTGCCTGGAACCTTTCCCAACTAAGACTCCAGATTGCTATCATGTGAGGCTTCCCTGTACTGTTCATATCTGGATATAGATTATCAGCCTAATTTTGATGATATATACACCATTGGTGTCATTTAGTCATTAAGTTGTGTCTGATTCTTTTGTGACCTCATGGACTGTAGCCCACCAGGTTCCTCTGTCCATGGGATTTCCCAGGCAAGAATACTGGAGTGGGTTGCCATTTCCTTCTCTAAGGGATCTTCCTGACCATTTCATGCACTGTAGGTGAGTTCTTGAACACTGAGCTACCAGTGAAGCTGTAAACACTATTGCTTCTATTGTTTCTATTTATGACTATGTATTGAAATTAAGTCAAATAATCCTCTACTAAATATTGAACTCATTTATTGTGTGTGTGTAATAAGTGCTTTCTTTTGTTAGCAAATCCTTCCAACCTAAAACAAAAGTAAAACAGAGGCAAAACAGAGAGGTGAAGAGGGATTGGACAAATTAAGATATTTTAATTTCAAATAAGCACATTTAGAAACAGATAATTCCTGAGCTGGCATCAAGTGTGTTTTAGGACTTAAAACCATACATTGAATGATAGGCACTTTTCTAAACCTTAAAATATTTGAAAATGAATTACTTAACTATTTGAAGATATCAAGCAAGAATAAAGAAAAATGAGAGAACTTGTCTATATGAATCTATAATGATGTGGGGATAGTAATATAAAATTCACAATGAAAGGAGATAATTTGATTCAATGCTTTGCTTATGTTACTGGAGAAAAAAACAGCAAACCAAAACCAAAAGAATAAACAAAACAAACCAGAAATTAACTGAACAGGTCCACTTGTTTCTATAAGTAAATCTCCATCATATCCATAGATAGGTGTTCACATTCTTAGTCTTTCCTCATATTTAAATTAATTAACTAGTCTCCTAATTTCTAAGATCAAACACTGTGTACAGATTCAATTTCTTGTCACTTTTCTTGAGAAACTCCTCACTACTTCCTTTCTCTTTTCTACATCATCAAAATTCTCCTTTTCTACTACATTATTGTCATCAGCATAAGGGCATGATAAAATATATTTTATATAAAATTAAAAAAACCTGATTTCACCCCTATAATCTCTATCTTACCCATTTTGCTCAATTATACAAGAGAAAAATAAACCTTCAAATGTATTGAGTATACTTGTCTTCTCCTGTGGGTCCTCTTGACTTAACACTTGACCAGACTTTTGTTTCCATCATTCTAGAAACCTACTTTTGTTGGAAGTCACCACTGGTCACCTCATTATTATTCTATCATCAGCACTTAGGCTTTACCTCACTGGAATTTTGACAAAAGTTTAGATAGCTGATCATTCTTCTCTGAAACAATTCCACTAATTGACTTCCATCCCTTTCTCTGTGTTCTTATCTCAGGGTGATTCTCTCTTATCACTTTGCTGGATATCTCTCATCTTTCTCCTGTGTAAAATTTGAAGTTCTCTAGGGCACAATACTCAGGTCTATAGTTCTCTTTATTGTTATCATTTTCCTCAGTAATTTCATTCAGCATTACAGCTTTACACAAATCTTTAAACAGACTATCCTCAAACAATGTCCTTAGTTTTGACTTTATTGATAAATGTTAAATACAAACTCCTTCATAAACAAATTGATAAGTGGGCTTTATTAAAATTTAAGCTTTTGTTCTGTGATAGACACTTTTAGGAGAATAAAAAGAAACAAGGCACAAATTGGAAGTTGTTTCAAAATCACACACTTAACAATGAACTCGTTTTTTTATTTCTTCTGTGATGTGTTGGTTATTCAGAAGCGTGTTGTTCAGCCTCCATATGTTGGAATTTTAATAGTTTTTCTCCTGTAATTGAGATCTAATATTAATGCATTATGGTCAGAAAAGATGCTTGGAATGGTTTCAATTTTTTTGAATTTATCAAGGTTAGCTTTATGGCCCAGAATGTGATCTATCTTGGAGAAGGTTCCATGCGCACTTGAGAAAAAGGTGAAATTCATTGTTTTGGGATGAAATATTCTATAGATATCAATTAGGTCTAACTGGTCTATTGTATCATTTAAAGTTTGTGTTTCTTTGTTGATTTTCTGTTTAGTTGATCTGTCCATATATGTGAATTGGGTATTAAAGTCTCCCACTATTATCATGTTATTGTTAATTTCTCCTTTCATAGTTGTTAGCATTTGTCTTACATATTGCAGTGCTCCTACGTTGGGTGCATATATAATCGCACAATTTATAATTGTAACAATTATAACAAATATAAAATTTTAATTTATAACAATTTATAATTGTTATATTTTCTTCTTAGATTGATCCTTTGATCATTATGTAGTGGCCTTCTTTGTCTCTTTTCACAGCCTTTGTTTTAAAGTCTATTTTATCAGATATGAGTATTGCCACTCCTGCTTTCTTTTGGTCTCTATTTGCATGGAATATCTTTTGCCATCCCTTCACTTTCAGTTTGTATGTGTCCCTTGTTTTGAGGTGGGTCTGTTGTAGGCAGCATATATAGGGGTCTTGTTTTTGTATCCATTCATCCAGACTTTGCTTTCTGGTTGGGGCATTCAACCCATTTACGCTTAAGGTAATTACTGATAAGTATGATCCCATTGCCATTTACTTTATTGTTTTGGGTTCACAGGTTTATATGCCATTTTTGTGTTTCCTGTTTAGAAAAATCCTTTAGCATTTGTTGGAGAGCTGGTTTGGTGGTGCTGAATTCTCTCAGTTTTTGCTTGTCTGTAAAGCTTTTGATTTCTCCTTCATATTTGAATGAGATCCTTGCTGGGTACAGTAATCTGGGCTGTAGGTTATTTTTTTTTTTCATCACTCTAAGTATGTCTTGCCATTCCCTCCTGGCCTGAAGAGTTTCTATTGAAAGATCCGCTGTTATCCTTATGGGAATCCCCTTATGTGTTATTTGTTGTTTTTCCCTTGCTGTTTTATGCATAGAAATGAATGAAAATGAAAACACAACAACCCAAAACCTGTGGGACACTATAAAAGCAGTGCTAAGAGGAAAGTTCATAGCGATAAAGGCATACCTTAATAAACAAGAAAAAAGCCAAATAAATAACCTAACTCTACACCTAAAGCAACTAGAAAAGGAAGAAATGGAGAACCCCAGATCTAGTAGAAGGAAAGAAATCATAAAAATTGGGGCAGAAATAAATGCAAAAGAAACAAAAGAGACCATAGCAAAAATCAACAAAGCCAAAAAGCTGGTTCTTTGAAAGGATAAATAAAATTGATAAACCATTAGCCAGACTCATCAAGAAACAAAGGGAGAAAAATCAAATCAAAAAAATTATAAATGAAAATGGAGAGATCACAACAGACAACACAGAAATACAAAGGATCATAAGAGACTACTGTCAGCAATTGTATCCCAATAAAATGGACAACGTGGAAGAAATGGACAAATGCTTAGACAAGTACTACTTTCCAAAACTGNTTCTTGGATTGATCCTTTGATCATTATGTAGTGGCTTTCTTTGTCTCTTTTCAAAGCCTTTGTTTTAAAGTCTATTTTATCGGATATGAGTATTGCCACTCCTGCTTTCTTTTGGTCTCTATTTGCATGGAATATCTTTTTCCAGCCCTTCACTTTCAGTCTGTATGTGTCCCTTGTTTTGAGGTGAGTCTCTTGTAGGCAGCATATATAGGGATCTTATTTTTGTATCCATTCAGCCAGTCTTTGCCTTTTGGTTGGGGCATTCAACCCACTTATGTTTAAGGTAATTATTGATAAATATGATCCCATTGCCATTTACTTTACTGTTTTGGGTTTGGGTTTATACACCCTTTTTGTGTTTTCTGTTTAGAGAATATCCTTTAGCATTTGTTGGAGAGCTTGTTTTGTGGTGCTGAATTCTCTCAGCTTTTGCTTGTCTGTAAAGCTTTTGATTTCTCCTTCATATTTGAATGAGATCCTTGCTGTGTGCAGTAATCTGGGCTGTAGGTTATTTTCTTTCCTCACTCTAAGTATGACTTGCCATTCCCTCCTGGCCTGATGAGTTTCTATTGAAAGATCTGTAGGTATACTTATGGGAATCCCCTTGTGTGTTATTGGTTGTTTTTCCATTGCTGCTTTTAATATTTATTTTTTGTGTTTGATCTTTCTTATTTGGATTAATATGTTTCTTGGGGTGTTTCTCCTTGGGTTTATCCTGTTTGTAACTCTCTGGGTTTCTTGGACTTGGATGATTATTTCCTTCCCCGTTTTAGGGAGGTTTTCATCTATTATCTCCTCAAGTATTTTCTCATGGTCTTTCTTTTTTTCTTCTTCTTCTGGGACTCCTATAGTTCAAATGTTGGAGCACTTCATATTGTCCTGGAGGTCTCTGAGATTGTCCTCATTTCTTTGAATTTGTTTTTCTTTTTTCCTCTCTGATTCATTTATTTCTACCATTCTATCTTCTATTTCACTAATCCTATCATCTGCCTCCATTATTCTACTATTTGTTGCCTCCAGAGTGTTTCTGCTCTCATTTATTGCATTATTCATTATATATTGACTCTTTTTTATTTCTTCTAGGTTCTTGTTAAACCTTTCTTGCATCTTCTCAATCCTTGTCTCCAGGCTATTTATCTGTGATTCCATTTTGATTTCAAGATTTTGGATCAGTTTCACTATCATTATTCAGAATTCTTTCTCAGGTAGATTCCCTATCTCTTCCTCTTTTGTTTAGTTTGGTGGGCATTTATCCTGTTCCTTTACCTACTGGGTATTCCTCTGTCTCTTCATCTTGGTTATATTGCTGTGCTTGGTGTGGCCTTTCTATATTCTGGGAATTTGTGGAATTCTCTTTATTATGGAGTTTCCTCACTGTGGGCAGGGTTGTATCAGTGGCTTGTCAAGTTTTCTTGGTTAGAGAGGCTTGTGTTGGAGTCCTGGTGGGTGGAGCTTGATTTCTTCTCTCTGGAGTGCAATGGAGTGACCAGTAATGGGTTATGAGACGTCAGTGGCTTTGTAGTAACTTTGAGCTGCCTGTATATTGACACTCAGGCATGTGTTCCTGTGTTGCTGGTGAATTTNTATTATGGAGTTTCCTCACTGTGGGCAGGGTTGTATCAGTGGCTTGTCAAGTTTTCTTGGTTAGAGAGGCTTGTGTTGGAGTCCTGGTGGGTGGAGCTTGATTTCTTCTCTCTGGAGTGCAATGGAGTGACCAGTAATGGGTTATGAGACGTCAGTGGCTTTGTAGTAACTTTGAGCTGCCTGTATATTGACACTCAGGCATGTGTTCCTGTGTTGCTGGTGAATTTGCATGGTATGTCTTGCTCTGGACCTTGTTGGCCCTTGGGTGGTGCTTGGTTTCCATGTAGGTATGGAGGCGTTTGATGAGCTCCTATCGATTAACATTCCCTGGATTCAGGATTTCTCTGATGTTCTCAGGATTTGGACTTAAGCCTCCTTCTTATGGTTTTCAGTTTTATTTTTACAGTAGCCTCAAGACTTCTCCATCTATACAGCACCAATGATAAAACATCTAGTTTAAAGATGAAAGTTTCTCCACATTGAGGGACACCCAGAGAGGTTCACTGTGTTACATGGAGAAGAGAAGAGGGAGGGGGTAGTTAGAGGTNGGGACTGGTGCACGGGGATGATCCAGAGAGTTGATATGGGGTGGGAGGTGGGGGGGGCAGTTCAAGATTGGGAACTCATGTGCACCTGAGACGGAAAAAATATATAAAAATAAAAATAAATAAATAAAGTAGAAATATGATGACTTTGATAAATTTAAAAAATCAGTTAACACAACTTAACATCTATTTCTAATAAAGAAATTGTTAAGCTAGTAATGAAAGGAAACTCCTTAAACATAATAAAAATAAGTTGCTAAAACTTAACACCATTTTCAGTTTTATATTACACTAAACCCATTTCTTTAGTTCTAGTAAATTTGATAATAAAAGAAAATTAAATAAATATTTCACAAATAAAATTTACTTTTATTGATATTATTGTACATATAAAAGCAAGAGATTCATAAAAGAACTATTATGAACTATTTATTAATAAGAATAGGTAGGGTAGTCTAAGATAAGCATACAAAGTTGATAGATTTTTCTATATGCCAGCTATAATGAACTAAAAGAAATGAGAACTTATTCTATCCATACAGTGACAAAGACTATCAAATTACTGGAAACAAATTTAACATGAAAGGTACAGGATATATGTGCGTGTATGCTTAGTTGCTCGGTTGTGTCTGACTCTTGTAACACCATAGTCTGTAGCCTGCCAGGCTCCTCTGTCCATGGGATACTCCAGGTAAGAATACTGGACTGGGTTGCCATTTCCTTCTTGTGGGGATCTTCCCAACCCAGGAATTGAACCAAGGTCTCCTGCATTGATTGCAGGCAGATTCTTTACCCACTGAGCATGAGGGAAGCTCTATGTTCGTAGAATAATCTAATTTTAATGAAAGACAAAATATGTTCAAACTGAAAGATATACCATACTCCTGGATGAGAAGACTTAATGTTACCCCAAAATATCTATTCAACCAGTATCAATATATTTTTGTTTTTGAAGGGGGAGTACGGAAATCAGTTTACATTTTTATGGAAAAATAAATATTTGAGAATGGCTAAAATTATTACAAGATTTGAGGAAGTTTAAGAAGTTGTCCCATATTGGTTAAGAAAAAGTAAATAAACCACTGAAAGGTAATTCAGTCAGTTCAGTTCAGTCGCTCAGTCGTGTCCGACTCTTTGCGACCCCATGAATCGCAGCAAGCCAGGCCTCCCTGTCCATCACCAACTCCCAGAGTTCACTCAAACTCATGTCCATTGAGTCCATGATGCCATCCAGCCATCTCATCCTCGGTCGTCCCCTTCTCCTCCTGCCCCCAATCCCTCCCAGCATCAGAGTCTTTTCCAATGAGTCAACTCTTTCATGAGGTGGCCAAAGTCCTGGAGTTTCACCTTTAGCATCATTCCTTCCAAAGAAATCCCAGGGCTGATCTCCTTCAGAATGGACTGGTTGGATCTCCTTGCAGTCCAAGGGACTCTCAAGAGTCTTCTCCAACACCACAGTTCAAAAGCATCGATTCTTCGGCACTCAGCCTTCTTCACAGTCCAACTGTCACATCCATACATGACCACAGGAAAAACCATAGTCTTAAGAGCCCAGAACTAGATCTTGATATGTAAGAGAATTTAATATGTAGAAACTGATATTTTAATCTAGTGGAAAATTGACTCTTTAATAAATAGTGCTGGCACAATTGGCAATCCATTTGGGGAAAAAAGTAAAGTTGAACTACTTTTTTGCACAATGCAAAAATAACAAATGGATAAAAGACAAATGTAAAATAGAAAGGCTACAAAATCTTAAAAGAGAAAATAGACTACATGTGTAAACTTGGATTGAAAATACGATTTTAATCAAGACAGCAAACCCAGAAATTTTGAATAATAAACAAACATACTTTATTACATAAAGAACTTTTAAAAGTACAGCCAGAAAATATAATATAAATTGATTATTGTTTATTTGAATATTCAAATACATTTATATAAACATAAACCATATTAATTAATGGAAAACTAAGATGGTGGAATAGAAGTACATTTGCTCATCTTCTCCTGTGTGAACACCAAAATTACCACTAGCTGCTGAACAACCATCAACAGGAGAATGCTGGATCCTACCAAAAAAGATACCCCATGTCCAAGGGCAAAGGAGAAGCCCCAACAAGATGGTCCAGAAAAAAGATCCTGAAATGCAGCACTTGGGTGCAACCTCAAAAGTGACAGAATTATTTTTGTTCATCTCCAAGGCAAACCATTCAATATCACAATAATCCAAGTCTATGCCCCAACCACTAATGCTGAAGAAGCTGAAATTGAATGATACTATGAAGACCTACAAGATTTTCTGGAACTAACATGCAAAAAAGATGTCCTTTTCATCATAGGGAACTGGAATGCAAAAGTAGGAGGTCAAGAGGTACCTGGAGAAACAGGAAAATTTGACCTTGGAGTACAAAATGAAGCAGGGCAAAGGCTAACAGAGTTTTGCCAAGAGAATCCACTGGTCATAGCAAACTCCCTCTTGCAACAACACAAGAGATGACCCTATACATGGACATCACCAGATAGTCAATACTGAAATCACATTAATTATATTTTTTGCAGCCAAAGATGGAGAAGCTCTATACAGTCAGCAAAAACAAGACCAGGAGCTGACTGTGGCTCAGATCATAAACACTTTATTGCAAAATTCAGGCTTAAATTGAAGAAAGTTGGGAAAACCACTAGGCCATTCAGGTGTGACCTAAATAAAATCCCTTATGACTATACAGTGGAAGTGACAAATAGATTCAAGGGATTAGATCTGATAGAGAGAGTGCCTGAAGAACTATGGACAGAGTTTTATAACATTATACAGGAGGTAGTGATCAAAATCATCAACAAGAAAAAGAAATGCATAAAGGCAAATTGGTTGTCTGAGGAGGCCTTACAAATAGCTGAGAAGAGAACAGATGGGAAAGGTAAAGTAGAAAAGGAAATATATATCCATCTGAATGCAGAGTTCCAAAGAATAGCAAGGAGAGATTCAAAAACCTTCATAAGTGATCAATGCAAAGAAAGAGAGGAAAACAATAGAATGGGAAAGACTAGAGATCTCTTCAAGAAAATTAGGATACCAAGGAAACATTTCATGCAAAGATGGGCACAATAAACTACAGACATGATATGGACCTAACAGAAGCAGAAGCAGAAGATATTAAGAAGAGGTGACAAGAATACATAGAAGAGCTAAATAAAAAAAATCTTAATGACCCAAATAACCACGATGGTGTGATCACTTACCTAGAGCCAGACATCCTAGGGTGCAAAGTCAAGTGGGCCTTAGGAAGAATCACTACAAACAAAGCTAGTGGAGCTGATGGAATACCAGCTGAGCTCTTTCAAATCCAGAAGATGATGTTGTGAAAGTGCTACCTCAATATGCCAGCAAATTTGAAAAACTCAGCAGTGGCCACAGGATTGGAAAAGGTCAGTTTTCATTCCAATTCCAAAGAAAGGCAATGCCAAAGAATGTTCAAACTACCTCACAAATGCATTCATTTCACACACTAGCAAAGTAATGCTCAAAATTCTCCAAGCTAGGTTTCAACAGTACATGAACTGAGAAATTCAAGATGTTCAAGCTGGATTTAGGAAAGGCAGAGGAACCAGAGATCAAAGTGCAAACAGCTGTTGAATCATCAAAAAAGCAAGAGAGTTCCAGAAAAACATCCTCTTCTGCTTCATTGACTACACAAAAGACTTGGGCTGTGTGGATCACAACAAACTGTGGAAAATTCTTAAAGATGTGGGAATACCAGGCCACCTTACCTGCCTCCTGAGAAATCTGTATGCAGATCAAGAAGCAACAGTTAGAACCAAACATGGAACAACACAGTGTTTCAAAATCGAGAAAGGAATACATCAAGGATGTATATTGTCACCCTGCTTATTTAACTTCTATGCAGAGTACATCATGAGAAATGCTGGGCTGGAAGAAGCACAAGCTGGAATCAAGATTGCTGGGAGAAATATCAGTCTCAGATATGCAGATGACACCGCCCTTATGGCAGAGAGTGAAGAAGAAGTAAAGAGCCTCTTGATGAAGGTCACAGAGGAAAGTGAAAAAGCTGGCTTAAAGCTCAATATTCAGAAAACGAAGATCATGGGATCG
Source organism: Neotragus moschatus (assembly GCA_006410615.1). NCBI lineage: Eukaryota > Metazoa > Chordata > Mammalia > Artiodactyla > Bovidae > Neotragus > Neotragus moschatus. The sequence goes on from SJYA01000218.1 coordinate 236,644, forward strand.
GTTCCATCACTTCATGGCAAATAGATGGGGAAGCAGTGGAAACAGTGAGAAACTTTATTTTGGGGGAGCTCAAAAATCACTGAAGATGGTGACTGCAGCCATGAAATTAAGACACTTACTACTTGGAAGAAAAGCTATGACCAACCTAGACAGCATACTAAAAAGCAGAGACATTACTTTGCTGACCAAGGTCCATCTAGTCAAAGCTATGGTTTTTCCACTAGTCATGTATCAATGTGGAAGGTGGACCATAATGAAGGCTGAGCACTGAAGAATTGATGCTTTTGAACTGTGGCGCTGGAGAAGATTCTTGAGAGTCCCTTGGACTGCAAGGGGATCCAACCAGTCAATCCTAAAGGAGATCAGAACTGAATATTCATTGGAAGGACTGATGCTGAAGATGAAGCTGCAATACTTTGGCTACCTGATGCCTAGAGCTGACCCATTAGAAAAACTCTTATGCTAGGAAAGATTGAAAGAAGTAGAAGGGGATGACAGAGGGCAAGATGGGTGGCATTACCGACTCAATGGACATGAATTTGACCAAGCTCTGGGAGATAGTGAAGGACAAGGAAGCCTGGTTGCAGTCCTTGCTGCAGTCCATGAGGTCACAAAGACTTGGACACGACTGAGCAACCGAAGAACAACAATAACAAAACAATATTAATAGAATAAATGATGAATAAAAAAAGTTCAGAAAAGCATGAATTCTTTTTAAAAACGGCCAAAGAAAGTCTATGTGTTCCTATGTCTGAATATAATTACATAAGCATGTAGAAAGTTCTGGAAAATATATATGCAGTTGTTTCCATTGGTTACATGAGGGGATAGCAGAGAGAAAGAATTTGTAGGGAAGGAAATGGTAACACAAATGTAAAAGACTATATAACATGTGGTCATGACAAAAAATTTGTATATAAGACAAAACAGTATATTTACCAAATCCATAAAATATGATTTAAAAGAAGGTTAACAAAATTTTGTTTAATGATGGATACCTCAGAAGTTGGGATTCCATTTGATTTTGTTCACCTATAACCTCATACTTTAGTATATTACTCGTTTTTTCATAATGAAGACATATCACTTTTTAAAATCAGAAATATAAAGCATTTCCATAGTAAGAAATAAAAATGAACCAAGATGTAGTCACCAATGCAAAAGAATTTAATGAAAAATTTGAAATTCAGGTGAGAAGGTGGAGACTCAAGGTAGTCCTGGAAGCAATGGGAAACAAGTTTTGTTTAGTCTTAGTCATGGCATTGGGGTCAAGGCAAATGCTTTGAGTGGGAAGTGTTCTCAAAGCCCCCAATTGGACTTAAGTCACATGTTTGGTTTCTTTATCTCAACATCAGAAAAATAAACAAAACCTCTCAAACTGTATAATAGAGTCTGAATCCTGGGGCTGAACACTTAGGAAACATTTTAAAGAGCAAAATTTGTCAATTTACGCTCTAGTGTTTGGACAAAATGTAGCTCAGAAGGAGAAACCAGAAGACAGACTGTTTTGTCCCCATTCAACAAGGAAGAAAGGTTTAAACTAGTTATCATCTTGTTACAGAATGAAATAACTGATTTCAGACTCTGTTTTTGCAATAGGGCCAGTGCCATTGGTGAGAGAGACTTGATCAGTTCCCCAGAGATGATGTCAAAGAAAAGTGGTACTAATACATTCTGCAAGAATTGTTGCACTGAGATGATGTTCAAAGAAAATCCCAAGAAAGGAAAATTACAGCATTCTGTCCTCCAGATGATAAAGAGCTACATTCCAGCCTGAACTCTGGTTTTGGAATCTGATGCTCAGAACTCACATTTTTTATCTAAAACCTATTTTCACTTATCAAGTTAGGTTATGGGAGTTTTTCGTTCTTTCTGACTCTTAGTTTTTTCATCTATATAATGGGAGTGATGATAATAACATATAGGAAAGAACACTTACTTGGTCTATTTTATATGTCAGTGGTATAATTCAAATGTAAACATAATCATGAAAATTTTCATTCGAGCAGGTAAAGCTCACAGATGCCATAACCAAAGAAGCTTAAATAAATGTATTTTTTCCCCCTCCAAAGCTATAATTGGAAGCTGCTTGAGATCACTGATAAGGCCTGATAAGTAAACAGCAGCAGAGAAGGTTTTTAATGTGTTGTCAAATCATGAAACAGAGCAAAGTCAGACATCATGTGGCACAATGTCCTGCTCTAGCTGAAACAATTAAGGCTCCAAGTGGTTAAGTGAGTGGATCAAGTTTGCATGGCTTCTCTGTGATAGTTTTGGGACTAAAATTTCCTTGATTTTCCACCTAGTGTTTTGGTTCTCATGAGTCAGAGAAGACTCAGTTTTTGCTAGAGACACCCCCACCCCCTTGCAAAATGTGAACCTATAAAAGTTTTCTTGACCCTACCTCCTATCCAAGGAAATGACCTCTTCTGTTACCCTTATATCAACCTTTAACACTGCACCTCAATGACTTGTTGCATTGGTCTATCTTCTCTACTAGTCTGGTGGTTTTTTATGGCCAGGAGTTAGGATGAATATAATCTTTTCTTTTCTTTTCCCTCTGTCTATTTCTCCCTCTCCTCCTTTATATCATGGTGCCTCAGTCCTTGCTCTGATTGGATGAGGTCCATCCACATTATGGAGAGTAGCCTGCTTCACTTTATGTCTACCATTTTAAATGTTAGTATGTGTGTGCTTAGTCATGTACGACACTTTATGATCCCATGGACTGTAGCCCACCAAGCTTCTCTGTCCAGGAATTTTCCAGCCAAGAATACTGGAGAGGGTTGCCATTTCCTCCTCCAGGGGAATCTTCTGGACCCAGGGATCAAACTTGAATCTCTGGTGTCTCCTGCATTGGCAGGTGGATTCTTTACCTCTAAAGCCACTGGGGAGTAAAAAATACTTTAACTGCAAAGTATAGACTGAATGCTCAGTTGCTTCAGCTGTGTACGACTCTGTGTGACTCTACGGACCGTTGCCCGCCAGGCTTCTCTGTCCATGGGACTCTCTAGGCAAGAATTCTGGAGTGAGATGTTATGCCCTCCTCCAGGGGATCTTCCCAACCCAGGGCTCAAACCCATGTCTCTTGCATCTACCTGCAGTGGCAGGCAGATTCTTTACCACTATCGCCACCTGGCAAGCCCTATATTTAGACTGGTATTGGCCAAACAACTGGGCACAAAGCCTTGCTAAATTGATACATAAAATTAACCATCACATTTATGATGAAAAGGAGAGGAGATTGTAGTCAGAAACTTGGATGCTTGAATTAGTGAATTTGGAGGTAGGGCCTCCAAATTGACAGAGTCTGTGAAGTGATCATGGATACAGATAGCTAGGGTGGAGAAGGGCTGGTGATGTGAAGGTCAAGGAACTGAGACACCAGCATAACGACTGGATTCATCTATGTGGACCACGAAGTCATGAAGGATGCTGTCAAGTGAATCAGAGAGGAAGAATTTGAGCCACAACATAAGTATTTACTGAATGATAGGTAATGGTCAGGAGGAAGAAAGATGACCAAGAAGGAGGAAAGAGGATGATATGGTCAAATGGCATGAACCTCAATGAAGAGGACTCTTTAACTGTCGGCTCCACCACTGGGTAGCTCTAAACAAATTACTTAATCCCTGTGTCCCTGTGCTTCTTCCTGTCTCAAGCAGAAACTGCAATCCCACCTTTCTGGCCAAGGATTGTTGTAGGAATCAAACATGGTGGTAAGTGAAAAAGCAGACTGAAGAATGGAAAGGCCACAAAACTGATTAATGATAGGATTTCTTGATAATGGTATTTATTAACACTGGAGTGTGTCTCGAAAGTTAGGGAATTTCTAGTTTTGATTCAATGAAATTGAGATATCCAGCCTCCAAGATGGCCCCCAAATAACCCTTCTATTCTGGTATTCACACTTTTATGTAGCACCCCCCCATCCCCCGCATTTAATAGAACTGACTCCTGTAAAGAATGCGACCAAAGTGACATTTTGTGACTTCCAAGACTAGGTCATAGAACGCTGTGGTTTCCACCTTGCTCTTGCATCACTTGCTCTGGCAGAAGACAGTTGTCATGTCATGAGGGAGCCTATTACTAGAGGTGGGGCCTCTTGCCAGCAGCCAAATGGGGGAGTCAGGTTGGCTGAAAATTCAGAAGTTCCAGTTAAGTTTCCAAATGGCTGCAGCCCAGCTGGTATACTGACTGCAGGATGAAGTAGCCTGAGCCAAGAACATCCACTTAAGCTGCTCTTGAACCCCCGGTCAACAGAAGTTGTGCATGAACAACCTTTATTGTTTCAAGCTACTAAAATAGTTTGTTCAGTTCAGTTCAGATCAGTCGCTCAGTTGTGTCTGACTCTTTGTGACCCCATGAATCACAACACGCCAGGCCTCCCTGTCCATCACCATCTCCCAGAGTTCACTCAGACTCACATCCATCGCATCAGTGATGCCATCCAGCCATCTCATCCTCAGTTGTCCCATTCTCCTCCTGCCCCCAATCCCTCCCAGCATCAGAGTCTTTGCCAACTCTTCTCATAAAGTGAGTCAAAGTACTGGAGTTTCACCTTCAGCATCATTCCCTCCAAAGAAATCCCAGGGCTGATCTCCTTCAGAATGGACTGATTGGATCTCCTTGCAGTCCAAGGGACTCTCAAGAGTCTTCTCCAACACCACAGTTCAAAAGCATCAATTCTTCGGCGCGCAGCCTTCTTTACAATCCAACTCTCACATCCATACATGGCCACTGGAAAAACCATAGCCTTCACNCTCCAAAGAAATCCCAGGGCTGATCTCCTTCAGAATGGACTGATTGGATCTCCTTGCAGTCCAAGGGACTCTCAAGAGTCTTCTCCAACACCACAGTTCAAAAGCATCAATTCTTCGGCGCTCAGCCTTCTTTACAATCCAACTCTCACATCCATACATGGCCACTGGAAAAACCATAGCCTTCACTAGATGGACCTTAGTTGGCAAAGTAGTGTCTCTGCTTTTGAATATGCTATCTAGGTTGGTCAATAAAGAAGAAATAAATGTTTTTCTGGAACTCTCTCACTTTTTCCATGATCCAGCGGATGTTGGCTATTTGATCTCTGGTTCCTCTACCTTTTCTAAAACCAGCTTGAACATCTGGAAGTTCACAGTTCACGTATTGCTGAAGCCGGGCTTGGAGAATTTTAAGCATTACTTTACTAGCATGTGAGATGAGTGCAGTTGTGCGGTAGTTTGAATATTCTTTGGCATTGCCTTCCTNTGTCAATGTATGGCAAAACCAATATAGTAATGTAAAGTAAAATAAAGTAAAAATTAAAATTAAAAAAAAGAGTTTTTTAAATGTGTGAGTGAATTGATCAGTCATTGCTATTATTATCTGTTAGATAGGCACTTTCTAGTGTTTCAGCTTTGATTCATTTGGCTCAATTTTAAGGAATAGTAGGATAACGTAGCATTAGAACACATAAATTGGGTTTACACAGCAGTTGAGTGATTGGGGTGAAAATGATCAAGTTCATAGGAAAAATCCATTCCTTTATCATTAAGTAGTTTCTGAGAATCAACTATGTACCTGCTCCAAATGAGAACCTGGGAAAATACAAACAAATATGAAATATAATTGTTTTTTTCCACAAAGTTTTTCACTTTCCTTAAGAAAATTGATATTGTCATATGAAATAATCACAAAACTTTAAACCACTAATCCATGTGAGTTTTGACTTTCACAGTTAGGGACAAGAGACAATGAATATGTTAGAACCCTACCTTCAACTCTCCCACTCAAGCCTTATTTGACCTTTGACATTCAATCTAGCCTTTCTCTGGTCCCAATCCTCACTTATAAAGTTGTGATAATCTCCTAAGGGATTATTAAAAGGATTAAATGACACAACCCAACTAAGTAGCCTAAGATACTGGAAATACTTCATAAATATTGACAGTTTTCATTATTGTAATAGTCAAGGTTTCATTATTGTTATTTTTAAGAAGCTACATAGAGATACTGTCACAGAGAATGGGACCGGAGGAATAACTAGGACTTGAGGGAAGAGGAAAAAATAGAGGAAATGAGGGAAAAGCAAGTCCAGAAACCCAGAGACAGAGATGCATGAGATAGGTTAGAAGGAGCAGGGCCACAGGTGATGGAGTGGGAAAAGGAGGGGGGAGGTAGACAGGTTATGTCGGGAGCTTGGACTTTAAATATCACTCTCTTTACTGGGCTTTGAAGGTCTTAGGAATGGAGAAAATAGGGGAGAGAGGGCAGGTAGATAAAGGGAAAGAAGGGAAGATGGAAAAAAGTTGAGAAGCAAAAGTTAAAGGCTGGCCATTGGCCAAAAATAGCCTTCTCATGTGTGATATTCTCTTAGAATGTCTTTAAAGCAATAAGATGAGNGGGCTTTGAAGGTCTTAGGAATGGAGAAAATAGGGGAGAGAGGGCAGGTAGATAAAGGGAAAGAAGGGAAGATGGAAAAAAGTTGAGAAGCAAAAGTTAAAGGCTGGCCATTGGCCAAAAATAGCCTTCTCATGTGTGATATTCTCTTAGAATGTCTTTAAAGCAATAAGATGAGAGGGCAGTTCAGAGCACTGGATTAATTCCCTTTTCTCTCTCCCCCTCTCTTTCTCTTGCCCTTTTATTAAGAAAATAAAAGAGACTTTGAAATATTAAGAGATAGTGGGATTAGAACCTTCTCCTGCCAGCCCCAGTATTTCCTCTATTAATTTCCACTTGATTAGAATTCTTTTTGAAGTGTTTAAATATGGACAATAGGAAATAGAAGGGTGAGTTATTGAATATCAGTTAGACAGTATTAATATAATCGCAGCTCCCACTTTTTTATATAGACGCTTCATCTATATGTAGAGTTTCCATTAGGAATAAAGTAGATACCCTCTCTCCCCTACCTCAAGTAATTATGATTTTTTAAACTATGATGAAACTCTTAAAAGTTAATAGCTGATTTGTAAATCCTCAGCTTAAACTCTTTAATTTAAAAAATAAGTCTTAAAACTAGAAAACTGAGAATTATTTTTTCTACTTGCTTAAGAAAAAAAGACAGAAGGAAATTCCCTAGCACAAAATGCTCTTGAATGAGTGAAGGCTTTTAGCACATGCATAGTTTATAATGAGCCAACTTAAAACTCATGGACATGAGTTTGAGTAGGCTCCGGGAGTTGGTGATGGACAGGGATGCCTGGGGTGCTGCAGTCCATGGGGTTGCAAAGAGTCAGATATGACTGAGCTGAACTGATAAAAACAGGGAAAATGCAGACACACAGAAGAGAGGGTAATGTGATGATACAGAAGTTGGAGTGATGTGTCCACAAGCCAGGGAACCCCAGGAATGACAACAACAGAGCTAGAAGGAGGCAGAGCTGTAGCAGGGAGCAATATGGGCCACCCCAAAATGTGTCTCTTTGGCGTGGGGCTTATTTTAGGCTGATTATTTTTAAGAACCGGAAGACTAGGGAAGGCTTGTTTTTACCTTTCCCTTGGCTACCTGAAGAATTTAAACAAAAGGCCTCTTCCCAGATGAGAATTATCACCAACGATACCTGCAAAGAATTTGGACCAGGTGAGACGGGGACACTGGCAGGGCCTAGAGATCAGGGTTCACCTGTGTCCATTGTCCCTGCAGGCCCAGCAAACACTTAGTTACCAGACATTTGCTTTTCCATCTCTTTGAGAATCACTTTCTTCTGCTTTGAAGCCCCAGCCACTTCCCCAACCTCCTCTTTTGTCTTTAGCAGAAGATAGTGTTTAAGGGAAGGACTTCAGCCATTTTAGTCAGTCACTCAGTTTTCCTGGGTCTCTCCCATGTGGACATTATTAAACTTTTGTTTGCTTTCTTTTGTTAATCTGTCTCATGTCAATTTAATTCTTAAATCAGTCAGAAGAAGCTAAGAGAGGAAAAAGTTTTCCTCCACAGCAGAAAGATCTTTTTCCAGAGCTCCGGTCCCCACACTTTCGGGCATCAGGGTCTGGTTTTGTGGAAGACAACTTCCATGGACTGGGCAGGAGTAGGGTGGGTTGGAGATGATTCAAGTGCAACAGATTTATTGTGTACTTTATTTCTATTATTATTACATCAGCTCCACCTCAGATCATCAGGCACTGGATCCTGGAGGTTGGGGGTCCCTGCCCCAGAGCTTTTGGAGGGAGCATGGCTCTGCCAAAGTCTTTGTTTCAGGCCTCCAGAACTGTGAGAGAACACACATCTGGTTGGAGCAAATAATAGCATTCCTAGGAAACTAACACCATGCCATATTTCAATACAAATTTTACTTAAAGAAACACAGACAAACAAAAAAGTCAACTAAACCTTGGGTTGGCAGGAGTGTGTGACCTTCTATATGGTGACTGAGAGCTTTTTTGGAAAGCTATGAAGTTACTGATCTAAATCATTAAACACATACTTTTGTTTTACTCCATTCACAGAACTATCACCTAAGGAGTAATTACAGGTGTCCACAATGATGTTCACTCCAACATGACTCTTTGCGACCTCGTGGACTGTAGCCCTCCAAGCTCCTCTGTCCCTGGGATTCTCTAGGCAAGAATACTGGAGAGGGTTGCCATTTCTTACTCCCAGGGATCTTCCCGACCTAGGGATTGAACCTGAATCTCTGGATTCTCCTGCATTGGCAGGCGGATTCTTTGCCAATGAGCCACCTGGGAAGCCTGAAGGTAGTGTAAGCAATCTCTCTCCCCTGTAGGAGAATAAGTACCAATACAGTTGTGACAGGCACTTTAGTGAGATATTAATGTGTGTTCTTTCCTTCTGGATTTTTCCTTTCTCCTTCAAAGAAAGTAGCCAGGCTATATGAGTGTCCTACTGCTATGTAATAAATACCACTAACTTAGTGACTCGAGACAAAATCTATTTATAGCTTACAGTTCTGGATTTCTGGGTCAGAATTCCAGGCAGGGCTCAATTCATTTCTGTGCTCAAGGTTTCACAAGATTTAAATGACAGTGGTCAGTAGCCTACTTTCATTGCTGGTGGCTCTAGGGGTAAATCTACTTGCAAGCTCATTCTGATTGGTGGCAGAGTTCAATTTCTTGGGTTTGTAGGACTGAAGTCCCTGTTTCTTGAGGGCCATCAGCCACAGGTGCTGGAGAAGACTCTTGAGAGTTCCTTGGACTGAAAGGAAATCCACCCTAAATATTGACTGGAAGGACTGATTCTGAAGATGAAGTTCCAACACTTTAACCTCCTGATGTGAAGAGCCAACTCATTGGAAAAGACCCTGATGCTGAAAAAGATTGAAGGCAAAAGAAGGGAGCAGCAGAGGATAAGATGGTTAGATAGTATCATTGACTCAATGGACATGAATTTTTTGTAAACCGTGGGAGATAGTGAAGGATGGAGGAGCCTGGAATGCTGGATTCCATGGGATCACAGAGTCAGAGACAACCTAGTGACTGAACAACAGCAACACCACCACTGTCTAGTCCTGACATTGGCTTTCATGTTGAAAGCTTGATCTGAAGGCCCTGGAGGAACAAAATAGGGGTCTCAGAGTCTATTTAATGCACGGAGATGGGGCTTTCTGAGATCATCATTATGTAATTCTTGGTGTTTTCTCTTCTTGGTGTTTTCTAGCACCAAAGATGCATAGCTCTTTCTTTTTTTTTTTTTTTTTTTTTTTTTTTTATTATTATTTTTTTAAACTTTTATTTTACTTTACATTACTGTATTGGTTTTGCCATACATTGACATGAATCCACCATGGGTGTACATGAGTTCCCAAAATAAGTTCTTGATAAACATCAATTCACAAATCGTTTTAAAAAATCTAGAAATGTTATGGAATTTATAAATTGTATCTTTTAACTTTAGTATTAACTACTTGAATCCCAACCGTTTAACTGACTTATAAGAAAAACATTCTTCACAAATCCCTCCACCCAAACACAAACTATGCTAATACATTCTTTTATTTTAAACATGCTGATCTGTGTGCATATGAAATCTGATGATTCCTTTGGTGCATATGAAACTGAGTCTCTGTCACCACTGGTGTGGGAAAGGCCAGAGATATAGGACTAATTTGAAATTTGAGCAACAAAAGGAAATATAAACCAATGAAAGAGATAGGGAACCAGGACACGGATGTGCAGATACAGAAGTTCAGCAAAAGCTCTGTCAGACTAATTAGGAGATTAACAGTCTGAATAAGTAAAAAGCTTGACTCAAATTCATCCATTAGTATTTTAGAGGAGTAAATTCTCTGTCCCTCATTATTCCCCTACCTTGTAAATACTGCTGAACCAAGAATTAGTCCCATGAACTATGTAGGTAATGATAAATGAAGTGATCCAAAGCCATAGCAATAGGCAGATGTGATCGAGTGGTGGGCTGCTCAACCCCAGGCTGTAGACATGAATCAAATATGTGCTCAGGGACTTCCCTGGTGGCCCAGTGGTTAAGACTACACTTTAAGGCAGGGGGCATGGGCTTGATCCCTGATTGGGGAACTAAGATCTCGAATGCTACATGGTGTGACCAGAAAAAAAATTGTGTTTCAGCAAAAGGTTTTCACTAAAATAATTTAGTCATCTTTGAATCTCTGTCAAATTACCAAACTCCTGAATGCTAAGCCTGAAAATGTCACAGGTCTGATCCACAGACTGTGGTTAAAAGGAAGTCCATTTGTTGTATCCAGATTTACAAAATTGCACCATCTGATGACTGACAAAGTATCTGAATGGAGAGGGACTTCTGGGCTTGCTTTGTCAAGTGGTTGAGCATCATTACTCCTTAAAGCCAAGGACATTGTCCTTATCACCATTTGTATCTTCCAGTACAACCTAGAACATTAATCCAATACATAATTTTTGTATTGAAATAAAAGGACCAAAATATATGCACATTTTCATATATTTGATGTCTGTCTTCTGAGCAAAAAACAACAAAAAATAAATCATGAGATTAGTCAGGCAATGGATAATAATACTAGAAAATGCTTTTAATTATAACCACCTAAACAGCACAGAAAATGTTAAGCTTATACACACCCTCTGTGTGGAACCCAGTCAATTGGATGCTAGGCTGAGTTCATTGCACAAAGTAAGCAACACGACCTCTCTGGACCATCCTCATTCTGCTGGCCCAGTAGTCACCTTCCTTACCTCCTCTGTGAGAGCACCCAACAGGGCCAGCTTCATGGGGATATAACCCGTGTGGTAAGACAGGCTCCGCCCTTACAAGGGGGCCCATGCTTGGTTTAATGCTCTGCTCTTTTCAGTTGAGAAGCCAAATCATTTCTGAACAAGGGACTCCATATCTTCATTTTTCACTGGACCCCCACAAATTATGTAGCTGATCCACTCTCCAGGTCCACCACTTAAAGGACCAATTGTTGTAAAATGAATTAAAGCTATATATATATATATATATATATATATATATTTTTTTTTTTTTTTTTCCTGAAGTCACTTCACATTTCTTTCCTGTGGCCCCAAATTCCTGAATTTAAAATGTAGGAATTTTATTCTTGGGCTCTTGTCCCATATTTCCCTTTCAAGTGAGGCCAGGGCAGCTCTCACCATAGTAATGTTTAAGGCTCTCTCTTGGAATCCTGAGAGTATTTTCTATGACTAGAAATCTCCAATTCTAGATGCCTCCTTGGTCATTGCCTACTGGCCACACCAGAAATGAGGATCTACGTGCAACTCAGGAGGGAGTATTTGCACTTGCCAACTCCTCAACACCACAGGTTGTCACAGGGCAAGGAAGTATGGCTGACCTCCCAGACATGGCTATCAGTGTTTTGAGGGCTGCAGCCCAAGAGGACCTGAGGACTCATGTAATCAGATTACTAGCAAGGATTAGGAAATAGAAGCTCACGATGAGGGAGGATTTGCCCAAGGTTGATGCTGGTGATTTACAAGAACTGAGGACTGAATCTAGGTCTCTGCTGATTTCTTGTTATTCCTCATCACCCACATTGGAGCCTTGGTTGTGTGGAATAAGTCTGATGTTATTTCATTGCTAGTGGGATGCAGTGGGGAGGAATCAGAAGCCATCAACACTGAAGTGATGTCAGATCCAGTACCCTCTGTTCTGGACGAGTGTTCGTGGAGATTCAAAACAGGATTGAAAGTAGCCTCATGAAAGCATGTATGTTCACCTTCCTAAGTTGCAGGTTGTGAGCATCATGTAACCATGAAGACAGTCCTTAAGGGAGGCCTGGAGGTCATTGGCTTCTCTCTGGAAGCCCATGGTCAAGAAGAGATCTTTTCATCCTGTAAGGCTTAGACAAAGCTTAATTTGTCGTTGGTGGTGGCCTCAAGCCATCACCATTTTTCCGTACTGTTGGTTCCACTAGCACTTGGTATATCTCACTACATGGACCAGAACCTGACTATTACATTTTTGTGTGTTTTTAATCCATAATTGGCTCATCTGTGTTAATTTGGGCCCAAGGTTACATTCCTGGAGACCAACAACCAGTCCTTGCTCATCTTCTGAGTCTGAGTAAAATATGCTTATTAGCTTGATTCACCCATTGATATGGCTTTAAATGATGAGAGAAGAGCATGACTGAAAAGCATCCTGGACTGACTAATGTTTCTCTCCTCCTGCCCTCCCCCACCCCCTACCACACACATGTGGAAGGAATTGGGTATCACAGTCAGAGAACTCGTAGGCCTTACCTATACTCCTTCTCTTAGAGCACAAAAGTGAGCCAGAAAAACAATGGGGAAGTTACACTGTGTTGCCCCACCCCCAACCTATTCCTGGCATCTATTCTCCTGGCATCTATTCTTATCTGTTCTGCCTTGACCAGGAAGGAAATATAGGCTTCTGGGCCCCCTGAGAAAAGAAAACTAAAAAAATCCCTCCCCTATCTCTGCTCCCTCTTGTTTCCAGGTTGCTTTAAGACAACCTGCCTTTGGACTAAATCCACATCTTCTGTGGTTTTAAATTGTGTTTGCTATAATGGCCCGAATTTCTAACTGTAGTGGACCCTAGAATTTGCTTTCACCAAATTCTAGCTGAAAGATAAAGAGTGTGAGAGAGAGAAGTTGATTGAGAGCGATCCCAAAGACAACAGACCACAAGCAGGAAAATGAAAAGAGAAAAAGAAAAAAAATGTCATAAAAGAACGGCTGCAAGTTTTTTGTTTGAGGCTTTTGTAAACGATTTTTAAAGCCAAGAATAAGGCAAGGTAGAAAATTATATGGAAACACTGTACAACTGAAGAAAGGAAAGGGACAAATACAATTGTTACTTCTCTGGTTTTTCTCAATACAGAAAAGGAAGAAAAAAAAAAAAAAACCTGAATGAGAAAAGCAGAATTATTCTGAAAACCTCTCATGATATAAAATCAGTTGGTGAGGAGTATTACTAGCTTGGAGGTAGGAAAAAAATCATTTCTGAAGTGCATGTTTAGAGAGTGGTTTCTTTAATGCAATAAAAATGGAAAAGAATTTGGGGGCGGGGTGGGGGGAAGCCTTCCAGCAGCAGTCACTGCTTCTGTCTTGAGGCTCTGGGCTAAGAGGCCTCGGCCCATCCTTTCAGCAACCTATTATCGGTTTCGCTCCTCCACATTCTTCTCCAGCAACCTTATCAGACACAAGCATCGCCTCAGATGCTGCGACTGGAGTCTTGTAATTGTCCCCGGTTAGAGCTCAATAGCACCTTGAACCATCAGAGCAATCTCAGCTTTTAAGAAAAGGTCTCCACAAGGAGATGCAGTGAGAGAATTTGCCTGTGGCTATGTGAGTTCTTTAATAGCGAACTCTCCTCTGCCAGCCCCGCTGCTGAGCCTATGGAGAGATGAGAAGTCTCTTTATTTATCACAGGACTCTTCTGCGTGTCTGTTAGGCAATGATCATATTATTTATTACCAGGTGTGTGGTGCTGTTGGGGGCAGGGTGGGAAATGATTTCTTTAATGGGCCTTCGGCAGACACCAGGGCCCAGGAGATCAAGTTGGGGAAGGGGAGGAAGAAAATTCGAAGACACGAGAGGACCAGAAGGGATTCTGTGGCTGCTTAAAAGTGATATGTAAAAGCCTGCACAGAAAACATAATTTATAGCAAATATACATTATTATACATTATTATTGTGTTAATTTAGGTGTAAAAGAGGAGGACGAATGGTGTTCTTCAATATGTGTCTACAAACAATCACGTCACCTAAGGCTTGCAGAAAATTTAAGGAAGCCTTTGAACTTTTAGCATCTCTGCTCTGTTTCCTCCCCTCATTCCTCAACCCAACAAAGCAGGACTTTTCCTGCTAGAGAGCTAGCAGGTCTAGACTGGGGTCCTGAGAACGAAATGTTCAAAGGTTGGAAAAACCTGGAGCTTGGGATGTGGTGGGGAAATATCAGGTACTCTCCAGGCCAGAGGTTCTTAATTTAAACAAATCAGCCAACTTTCTCCTCCAATACATAAGTAATATCAAGAGACTATGGAACATAGACTTTGGAATCTTGGAGAAAAAGATCTTGTCAGAATTCTTTCTGAATGTGAAAGCTGATCAAGTTTGATGGAATCTTGGATTAGCAGACTTCTCTGGGCAGACCAAGGGATGGGTAGCAGGCAGGTGGTGAATTTTGGATGAAGCTGCCAGGTCAGTTTCTTCTTCTTATTGTTCTATGCTAATTGTCTGGTCTTCCAGACACTGTTTCCTCCCAAATGCCCACCTGTTTCCAGTCCCCAAATGGAAAGGACAACTGAATCAAGGGAGTCCATATTGAAAACCATGTCATCCATCCATGGGAATCAAATACAACAGATCTTCTAAAGTGAAGGAGACACTTCCTCCTGCCATCCAACCTCTCACCCCTATCCTAAATGGTCCAGCTAGAAGAGATGGATCTCAGGACAAGATTAAGCTGCAAAGTGAAGATGCCCAACTATAGTGGCATTAATAAGATAAGGATTTAGTCTTTCATGTGAAATCTTGAGGTTGACATGTAGGACCATTGCTGCTGATGCTCTGCAAACCTTAGAGCATGGTTTCTGGCTTCAGGTTTGCCTCATGGTCGCAAAATGATTACTGTGACTCTGGCAATCACATCAGAGTTCCAGTCAGGAAGCAAGAAGAAGAAAGAAAGAGCAGGAGTAGAGGGAAAAGGAGAAGAGGGAAAGAAAAAGAAAAGGGATAAAGAAGGGCATATAAAAACGAACCTGCATACCCAGTCAGCACTCTTTTTTTAAGTCATTTCCCTAGAAGCACACTACAACTCAGCTTTCAGTGCTCAGTGAACCTTGTCCCAGGAAGAAGACACCTGTACCAGAACATCACATGTCACTCCTATCCATTAAGGAGCTAGGAAGTGTGTTTCATTTTGTTTTCAAGCAGGGCATACCATTAACTCCAACAAAACCAATTTTCTAATAAGTTAGAAGGGAAGAATGGATATTAGGAATAACTAACCACTGGCCATAACACAGAGATCCTGGCCCTGATGAACAAGTATAGAACAGGAGATCTAGAAACAAGCCTCCTTACTGGATGAGGACGAACATCTCTTCCAGGAGATGCAAAACATCTTGGCCACCCAGGCCTAAGGCCCCCTTAGAAGGTCCCCTAAGGGCAAGGCCAGAGCTCCATGATAGAAATAAACAGTAGACCCTTGAGTTCTTCTTGGCACCAATCACACCCAGTGAGGCCTCTTTCTCGCCCCTGTGTTACATCTAATCTAAACAAACCTGTCCAGCCTCACTCTGTATTTTCTCCCTGGCACTGATCATCTGGTCATCACAGGACCTGCCCTGCTACACCGGCCCAAGCTCGTGCAGTGTGACCATTTCTTCTAAAACAGTGAGGCTTGAGAGCCCCCCTCTGGCCACATTGTACTCCCAACTCTCTTTCAGCCGTTTCACCTAAGGGCCCAGCCTGTCTTTGCTCTGTACCTATCAGGCTCTAGTGGTCTCTCGCATCTCATCTGTGGGCTTTGCTGCTATTTACATTCTAGGCTAAAATTCAGTTTCCAGAATTGTATTGCTAAGTCTGCTTTCTGTGTCAGAGCCCTCACTTCACCCATGAGCCCTCATCTCATCCCATGGTGCCTGGGTCTTTGTCTGGTCTCTGTCTGAGCTTCCTTTCCAGAGTCTGCCCCGTGCCTCAACCTGCTCAGACCCAGCCCCTGAGGCGGAGGCTCTCTGGGCTCTCTTATTCATCAGAACATGAGTGTCTGTGATCCTCCTCACTGTTTCCAGACACTAAATACCATGCCTTCCCACTGGCTTGTGTGAAAGTTGAGAGGTCTGCCTTTGGCCTGGGTAGCCATTGTTGCCTGCCTTTAAGTCCCTCTAAAGCCACACTCTGGTCAGATTCTTTTATATTACTGACTGAGGGACTCTTTTCTACCTGTCTGTCCCATTGTGATATGTCTTCTAAGAGGTCCCTAGGACCTGGCCCATCCCAGCCTGGTAGTCACTTTTTTAAAAAATTAATTAGTTAATTAATTAATTAATTAGCTGCTCCAGGTCTTAATTGCAACATGCAAGATCATCAGTCTTTATTGCCATGAGATCTTTAGTTGCAGCATGCAAACTCTTAGTTGCAACATGTGAGATCTAATTCCCCAACCAGGAATTGAACCTGGGCTCCCTGCATTGGGAGTGCAGAATCTTCCACCGGACCACCAGGGAAGGTTCCTGGTGAGTCACTTCCAATGGAAAAGCAGGCTCTGAAGGTTGGGGGATCAAAGGACAGTAGCTGCTAATCTGGCCATTCTTGGCTGGGGCCACTTAGAGGTCAGCCGTGCATATCCTGGTATCACCAAGCGCCTGAAGAGTCCTGTTAATTAGGGCCCTTACCTCTGAACTCTGGTGTGTACATGGCCCTACAGCTGACAGCTGTTCATTGCTGGTATCTCATTGTAATCATCCCAATTACCCTGTAAAACAGTGAAGTTGAAATAATTTCCTTCGGTTTTCTTTGGTGTGAGAGACTTCCTAGTGCCTGGAAATCACCATAGTAATATGAAAATAATAACATAATCATAATAATATTATAGACACTGGTCCCAGAGAGGGCAAAGTAGGGTCTCTAGTGAGTTGGAATTGGTGCCAACAATTCCTTTGTACATTATAATTTTAAAAGCTCTGTCCACAAAACCCTTGTGAACAAAGTGGAACAGTTTTCATTACCACTTTACAGAGGGTTTGCCAAGATTCCGAGAGGAGTTAAGGGCTCTATCACAAGTCACTGAGCTTTAAAGCAGCAGGCCACCTCTCAAGAGAAGCTATGGTTGTCAAGCCCATGGTTCTTTTCGCTCTTCCAGGGTTGGTATGTGTGGATCTCCAGAAGCTTCAGCACTAGGGTGATGGTGCTCTGTGTCTTGATTCCTGAGAGAATAAAGAGTATTTCTGAATTGCAATCAAGAGCTTCCCACAGTTTCCCCAACATTTGATGTGTTCTGGATCATTCTCATCAGGAAAGAGGTTATTGGGCTCCTAGGAAGAGGTCTGTTCTGATCTGATGGCCCTTTGGTGTTTACTCAGAAGAATATTAGGTGAGAACATTTCTTGCCCTCAGAAATTGAAATTGCTCAGAAATTGCTCAGAGGGCCAGCATTATATATAATCATATGACTTTGCATATCTATCAATAATAATAGAAGTTATCCTTTCCCCAAGCCCATCATCCCTATATTATAAACTGAAAAAAAAGTCTCCACCACATCTGAGATTTTGTATGATTACACCTGACTTAAGCTCTCTATGAGAAGTTAATACTTTAGACAAGTCTTTGAACTTGAAATATCCAAATTGGGCCTTTATTTCTGTTTCATTGTTCACTAAATTTCCTGAGGAGACCAAGATTCTCTCTTTTGGCTGACAAAGTAGATAACATAGAATTGAGGATTAACTTGTCTAACACAGAAATCTGGGAAATGCAAAGAAAACTTAAGTATCAAATAGCATTATTATCTTCATGTAAACTTAGTTATTAAGCTCTTACTTAAATATAATACCTTGCATGTGCATAGTACTTTACAAGACTCTTTCCATCCATTATCTTACCCAATCCTCTGCAAAGTCCTAAAACATAGGTCAGTCTTATTAGCTCCATCTCCCTCACAGAGGAGGTAACTGAGACTCTAGGAGATCATGAGTCATGCATCCAAAACTAAGCTTTAGCAGAAGTTAAGAACCAAACTATACTTATGTGCAGAGGCAATTTGTTCACCAACCCCCACGCTCTCCCCTTGACATTGACCTCCTTCTCTTGGGCTCCAGTGGAATCTTGGGACACGTGGAAAAGCTCACCAAGGTAGCCACAATTTATTTATTTAATATACACATTTCTAAATTTTTATTGAGTCTTCGTTGTTGCACATGGGCTTTCTCTTGTTGCAGCAAATGGTGGTGTGGTATACAGGCTTCTCATTGCAGTGGCTTCACTTGCTGTGGAACACAGGTTCTAAGGCTTTAGTAGTTGTAGCTGTGGGCTCAGTAGTTGTGGCTCTTGGGCTCTAGAGGGCAGGCTTAATAGTTGTGGCTCACAGGTTTAGTTGTCTCACAGCACGTGCGATCTTCCTAGAGCAGGGATCAAACTGGTGTCCCCTATATTGCAAGATGGATTCGTAATCACTAGACCACCAGGGAAGCCCTGATCAGCCACAGCCATGATTTAGAACTGTCATCACCTGCTCATCTGAGCCATTGTTTCATGAGGACTACCAATTCCAAAGGCAAAGATGACAGTCCTATGGCCATTGATGACCACAGTTTTCAAGGTTTCCCTAGTTTACTTCCAGGATCTACCTAATGTGGCCCCGGGGTTCTCTTTCTACCCCAAAGGCATCCAATAAGTATTCAGCAGTGTTGACCTCTACACTTTTTCCTGCCCCTCTGACTTAAGAATGATGTAATCTAATTCATAGTTGTGGACGCAGAAATTCAATGATTTGGAAACCTCCACCACCTCCTTCAACTGCCTTTCTAAGGAAAGTGGTCCCCAAACAACTTGAGAGTTATAACACGAAAGTAAAAACATGTGACCAGGTGGCAGTTCCTAGTAGCCTGGTAGGATGTTTCTTCAACGAATGTTCAGTGTGCCCCATCCATTGGAATGGAGAAGTTTCAAACAGTAGGTCCTGAGATCGGAACTCCATGATTCTGGTGAATGAGGAACATCTCCACAGTTGCCACTCAATCATGAGAGCCCTCAGAATGCCTGCTCTCAGAGGCCAAGGGGATATAAATGCCAAAAAAGGATGATTCCATCAACAGCATCAGCTCAGTCTGGGGCCCAGCTTTAGATATAGCATCACAATCCCAGAACCAGCACAAAGCATGCAGGATCCCATAGCTTAGTAGAAGGACCAGAAGTGGAATGGGGATTCTTTCCTGTTTTAATCCATTCTGGAAGTTTACTAGTCAGAGAACATAGGGCTAAGGATGTGCCCACAAGCTTGGTGCCTATCACAGCTCTTCCCTCCCAGGGTTGAGGGCTACATAAGAATGCCCACTGCCTGCCCCCTTCCTCTCTCTTAGCCCCTCCCCAAGGGTGGATTCTGTGCTGTTTTAATTTTCAATTTCACCTCAGTCATAGTCTTTCAGATTACTATTGACTCCAGGCTCACAGCTAAAACCAGATAACCCAAGTCCCAGGGCTCAAGACTCCAGCCTCATGGGTTTAGGAAGCTTAAACAGAGTGGCTCAGATGGTAAAGAATCTGCCTCCGGTGTAGGAGAGCCAAGTTTGATCCCTCATTTGGGTTGGGAAAATCCCCTGGAGAAGGGAATAGCAATCCACTTTAGTATTCTTGCCTGGAAAATTCCATGGATAGAGCAGCCTGGCAGGCTATGGTCCATAGTGTCCCAAAGAATTGGATAGGTTCTTTGGAAGGAATGATACTAAAGCTGAAACTCCAGTACTTTGGCCACCTCATGCGAAGAGTTGACTCATTGGAAAAGATTCTGATGCTGGGAGGGATTAGGGGCACGAGGAGAAGGAGACGACAGAGGATGAGATGGCTGGGTGGCATCACTGACTTGATGGGCGTGAGTCTGAGTGAACTCCGGGAGTTGGAGATGGAAAGGGAGGCCTGGCGTGCTGTGATTCATGAGGTTGCAAAGAGTCGGACACGACTGAGCAACTGAAATGAACTGAACTGAGTAACACTTTACTTTCACTTTCACTTTTTAAGCAGAGTAGAATTTCTAAATAGCCAACTCAAATCAGAAAAGTCAAATTGTAAAGTGAAGGCAGTCTAAGAGAAAATTTAAAAAAACACAGGCAAACTGGAAAATAAAGTTTAGGGGCCCAGAACGAATGGAGGTGGCAGGGGATGTCCAAGCATCAAGTGGGTGTGGAAAAGGTCATGATGCATTGGCAAGAGTCATAGGCCCTCAAAGGGAATCATTGGTGGCATGGTGGGAGCTGGCTGGAAGTAGCTGCAGGCCATCAGTCTGTCCACTGTCCTCTGTCTGGTCCCTACTGTTTTTAATGGCCTTGATACACCTGTAATGATACCTGTAGTCACCTTTTAGCATTTGAGCCCCTGCTGTCACTACGTGGCAGTGCAATCTTTAACTCTCCTGGTAGAACTGCTTCCCTCTCCCCACCCTTCACTCCTGTCCGGTGGACCCAGGGCTGTCATACTCATCAGCTGCCCTACTGGTGTCAGAAGACTGAGCAGTTAAGGTCACTGCACATCTCCTGACTCTTTTACTCCCAGATCCAGTCTCTTTTGACAGGGAGTCTTGCCACCTCCTGGTTTATCTCCTCCCTGGATTCATGTAGGTCCACATCCTGAAGCACAGCTCTCTGAAAAGTCAAGCAAAGACTGAGCAAAATACCAAGTTTTGGGGAACACTATAAGAGATAACCCAATTCCCCCATCCATAGCCCACAGTAAACTTACATTTCCGAAAATTTGAGGACAATCACCCAGAGCTCAGGTGAAATAAGCAATTTATGAAAATAGCATTGGTGCTTATCTGAAAAAGACAGAACAAACATTTACTGGGCTTCCAGAAAGTTCTAGGTAGCATGCTAGACACACTGGTTAGAGTTTATCATCTAATTCTTATATAAGGATTCTGTGACTTTGGACTGTGTTCTTCCAGCTGACAAATGAGGAAACTGAGGCTCAGAGAACTTAAATAATTTATGCCAGCCCAAAAAGCCAAAATGTAGCTGGAATTCAAGCTAAGTTGGGCCTAACTTAAAAACTTACATATGTTCAATGATTCTCTGTGTTCTGTGATGAATATGTGTCAATTCCAGGTTGATGCTATACCAATGACACCCATCCATGTCTGTCTGCCTGCCTCTTTCATGCATTAGACTATAAACCACTGGCAGGCAGGGGTCTGTCTCATTGGCCTCTAGGCAATCAATCCAGGATGAAGACAAAAATCTGGCAGCGGTGGAGCTTCGTAAATGTTGATAGATGTGTGACTCTCCACAGGAGACTGCATCTGTGTCCGGAAGATGATATATCTTGTCCCTACTCTCAATGAGCCCCAGATCAGATCAAGGACAGGTGCATAAGAAGCTTAACAACTGCAGTTTAATCCCCAAGATCTGCAAAAGCCACCATAGAAAACACCTTTGGAAAGAATTGATTCTTTTTGTGCAACCTGCTTGTTCTTGACAATGACTCTTGTGTGCTAATGGTGGTTACCAAACACTTCTTTCCCTTTCACTAAATTTGTGAAAGATAAACATCTTATTAAGGTTCCAATGCTGCTCTTATGATTTTCCAGATTAACACAGAATAAACGTGGTTGGCATTTAAGAAGTCCCTGCTTGCCTCAAGCACAGGAATGTAGATATTTTGAATCTTTTCACTTTCGAAGAAGAACAATTCTTAGATCCTATTCTAGAAAGTGAGATATAGCTTTCATTTTCACCTCCTGAATGAAAAAGTTTATTTCTTATAATAATGTCACCCTCTACTGAAAGTTTAGGATGTTGCTGTTCCTGTTTCTTAAAGGCAAGTTACTTGGCATTGAGAAAATACAATTACTAGTATTCATGGCCAGGAACAAATCTCTGTTTTCTTAATCTCCCACCTCTGGGCTTAGAATAAAGTTGTACACATTTTATAAATGTAGTTAGCAGATTAATTCAGGGAACTATGTCCTCAGGAAAAACTATCGCCTGGCCCAAAAATGTGCAAATCATAGTCTTTGAGCTCTGTGCAGAGCTAGTACCTACTGTTTCACTGCTAGAAATCAGGGAAGTGGGAGCAGGTTTGGCTTTCCTTCCACTCTATGTGTTCAGTGCCTAGAACAACACCCAGCATACAGGATACAGCTCTTGAATCCTTGTGAAGTTTATAAGTGAATGAGAAATCATATTTACAAGGATAGAAGATCTTTTTCCAAAAATGAAATTATTCCCACCTATATTAGCCCAGACTGCCCTGATAAAATGCCACAGAATAGGTGGCTTAAATAATAGAAATTTATCTTCTGAAAGTCTGAGATCAAGCTGACATAATTGTCCGGTTCTGGTGAGACCCTTTTTCCTGGCTTGCAGATGGCTGTTTTCTCACTGTGTGCCTGTATGTTCTTTCCTCAGCCTCTTCTTCATCATAAAAAGCCACCAATCCCATCAAAGTAGGACTCCACCCTTATAATGGCATGCCTCCTTAATTATCTCCTAAAAGCCCTATCTCCAAACACAGTCACATTTAGGGCTTCAGTATGTGAACTGGGTAGGGATGGGGAGGGAGTGGAAGAGGGGTCACAATTTAATCCATAGCAACATTTCTTCTGTTTTCAGGCTCTGAGCCATTGTCTCTGCCGTGATCACTTACTAGATAGTAACCATAATCATTCTAAGACTCAATATTCCAAGAGCCAAATCTGGCCTGCCACCTGTTCTGCGCATGGCCTGCAAGCTAAGGATGGATTAACATTTTTAAATGTTTGCCAAAAAAATCTAAATTAGAATATTTCACAACACGTGAAAATTACATGCTATTCCCATTTCAGTGCCACACTCACTCATTTAAATATTTTTTGTAGCTGCTTCTGCACCATAATAGCAGATGGAGTAGTCAAGACACATCTTATGACCCACAAAGCCTGAAATATTTACTATCTGGCCCTTTACACCAAAATTTATGGACCCTTGTTCTAGGCTAATGGTTCTCCAGGGAACTTGTTGGAAATTTAAATTATGTGGCTTCATCCACTGAATCAAATTGTGGATATAGAGCTTAGCAATTTGAGTTTTAATCATCTTCCTGGTGATTCTGATGCACACTGGGGTTTGAGGAGCTCTGGTCTAGACTTGTGAATCGCATTCTGAGATAAAGTGGTCTTTATTAAGCACCCACTGTTTTTCTCAGGTTGTTCAGTGGTAAAGAATCTGCCTGCCAATGCAGGAGACACCGGCTGATCCCTGGATTGGGAAGATCCCCTGGAGAAGGAAATGGCAACCGACTCCAGTATTCTTGCCTGGAAAATCCCATGGACAGAGGTGCCTGGCAGGCTACAGTCCATGGAGTTGCAAAGAGTCGGACATGATTGAGCACGCCAGGAAGCACCCACTGTGTGTCTGGACCCATGCTCACAGGTCGTGATTTGGTTCAGCTAGCAAGAGACCATTAAAAAAATAACGATGCTCGGGAAATCCCTTAGGAGTGGCGGTTGTTTCCATTGCAAAGTAGCCGCCTGTCGTAAAAGAAGTAGCATAAAGCGATTCCGAGCTTGATAGGCAAGCATCCCTGGGGGGGTTTCAGGCAAAATGAGTTCTTAAATATTTGATTTTCTCTCCAGTCGCTGGCTGCCTTTCTATTTGGTTTGGGGCTGAAATAAGACAGCTTGTAAGTAACTGGAGAGGGTGTTTACCCAGTGAATTAGTTCGGCTTTCATTGTGCAAGGGATTAGCGCCAAGCAGTGGATGAGGCTCCGTTTCAGGTTAGAGGGGCTCGCCGTTTGCTAGCTCCAGGCCAGGACTAATTATCATAGGACTGAGGCCATTAAAGGGCTTAACTACCAGTGCCCCCTTCCAGGACTGGATTAGCCGTTCGCCTGCAGCTTTTGGCCGATAACCATTCCCGGTTCCGTCCGCTCTCTGCCGTAATGTGAGCCAGAAAACGCGGTGGACTCACAGCTCGGAACTGCCAGGCACATGGGCGCCTGCCTGGAAAGCTCTGCTGCTTTGAGGGGCCAGGCATACACTTCTCCGGGGAAAGGACTGGAGGCCACCTGAGGTTTTTCTCATATCAGGATGTTTCTGGGAAGATGGACAAAAGAGCCTGGGCAACAGAGGATAGGGAATGAGGCTCCTGTCCTGCTCTGGGAAAGCCTGGGAGCGGACCAAGGTAACAGGAGCCCTGCGGGACCTGGCGAGTCCGCCGGCTGAGCGCGGAGCTGCACTGACTCCAGGACCCTCGGGACCTCGGGACAAAGGGATGAGAGCATTCACCTGCATTACCCCAGCACCATCCCTCCCTTGCACTTTTTCTTTCAGAGTCAGAGGGGCAGTCTGCACAATTGTGGGAGGAGCAGAGAAACAGTTTTGGGGTTTTTTTTTTTTTTTCTTTCCTCCCTCAGTGGAATCGGGCAAGTAAGTTATCTTATGTCCCTAAATCTTGGCTCCTCATCTATAAAATCAAACTAAAGCAGTTCCTAGTCAAAAGAGCTCTTTGTGGGTTAAAGTATAAGGGGCACTGATTCATTTCAAGGCTCAGTATGTGAGTGCTCTTAGGCTGATGAGCACCTTGAAAGAAAGAGCCCTTTCTCTCATGAACCTGCAGTGAGCAAGAGCCCTTGAAGATTTTCTGGTTTTCAGCCTCCTAAATTTCCCAAAATGAGAACTAGCTTAAATGCTAGTAACGACTGTAACATTCTTTGAAAAAGAAAATAGAAATGTGTGTGTGTGTGTGTGTTAGTCACTCAGTCAAGTCCAACTCTTTGTGACCCCATGGACTGTAACCAGCAAGGATCCTCTGTCCATGGGGTTCTCCAGGCAAGAATACTGGAGTGGGTAGCCATTTCCTTCTCAGGATCTTACCGAACCCATGGGATCAAACCTGGGTCTCCCACATTGCAGGCAGATTTTCTTACCATCTGAACCATCAGGGAAGCCTAAATATATATTGATCTCACACACACACAAATGTGAAGTGCTAAATGTGTTAATTAACATGATGAGAGGAATCTTTTCACAATATAGCCATGTATCAAACCATCATGACACTTTAAATATCTCACAACTTTGTCAATTATACCTCAATAAAGCTGGGGGGAGGGAGTGCCTGAAAGGAAAAAACATCCATCTGAAAGTAGTAATAAAACTGGTGAATGAAAAAATATATATATACACATACACACACACATATAGGTGGATCTGAAGATCCCTCACAATCAGTGCATGGGTCCCCAGGGGTCCAAAGCCCATAGGTTTAGAAAGGCTCATATGTTCAACTCCTCACCTTGGCAGAAAGGTCAACTGCTGTTGGCACACCTCCAAAGCTGGGGCACCCCCAACTTTCTACACAGATCAATTAATTTCAGTGTTGTTCTGATGAAAGAAAATTATTTTTAAAAACAGTATATTTATGATAGCACCAAAATAACAGATTTTAAATTAATTTACTTTTTAATATAAATTTATTTATTTTAATTGGAGGCTAATTACTTTATAATATTGTATTGGTTTTGCCATACATCAACATGAATCTGCCACAGTGTACATGTGTCCCCCATCCTGAACTCCCTCCCACCTCCCTCCCTATACCGTCCCTCTGAGTCATCCCAGTACACCAGCCCCAAGCATCGTGTATCATGCATTGAAACTGGACTAGTGATTCATTTCATATATGATAATATACATGTTTCAATGCCATTCTCCCAAATCATCCCACCCTCACCCTCTCCCACAGAATCCAAAGGACTGTTCTATACATCTGTGTCTCTTTTACTGTCTCACATACAGTGTTCTGTTTGATGGGGTATGAGTAATTTTTTTCAGATTTTTCATATATTTGCAAAAGTCCTACATTTAATAGCCATGCATTATAAAATATTAAATCAAAATTAAAACAAAAAAAATAATAGTCGACAAAAGAGTCTGAAATGCAGTACTTGGATGCAATCTCGAAAAGGACAGAATGATCTCTCTTTCCAAGGCAAACCATTCAATATCACAGTAATCCAAATCTTTGCCTGACCAGTAATACTGAAGAAGCTGAAGTTGAACTGTTCTGTGAAGACCTACAAGACCTTTTAGAACTAACACCCAGAAAAGATGTCTTTTTTATTATAAGGGACTGGAATGCAAAAGTAGGAAGTCAAGAAACACCTGGAGTAACAGGCAAATTTGGCCTTGGAGTACATAATGAAGCAGGACAAAGGCTAATAGAGTTCTGCCAAGAGAACGCACTGGTCATAGCAAACACCCTCTTNAAAAAAAAAAAAAAAAATTATAAAAAAAAAAAAAAAAAAAAAAAAAAGAAGAGAAGCTAAAGACAAAGGAGAAAACGAAAGATATACCCACTTGAATGCAGAGTTCCAAAGAATAGCAAGGGGCGATAAGAAAGCTTCCTCAGAAATCAATGCAAAGAAATAGAGGAAAACAACAGAATGGAAAAGACTAGAGATATCTTCAAGCAAATTAGAGACACCAAGGGAACATTTCATGCAAAGACGGGCTCGATAAAGGACAGAAGTGGTATAGACCTAACAGAAGCAGAAGATATTAAAAAGTGTAAAAAGTGGTGGCAAGAGTCCACAGGAGAACTGTACAAAAAAGATCTTCACAACCAAGATAATCACGATGGTGTGATCACTCATCTGGAGCCGGACATCCTGGAATGTGAAGTCAAGTGGGCCTTAGGAAGCACCACTACGAATAAAGCTAGTGGAGGTGATAGAATTCCAGTTGAGCTATTTCAAATCTTGCAAGATGATGCTGTGAAAGTGCTGCACTCAATATGCCAGCAAATTTGGAAAACTCAGCAGTGGCCACAGGCCTGGAAAAGATCAGTTTTCATTTCAATCTCAAAGGAAGTCAACGCCAAAGAAAGCTCAAACTACTATACAAATCCACTCATCTTACATGCTAATAAAGTAATGCTCAAAATCCTTCAAGCCAGTTTCAACAGTACATGAACCAAGAACTTCCAGATGTTCAAGTTTGATTTAGAAAAGGCAAAGGAACCAGAGATCAAATTGCCAACATCCTCTGGATCATAGAAAAAGCAAGAGAGTTCCAGAAAAACATCTACTTCTAGTTTATTGACTATGCCAAAGCCTTTTACTGTGTGGATCACAACAAACTGGAAAATTCTTAAAGAGAAGGGAATACCTGACCTGCCTCTTGAGAAATATGTATGCAGGTCAGGAAGTAATGGTTAGAACTGGACATGGAACAACAGACTGGTTCCAAAAAGGAAAAGGAGTACGTCAAGGCTGTATACTGTCACCCTGCTTATTTAACTTATATGCATCATGAGAAATGCACAAGCTGAAATCAAAATTTCTGGGAGAAATGTCAATAACCTCAGATATTCAGATGATACCATCCTTATGACAGAAAGTGAAGAAGAACTAAAGAGCCTCTTGATGAAAGTGAAAGAAGAGAGTGGAAAAGTTGGCTTAAAGCTCAACATTCAGAAAACTAAAATCATGGCATCTGGTCCCATCACTTCATGGGGTAATATATGGGGAAACAGTGAAAATAGTGACTGACTTTATTTTCTTGGGCTGCAAAATCAGTGTGGACAGTGACTGCAGCCATGAAACTATAAAAGATACTCACTCCTTGGAAGAAAGTTATGACCAACCTAGACAGCATATTTAAAAGAAGAGACATTACTTTGCCGACAAAGATCCAACTAGTCAAAGCTATGGTTTTTCCAGTAGTCATGTATGGATGTGAGAGTTGGACTATAAAGAAAACTGAACACCAAAGAACTGATGCTTTTGAACTGTGGTATTGGAGAAGACTCTTAAGAGTCCCTTGGACTGCAGAAGATCCAACCATTCTATCCTAAAGGAAATCAGTCCTGAATTATCATTGAAATGACTGATCCTGAAGCTGAAACTCCAATACTTTAGCCACTTGATTCAAAGAACTGACTCATCTGAAAAGACCCTGATGCTGGGAAATGTTGGGGGCAGGAGGAGAAGAGGAAGACAGAGGATGAGATGGTTGGATGACATCACCGGCTCAATGGACATGAGTTTGAGTAAACTCCAGGAGTTTGTGATGGACAGGGACGCCTGGTGTGCTGCAGTCCATGGGGTCTCAAAGAGTCAGACACGACTGAGCTACTGAACTGGACTGAAACCAAAATTGTATCCCTGTAACTTTTACCATTTGGTTCTAATTTTAGCCCTTGTTCTACAAACAAGTCTAATACTGCCTGTGACAGTTCTTCAAGGACGTAATGTCAGCAGTCAGGTAGGAGCCCAAGGAGAATGTGTTAGTGAGAAAAGCTGAATCAGAAGTGACTGCATTCTTCAGGTGTGCGGTGTTGCTTCCTTTCTCAATGGAGCCATCTAGGCTGTTTGCAAGGATACTTTAAAAATTACAGTCAAATCTACACAAGCCACTGGCATAATCATACCCAAATATATTGGTTGAGGTATTTTAAATATCAATTTCAATAATTACTGGGAAACCAAATAAATACCAAGAATCTTTTCAGTCGCCAATTACTATTTTTAGTTTTTAAAATAGTTGAATGTCATTTGGATAGAGAAGGAACTTAACAATATGTGGAAAATATGGATTTAACTTGTAGCACAGTGAAACCATGGCAGTATCTTTAATTTGTGATTTTAAAGAAGATCTTTCAGGTTACACCTTTGGCATGGGGTTGGTCACAACTTAGGAGCCTTCTCTGGCTAATTGCTGAGTGATTAGTCCTTTATCCTATGACTTCCTGAAGTACTTGTTCGGATTCTCGTAAATGGGTTCCGAGAGTAATTCAACTCAATTCATTAAATATTAATTGAGTACATACCACATGGCACATTGCATCAAGAGGTAATAAAGCAAAGCAATTCCAGAAATCACAGTGAATAAGAGAGAGCTCACCATGGAAGATTTGAAGCATTTATAAGCTAAAAATCTCCATGAATTCATCAAACTCTTCACCCCTAGGCTTTGGGAAAGTTTAGGTTGATTGAGTTCAATACAGCTAAAAAGGGCAAGGCAACTATTGGCATATTTGGAAAGATACCAAGCTCTGAGACTTGTTTTAAGGATGTTCTCAAAAAGCAAAATGTAATAATCAGTCAAGACAGAGAAATCAAAACTTGAATAAGAGTTAGTGTGCAATATAGAACATAAACATATTTGGATAATGTCAACAAATATTTGGTGAGCCAATTCCATGTGCAAAGAATTTTGCTGGGAGCTATGAGGGACCCAAAAAAGAAAAAGAGGGGGGGGGTCTCTGTACATAAGGAACTCACAATGTAGTTGGGAGGGGTACATATTAGTAACTGTAATAGAAAGTAGACTATGATAAGTACTGAACTATAAGAAAAATGCCATGGGAGTTTAACAGAAAGAGAAATAAAGGAATCTCAGGTTTCTTGGAGGTGGAATGATTTGAAGTGGGCCTTGAAGATTTGTTAACTACAATCTTAAAACCTAAGCGAATATATGTTTCTCTAGCACAGTCATGTGCCTCCCAGCTTTTCTTCAAGGTACACACAGAACAAATTGAATGACATCAGAATTTCTCACTAATTACCTGACACAAAACATTACTTGACCCAGAAAAATTGGCAAGGGACAATTTCTGAAGTTACATTGAAAATAGACTCAAAAGATATGTCATTTTATTGGGAGTTAATTGAATTACAGGTTAGGTTATGGTAGGCAGATAGTCAGAGGCTTAAGAAGAGAGATGGAAATTCTGCCAAACCATCTGCATATCTGAGTGGTACCTGGGCATTCTGTGATGACTCAGCAACGTTCTACCCTTATTTGTCCCTGGGACACTCTCAGAGATGCTGGGGACTCAGTGACTTATAGTCTAACCTGGAAAATGGAGGAGCTCCACATACTCTGAAGTGCACCTCTGTATCAGGGCACCTGTCTGATAATTATATACCCTGTTGGAGGCTAGTGGGAGGTAGTAGACAAAGAGTTCTTGGCTGTGATCCAAATATAGTTCTCTCAGTTACTGGCTATATGAACTTGGCCATGTTATTTAGTTTCTTTGAGGCTCAATTGCATGTTCTTTAAGATGTTTACTTTGCAGGCTGTTTATTGAGAGGCTTAAAGATGAAGATATTTGTCTATCTAGGCACTTAGACATATGTGCATGTTGCTTGAATAACCCTTACTTGGGGACTTATTTTGGTTTTATTAAAAAGTGTTAGTGCTTTATGGTCATAGAAAAATACATATTACCATATTTTATTGATTCTAAGTGGCATATTTTTCACATTTTTACACTGATGTCTGAAAGTGATGGTGTTCTCATTGCCTGCACATGTACAAACTTGTTGGATATTCCTAATGAAAGGCCTGGTTAGCTATAGCCCCTTAACATTTTAACTACCAAACAATTTGAGGACCATTTGAGGAAGGAAAATGAGTCCCTCTTGTCATCTGAAAGCCTTCCTTAAACATATTATGATAAGATAAAGAAGCATCAGCATCAAAAGTTACACAGTGAACAGTGGCCACTTGGAATAAAAAAGAAGTAACCCACTCCAGTACTCTTGCCTGGAGAATCCCACGGAGGGAGGAGCCTGGCAGGCTACAGTCCATGGGGTCGCAAAGAGTTGGACATGACTGAGCAACTTCACTTCAATGACAAAATGCTATCTCAAAACTGTTGCATCATCAACTCTCTTAATAAAAGAAAATAATGGCATGAGGAAAACCACCAGTATTAATAATTCTGAGTCAAATGATGATTTAGAAGCATCTGGCTCTGATTATAAAATAATCTTAAGACTACTTTGACTGACTTTTTTTAAATTAGCTTTTATTGGCATGTAGTTGTTTTGCAATGTTAGTTTCTACTGAGCAGCAAAGTGAAACGATTTTGCAATACATATATCCCCTCTTTTTTGGATTTCCTTCCCACTTAGGTTACCACAGAGCAGAGAGTACAGTTCCTTATACTATACAGTAGGTTCTCATTACTTACCTATTTTATATGTGGTAGTATATATATATGTCAATTCCATCTCACAATTCATCCCAAACCCCATTCCTCCCTTGGTAACCGTAAATTTGTTTTCTACATCTGTGATTCTTTTTCTGCTTTGCAAACAACTTCATCTATATCATTATCTTAGATTTCACATACAAGGATATTAATATATGATATTGTCTCTCTTTTTCTGACTTACTTCACTCTGTATAACAATCTCTAGGTATATCCATGTTGTTACAAATAGCATTATTTCATTCCTTTTTATGGTTGAGTAATATTCCATTGTATATATGTACCACATATTTTTTATCCATTCCTCTGTTGATAGAAATTTAAGTTGCTTCCATGTCAGTATTTTTTAACTTATTTCCTTTTTTTATGAATGTGTATGAGTGATAGCTGATAAAATTCTCCATCCAGACAAGTCTCACTATAGAGCTATTCTAAGCCATATGATAAATTTGTGTTATAGTTTAATTGACAGACTTCTCTGGTGGCTCAGGTGGTAAAGAATTTGTCTGCAATGCAGGAGATCTGGGTTCAATCCCTGGGTCAGGAAGATCCCCTGGAGAAGGGAATGGCTACCCCACTCCAGTATTCTTGCCTGGAGAATTGCATAAACAGAGAAGCCTGATGGGCTAGTCCATGAGGTCACAAAGAGTTGGACACGACTAAGTGACTAACATTTTCACTCTCACTTTTCATAGTTTAATTGGCATCGCTATTATTATCATCCCATTCTTGTGGTGGTACAGAAAATAATAGTGTACCTTATAATCATAAGCAATCTGAATTTGATGAAACTTTCCCATGACAAATATCAGGAAATGGTGCACAAAACGTTCACTTCATTGTGCAGATGAGTTTGCAACAAAGAAAAATATCTAAATGCAAGAAACCAAAAAGAAAACTTAAATGAGAGGGATTAGTAGGTAAATTTATGTTGGGTTTGACTTATGTTGAGAAAGGAAGTGTTGATATTATGAACCTTGAAACTTAAGTTTGACCCAATCAGAGAACTTGAGATGAGACTCTGGTGCTATGTCAGATAGGGAGTTAGACCTAAGAACCTCTCATAAATTCAGGACCTGTAAATGGCTGCATTCTGAGGAAATCTAGAAAATAATCCACTCACTGGCATAGAAAGATGATAAAAATTTTTCTTTCTCCACATGCTGGGAGTCAGGGACATGAAAATCCCAAAGCATGGGCTTAACCTTGTGTCTTTGGGATCTGAATTTATACTGTCAACATTTTCTTGGAACTGAGCCTAGATATTGACATAGAAATTGCTCCTTTGGGACTCTTGAAAAAGGCAAATACAAAACCACTCTGGAGGAAAGTTCCCACAATGAAGGTCACATAGATTTCTCAATGAAAAAAGAAGGTACCATGTTGTAGATTGCATTGTTGCTTTCAGTTCTTTACTTTCCTCTATTGATAGCCCCTTTATATTGGGACTTTCAGTTATTTCAATTAGAGGTGGAAAATATTTCTCCATCTCATTGATGTTGGGCTTCACCATATGGCTTGCTTTGGCCAATGGATTATTAATTGACATGAATTAAGCAAAGGTTTGAAATGTACTTGATCAGTTGGGCTTGCTTTATGACATTCCCACCATCATCATGAGGAAATCATCTCTTTGGCATCTGCTACCACTTCAGTGCATGCCTGAAAACAAACAGACATGGAGCAGACATGAGCCCAGCTTATAGCTAGAGCCTGGAACACCTGCAGCTGGAACCAACCTGTGGCTTAAAGCCAAACCTGGCAAGAACCCAGCCCAGATCAGCCAAACTGCAGATGACTCACAGACCTATGGACAAAATCAAGTGCATAACAATAACCATCACTGAGTCTGCTAAGCCCTGAATGCTAAAATGGTTTATTATGACAGATACTATGGCAATTCCCATCATGGATCACAGCCTCACCATGGTGCAGGGGCTTGCATAACTTAATGAAGCTGTGGGCTATGCCAGAAGGGTCACCCAAGCATATGAATACTAAGTGCCAAGATTCTATTTTCAGAATGGTGACATGAGAAGCATAGTGGGTCCAACCTGCAGGAAAACAACCAAAACTGGTAAATATATATATATATTTAATTAATATATTAATAAAATATATTATAAATAAATATATATATTTTATAAAAGTTAAAAATCTCTCAAAATTGATGGAGCAGATGGAGCACAGTGAAGAGTTCTGACAAAACATGGTCCACTGGAGGAGGAAGTGGCCACCCACTCCAGTATTCTTACTGCAAGAACTCCACAGACAGTATGAAAAGGCAAAAAAATATGACATCACTCCCATATCATAAGACATCCAATTTAAACTGGGGAAGAGCAGAAAGTAACTACTAATATTTCCAGAAAGAATAAAGGGGCTGGACCAAAGTGGAAATGACACTCAGCACTGCATAGGAACCTGGAATGTTAGGTCCATGAATCAAGGTAAATTAGACATGGTCAAGCAGGAGATAGCAAGAGTGAACATAGAATCTTAGGAATCAATGAACTAAAACGTACAGGAATGGACAAATTTAATTCAGATGACCATTATATCTACTACTGTGGGCAAGAATCCCTTAGAAGAAATGGAGTAGCCATCATAGCCAACAAAAGAGTCCAAAATGCAGTACTTGGGTGCAATCTCAAAAACGACAGAATGATCTCTGTTCATTTCCAAGGCAAACCATTCAATATTACAGTAATCCAAGTCTATGTCCCAACTACCAATGCTAAAGAAGCTAAAGTTGATCAGTTCTGTAAAGAATAATAACACCTTTTAGAACTAACACCAAAAAAGTATATTCTTTTCATCATAGGGGACAGGAATGTAAATATAGGAAGTCATGAGATACCTGGAATAACAGCAAGTTTGATCTTGAACTACAAGATGAAGCAGGGCAAAGCCTAACAGAATTTTATCAGAAGGACACTCTGGTCATAGCAAACACCCTTTTCCAACAACATAAGAGATGACTCTACAAAAGGACATCACCAGATGGTGACTGATTATGTTCTTTGCAGCCAAAGGTGGGGAAGCTCTGAAGTCAGCAAAAACAAAACCAAGAGCTAATTCAGGCTCAGATCATCAGTCCTTGTTGCAAATACCAGGCTTAAATCAAAGAAAGTAGGGAAAATCACTAAGCCATTCAGATATGACCTAAATCAAATACTTTATGATTATACAGTAGACATGATAAACAGGTTCAAGTGATTATATCTGGTAGACAGAGTACCTGAAGAACTATGGATGGAGGTTCATAACATTGTACAGGAGGCAGTGACCAAAACCACCCAAAGAAAAAGAAATGCCAGAAGGCAAAATGGTTGTCTGAGGAAGCTTTACAAATAGCTGAGAAAAGAAGAAAAGCAAAAGGCAAGGGAGAAAGGGAAAGGTACTCATCTGAATGCAGAGTTTCAGAGAAGAGCAAAGAGAGATAAGAAGGCCTTCTTAAATGAAACTGTGAGAGACTATTTGGGAAGGCTCCAAAATCACTGCAGATGGTGATCGCAGCCATGAAATTTAAAAAAAAAAAAAAAAAAAAAAAAACTTTTGCTCCTTGAAAGAAAAGCTATAACAAACCTAGACAGTGTATTAAAAAGCACGGACATCACCAATAAAAGTCTTTAGAGTCAAAGCTATAGTTTCTGT
Organism: Neotragus moschatus; assembly: GCA_006410615.1. Lineage (NCBI taxonomy): Eukaryota > Metazoa > Chordata > Mammalia > Artiodactyla > Bovidae > Neotragus > Neotragus moschatus. The sequence goes on from SJYA01000218.1 coordinate 271,369, forward strand.
AGTACAGTAGTCATGTACAGATGTGAGAATTGGACCATAAATAAAGCTGAGCACCATAGAATTGATGGTTTTGAACTCTGGTGATAGAAAAGACTCTTGAGAGTCCCTTGGACAGCAAGGAGATCAAATCAGTCAATCCTAAAGGAAATCAGCCCTGAATATTCATTGGAAGGACTGATGTTGAAGCTGAAACTCCAATACTTTGGCCACCTGATGCAAAGAGCTGACTCACTGTAAAAGACCCTGATGCTGGGAAAGATTGAGGGCAGGAGGAAAGGGGGATGGCAGAGGATGGATAGTTGGATGGCATCATTGACTCAATGGACATAAGATCTGAGTAAACTCCAAGAGACAGCAAGGGACAGGGAAGCCTGGCATGCTGCAGTCCCTGGGGTTGCAAAGAGTTGGACACAACTGAGCAACTGAGCAAGAACAGTGAGATACAGGGACTTCTCAGGTGGTGCTAGTGTTAAAGAACCTGCCTGCCAGTGCAGGAGACATAAGAGATGGTGGTTAGATCTCTGGGTCAGAAGAGCCCCTGAAGGAGGGCATGGCAACCCACTCCAGTATTCTTGCCTGGAGAATCCCATGGAAAGAGGAGACTAGTGGACGACGTCCATGAGGTTGCAAAGAACTGGTTACAACTGAAGTAACTTAGCATGTACACATGTAATGACATACAGGCATACCTAGGAGATGCCTAGGTATCTCGGTAGGTAAGTTGCAGGTTCATTTCCAGACCACCGCAAAAACCTGAACATTGAAACAGAGAAAGTCACAGGAATTATTTTTTCTTTTCCCTATGCATATGAAAGTTATTTTTACACTATAATGTAGTTTAGAATTGTCTTTTAAAATGTACATAACAATTTTCAAATATTTTGTTGCTAAAAAACTGCTTATCATCATTTGAGCCTTCAAGTTGTAATATTTTTGCAATTAGTAATATCAAAGATCACTGATCACAGATCACTGTAACAAATACAATAATAATGAAAAAGTTTGAAATATTGTGAGAATTATCAAAAAATGTGATACAGAGACCTGAAGTGAAAAGTGCTGTTGAAAAAAGATGGCATCGATAGACTTGCTATACGAAAGTTACCACAGAC
>SJYA01000218.1:272652-289711 GCA_006410615.1 Neotragus moschatus
AAAAAAAAAAAAAAAAAAAAAACTTTTGCTCCTTGAAAGAAAAGCTATAACAAACCTAGACAGTGTATTAAAAAGCACGGACATCACCAATAAAAGTCTTTAGAGTCAAAGCTATAGTTTCTGTAGTACAGTAGTCATGTACAGATGTGAGAATTGGACCATAAATAAAGCTGAGCACCATAGAATTGATGGTTTTGAACTCTGGTGATAGAAAAGACTCTTGAGAGTCCCTTGGACAGCAAGGAGATCAAATCAGTCAATCCTAAAGGAAATCAGCCCTGAATATTCATTGGAAGGACTGATGTTGAAGCTGAAACTCCAATACTTTGGCCACCTGATGCAAAGAGCTGACTCACTGTAAAAGACCCTGATGCTGGGAAAGATTGAGGGCAGGAGGAAAGGGGGATGGCAGAGGATGGATAGTTGGATGGCATCATTGACTCAATGGACATAAGATCTGAGTAAACTCCAAGAGACAGCAAGGGACAGGGAAGCCTGGCATGCTGCAGTCCCTGGGGTTGCAAAGAGTTGGACACAACTGAGCAACTGAGCAAGAACAGTGAGATACAGGGACTTCTCAGGTGGTGCTAGTGTTAAAGAACCTGCCTGCCAGTGCAGGAGACATAAGAGATGGTGGTTAGATCTCTGGGTCAGAAGAGCCCCTGAAGGAGGGCATGGCAACCCACTCCAGTATTCTTGCCTGGAGAATCCCATGGAAAGAGGAGACTAGTGGACGACGTCCATGAGGTTGCAAAGAACTGGTTACAACTGAAGTAACTTAGCATGTACACATGTAATGACATACAGGCATACCTAGGAGATGCCTAGGTATCTCGGTAGGTAAGTTGCAGGTTCATTTCCAGACCACCGCAAAAACCTGAACATTGAAACAGAGAAAGTCACAGGAATTATTTTTTCTTTTCCCTATGCATATGAAAGTTATTTTTACACTATAATGTAGTTTAGAATTGTCTTTTAAAATGTACATAACAATTTTCAAATATTTTGTTGCTAAAAAACTGCTTATCATCATTTGAGCCTTCAAGTTGTAATATTTTTGCAATTAGTAATATCAAAGATCACTGATCACAGATCACTGTAACAAATACAATAATAATGAAAAAGTTTGAAATATTGTGAGAATTATCAAAAAATGTGATACAGAGACCTGAAGTGAAAAGTGCTGTTGAAAAAAGATGGCATCGATAGACTTGCTATACGAAAGTTACCACAGACCTTCAATTTAGAAAAAAATAGTTATCTATGAAACACAGTAGACAAAGCTCAGTAAAACAAGGTATGTTTGCATATGCTTAAATGACATGGATATAACATACTCGGCACATCTGTATCTTTCTTTCTCTGTTAGTAAAACTTAAATTCTATTGCTTATTACCATAGACAATTTTTATGGTGAAATAGCATTCCATTGTAGAGATTTGCCTTTTTTTATTTACCAGTCATGTAGTATGGACATTTAAATTGTTTGCTTTTTTGTTTTCTTGGTTTTACTAACAATGCAAAAATAAACATCCTTCTACATACACATTTACACAATATGCAAGTACATCTGAAAGTTAAATGCTTAGACTTGGAATTGCTGAGGTAAAATTGTCAAAGTTCTCTTTAAAAAGCTTTCATTAATTTACAGTCCCACAGGTGTGAAAATATCTATTGCACCACTGTACAGTATTTTTTAAATTTTGATGTGAAAGACAAAAGAGATCTTGATATTATTTCAATCCATATTTTCATAACTATTACAAACATTGAATAGTTATTACAACCTAATTCCTCAATGATTATTTTTATGATTTGATTTTTCATATTTAAATTTTTGACGTAATTTATTTTTTATATAATAAGAAGATGGTGACTAAGGTTTATTTATTCCAAATGGTGAAGTCATTGCCACAACATCATTTGCTTACTAATTCATCATTTTTCCACTGAATGAATGGTAATTCCACATTTCATAAACTTAATATCCATACAGGCTTGGATCTATTTCTGAACTCTCTTTTCCAGTTGACTGTTTGTTTATATACCAGTACCAGGTTGTTTTAATCACTGTAACTTTATCATATGTACAAATAGCTGTGAAAAGAAGAGAAGTGAAAAGAAAGGAGAAAAAGAAAGATATAAGCATCTGAATGCAGAATTCCAAAAAATAGCAAGGAGAGATAAGAAAGCCTTCCTCAGTGATCAATGCAAAGAAATAGAGGAAAATAGCAGAATGGGAAAGACTAGAGATCTCTTCAAGAAAATTAGAGATACGAAGGGAACATTTCATGCAAAGATGGGCTCAATAAAGGACAGNCTAGTCAAGGCTATGGTTTTTCCAGTGGTCATGTATGGGTGCAAGAGTTGGACTGTGAAGAAAGCTGAGGCCCGAAGAATTGATGCCTTTGAACTGTGGTGTTGGATAAGACTCTTGAGGGTCCCTTGGACTGCAAGGAGATCCAATCAGTCCTTTCTGAAGGAGATCAGCCCTGGGTGTTCTTTTGAAGGAAGATGCTGAAGCTGAAACTCCAGTACTTTGGCCACTTCATGTGAAGAGTTGACTCTTTTGAAAGACTCTGATGCTGAGAGGGATTGGGGGCAGGAGGAGAAGGGGACGATAGAGGATGAGATGGCTGGATGGCATCACCGACTTAATGGATGTGAGTTTGAGTGAACTCTGGGAGATGGTGATGGACAGGGAGGCCTGGCCTGCTGCAATTCATGGGGTCACAAAGAGTCAAACATGACTGAGCGACTGAACTGAAGTGAACTGAACTGAACTGATACTGTCCTCTCTCGATTCTTCTTTTACAGATTTGTTCTGGCTATCCTCAAATATGTATTTTTCATGTGAAATTTGGAATACTCTTGTCTAAAAGAAAAATTATTTGCTTTTCATTGCATGATTATTCAAATTACAGATTAATTTAGAAATAACATTTTTATCACATCAGGTCCTTATAAGGAAGAACATGATTGTTGTTGTTATTCAGTCACTAAGCCATGATCCACTCTTTGTATCCCCATGGACTGCAGCACACTAGGCTTTTCTGTCCTTCACTATCTTCCAGAGTTTGTTCAAACTCATGTCCATTGAGTCAGTGATGCCATCCAACCATCTTATCCTCTGTCATCCCCTTTTCCTCCTGCCTTCAATCTTTCTCAGCATCAGGGTCTTTTCCAATCAGTCGGGTCTTTGCATCTGGTGGTCAAATTTTGGGAGCTTCAGCTTCAGCATCAGTGCTTCCAGTGAATATTCAGCATTATTTCTTTAGGATTTACTGGTTTCATCTCTTTTTTTGTCCAAGGGTGTCTCAGGAATCTTCTTCAATACCATACTTTGAAAGCATCAATTCTATAGTGCTCAGCCATTCTATGGTCCAACTCTCAGATCCATACATGACTACTGGGAAAACCATAGTTTTGACTAGAAGGACTTTTGTCAGCAAAGTAATGTCTCTGCTTTTTAATATGCTATCTAAGTTTGTCATAGCTTTTCTTCCAAGGAGCAAGCATCTTTTCATTTCATGCTGCAGTCATTGTCCACAGTGATTTTGGAGCCCAAGAAAATAAAATATCACTGCTTTCATTTTTTCCCCTTCTATTGGCCATGAAGTGATGGGACAAGTTGCCATGATCTTAGCATTTTTAAATGCTGAGTTTTAAGCCAGCTTTTTCACTCTACTCTTTCACCTTCATGAAAAGTCTCTTTAGTTCCTCTTTGCTTTCTGCCATAAGGGTGGGGTCATCTGCATATCTGATGTTATTGATATTTCTCTGGAAATTTTTATTACAGCTTGAGCTTTATGCAGCCTGGCATTTCATATGATGTACTTTGCATATAAGTTAAATTAGCAGGGTGACAACATACAGCCTTGACATACTTCTTTCCCAACTTCAAACCAGTCTGTTATCCCATGTCCAGTTCTAACTGTTACTTCTTGGCCTGCATACAAGTTTCTCAGTAGGTAGATAAGGTGGTCTGGTATTCCCATCTCTAAGAATTTTCCAGTTTGTTGTGGTCCACACAATCAAAAGCTTTAGCATACTCAGTGAAGCAAAAGTAGATGCTTTTCTGGAATTGCCTTGCTTTCTCCATGAGCCAATGAATGTTGGCAAGTTGTTCTCTGGTTCCTCTGCTTCTTTGAAACCAGGTTATACATGTGGATGTTCTCAGTTCATGTACTGTTGAAGCTTAGCTGAAGGGTTTGGAACATGCTAGATCTATCATTAGTCAAGTCTTCTTTGTTTTTCAACAAGCTTAGGACTTTTCTTCGTGTAGGTAATAGCATAGTTCTAAGTTTTCCTTTAGTAATTCATACTTTTTATTGCTGTTTTAAGTGACATATTTTTTCATCAGCGTTTGGTTCTTCCTTGGGCACTGAAAAGCTATTTTTGGTGCTTACTGTTGTAACTAGACACCCTATTGAATTCTTTCTTAAAAGTATTTTTCAATTGATCCTCTTGAATTTTCCCAGTTAAAAGTATATACCATATACTAAAATAATTGCTTTGCCTTCCTTTTTTTAAAAAAAATTATACCACTTTTATTCCTTTTCTTGCTGAACTGCATTTCCTTGAATTTCTAGAGCAAGGCCTAAAAATTTGTTCATGGTAGCTTCCTTTTCTTGTTTCCTACTCTCATGGAAATGCTTCTAGTGAAATTAACCATAACACTATATATATAAACTTAACCATACCGTTGTATGTTTAAACTTATACTAAGAAACTTTCTATTAATTTTACTATAGTAAAACATTTCAGATGAGGAATGTATGTTATTTTTTTAAATGCTTTGATAGTCTCAAATTTTCTCCTTTTGTCTACTAATGTAGATCATTCTATTAAAATGTTTCTAGTAGCAAATAATATTTTGCTACTAGATTGTGGTACATTCTGCTTTTATTTTGTTGCTGAATTGTATTTTAAAGTAGGCAAGTAATATTTTGTTTATGACTTTGTGGTGAAATTCTGAGTAAATTGATTTGTAGTTTTCCGTTTTTGTGCCATTTTGGTCAAGTTCCATTGTCAAAATTATTCACATTTTCCTTAGTTACGTATTTTCTCTGAGGTAGAGTTTGGAAAAATAAGTTTGTATAGAAAAGCTCTTGTTTCATTCAGTTGTCTTACTTACATAGTGTCAAAGAAACCACCTGCTATGTCATTGAGTTCCTTCACTTTTGGAGGTCACTTCTCACACCCATTTCTCATTTTGTACTGGCTCCTATTACCTAATTACATTACCTAGCATCGTTTACTTTATAGCCCTTTTAAAAAAACTGCCTTCTTAAATTCTTAAAAGTATTTATTTATTTACTCATTTACTTTTGGCTGCCTTGGGTCTTAGTCACAGCATGTGAGATCTTCCTTGCAGAACACAGGGTTCTTTCTAATTGTGGCACACAGGCTCCACAGAGGGCTCTGTAGTTTGTGGCACATGGGCTTAGTTGCCTCACAGCATGTGGTATCTTAGTTCCCCAACCAGGGGTTGAACCCATGACCCCTGCATTGGAAGGTGGACTCTTAACCACTGGACCAACAAGGAAGTTGGTCCCCCAAAACTGGCTTTTAGACAGCACTTTAATTAAGGTCAAAGCTGAGCTGATATAACAAAAGACACAGAAGTACAGTGGCTTAAACCGGACAGAAGTTGAGTTCTCTGCTGTTCACACAACAGTCCAGCTGTTTTGTGGTCAGAGATCTGTTCACAAAGCATCTCCTTAATGGCTCTGTTCTATCGCTTAGTATGTATGCTGTGTGATACAGCACTGTGCATAATATGGTGACTCTTGGAGTCTTCCCAGGTTATGCCAAAAAGCAAATAGTTCATTCTCTTAGAGGTTAATATCACATACCTTCTAGATCTTTTTATAAATTCTTATTTTAGAGGGGTCATAGCTTTTGTTATGATTGCTTTGTTTTCCTGTTTGTATTTTATTTTCATGAGAGAATATTTATTTTCAATGAAACAAATGAAACAAAATGAAAACAAATATTTTCATTTGTTTCTGATGTAATTTTTGATATTATGTTTTGATGTTTTATTGGTCATTTTTCCTTTTTCCTCCATATTTCCCTGTGGGATTTTGAAACTGGGACCTGCTATTTACAGAGGAAGAGTGGGAAGGAGGGTCAAGAGAGTGAGATGGACAGTGGCAATGTGGATTTTGTTCTATTATCAAGGGATAGGTCTGTCTGGTTCAAGAGAAATTCTGAATATGAAGTATCCTGTGGATGATGAACCATCCTGTGGTTCTCAAATTCAAGTTGAGTCAGAACACTAATGGGCTTATTATAAAAAGTTTCATCTTTCTGATTCAGTTGGTGTGTGGTAGGGCCCAAGGATTTGCATTTCTAAAAAGTTCCCAGGTGATTCTGGTAATGATGATACAGGAATCACATTTGGCAAATTGCTGGTTTAAAATTTTTCTATGACTGACCCAGATCAGCCACCACAATGTCAATGTCACTTGCCAGGCTTTCAGCAGACTTCCTGCAAAGATAGTATGTCTGTGTCTCTATGTTCAGTCCTTCCTGCACCTAAGCCCATATATCACACTGAATCCAGAGATGCCACTGCAGACTGTCTACACACCTGAGCTTGCTTTTCCAAAGAAGGGAGTAGATTTTGGTTTCTTGGGATGGACCATCTCTGTTAAAGAACCCAAGTACTGCCTGAAATCCACAGAGGCATGTGTTTATTTTCCTTTACTTGGCTCTATGTTTTAAGACATTGGGCAGCCACTTTTTATGGCTTTGCTTCAGAACTGTGTCTCTTCCAAGTTTCATCTGATTTGAAAGATTTTTTAATTTTTTAAATTCCCTGTGTTATTTTCAACTGACTTCATTAAGGAGAGTAAGCCAGAAATACTTTTCCTAACAGAAGATGAAGTCCTGAATATCTTTTCCCCAAGGCCTATTTAATTCCAAATATATGTTTAAACATTTCAATTATTTGCCTCTCCTAATGAAGTAGTCAGGGTAGGTTAGGGATACAAAGTAACGAACACTCTCAAAAATCTTGGTAACTTGAAGCAACAAAAAATTTTTTTTCATTTACTTTACCTGGCCATTGTAGATTGACAGAAATGCAAGCTTCTGAAGCAGCTACATCTCAAATATCCCTGTTCACCATGTCATATGGGAAAGCAGAAGTACACACTGATTCTTGAAGTTCTGCTCACGTCTCACTTAGCAGGAAAATCCCATGGCCATCACTGACTTCAGGTAGCTAATGAAATACAGTCCTACCGTATTCCCAAAGGGAACAGCTCTAGTGATTTTCACATGCAGATTTCCCTAAGGTAGAGCTTGGTTTCACAGCCTGGGTTTACTTACCTAAGGATCTATATACCTGCTTTCATTCTGGAGTTTCTTTATCACTTCACTATTTGCTTCCACATTCTCAAGAAGTCCCACATATTTCCACAGCTCTGTTTATCCCTCGTCCACCCAAACCAAAGATGACAGGGCATGGATTCACATCTTTTGGTCTTATTCTTTTCTCAATCAAAATCCATTTTCAGAACTAAGTCCAAATGATTGTCATATGGTCATCAGGGTTGCTTTTAGAACTTGAAAATGGTTTCTCGGGTCTTCTGAATTTTGCTGCTCCTTGGGCAACTTTAAGAGCATGTCCAATGAGATGGTCTTAGTTTTGCTGGGTTACTTCTAGAAAGCTTGAATTTACATTAAAGTGAAAAACCTTTTGAATTCAGAATTCTTGAAAATGACTATATGTGTGTGTGTGGGGGGGGGTGGGACAAATGTGTGTAGGGTGATAAATGTCTGAAGGAGACCATTTAAGGGACCAGCTCATCAAGAAATGATTTATTGTGGGCAGGGCTCTCTGGGAGAGATTTGCCAGACTAGATCATAACCAGGAGATGCTTCAGTCAGATAAAATCAATCCAGATTCCTCATCCTCCACTATTTAAAATACATTTTCCTCCTGATTTTATTTTCCATTCACATTTAACTTTGTTACATGTAGGCTCTTGTGTTGCAAATACTCAGTAAACTTAAATATGATGCCTGTAAATCCCATTTCATATTCTGCACAAAACCCCGAATTCAAATGCCAGCTTCTCCTTAAAGTCTAGGATAAGTCCACTGTGGAGGTTCTGTGTGCTTGAGTTTATAAAGGGATGAAAATCAGGCCAATAAAGCTGTCAACACGTCTCTTAACTTAAGGCCAGTTCAGGAGCATAAATTAATCCTGACCTTGGGTAAAGTAGTATTTCAGCTGAGACTAAAGGAGCTTCAAGTCAATGCATTTATGTATCTAAGCATTCTTGGCTATTAAAAAGTCAGTCCTGGGGACTGTTGGGGAGAAAAGCATCATGCTCACCCAGGGAGCTTACTGGAGGATGCAGGCCTCACAGTTCCAGAAATCCTGAAAGCAGCAGTGAAGATGCTGCTGTGCTTTTGATATCTTCCTCTGGGCTGTGGGGGCTTGTTTGGGGGCAGGAGAATGCCATGTGGCACCCCTGGGCCCTTACCAGTCACCATGGACAGGAATCATATCCTCAATCTGACCTGTACTGCTGTCAGGACAAGTCTTCAAGCTGTGCTACCAATGATGCAGAAACTGTCTAAGGCTTCTGTTATGAATGGGAAATAAATTCAGTTTGTATAAAAACTTAACTTTGAGAGTATTATCTGATAAATTTCTATATTTTCTAATATAAAAGCCAAAGAAAGCTTTAGGGGGAAGAAAAATACTCCATTTTAGGATTTCGAGAGACAGTATTACATAGTGGTCATAACTATAGGGTCTCGAAGCAGACTGCCTGGGTTCAAATCACAGCTGTGTTCTGTAATCTTGGGAAATGTACTTAACTCTCAGTGCTGGTTTTATCTGAAGAATGAACGTCAGAATCTTCAGTTCAGTTCATTCTCTCAGTCTTGTCTACCTATTTGTGACCCCATCGACTGCAGCACTCCAGGCTTCCCAGTCCATCACCAACTCCCAGAGCTTGCTCAAATGTATGTCCATCGAGCTGGTGATGCCATCCAACCATCTCATCCTCTGTCGTCCCCTTCTCCTCCTGCCTTCAATCTTTCCCATCATGAGTCAGTTCTTCCATCACATCAGGTGGCCAAAGTATTAGAGCTTCACCTTCAACATCAGTCCTTCAAATGAATATTAGGGACTGATTTCCTTTAGGATTGACTGGTTTGATCTCCTTGCAGTCCAAGGGACTCTCAAGAGTCTTCTCCAACACCACAGTTCAAAAGCATCAATTCTTNATTTCTTTTTCAAGGGGATCTTCCCAACCCCTGTCTCTTATACACATCTTATTAGAGCTTCACCTTCAACATCAGTCCTTCAAATGAATATTAGGGACTGATTTCCTTTAGGATTGACTGGTTTGATCTCCTTGCAGTCCAAGGGACTCTCAAGAGTCTTCTCCAACACCACAGTTCAAAAGCATCAATTCTTCGGTGCTCAGCTCACTTTATGGTCCAATTCTCATATCCTTACATGACTACTGGAAAAATCATAGCTTCGACTATATGAACTTTTGTCATAATCTTACCTATCTCATAAACCATTGTGAGAATTAAATGAGTTAATACATAGGAAATAGTTAAGGCAATGCCTGACAAAGAATTTTAATACATGTTGGCCATTACTGCTGTTACTATTACTGTTTCCCACATGTAGGCCGAGAAGCAGACTGACAACATGATTTATAGTTTGCCTTCCTGTTGGGCACTATTTAGAGTTGTTTTTTTTTTTTTTAACTCTCTCAACAATACTATGACATCAATATTGTTCGTGTGCTCTTTTATCCTAGCTTATTTGTCTCAGTCACTCATTCAGTACATATTTATTGAGTGCCTATTATATACCAGGTATTTTTCTCAATGCTAAAAATAGAGCAGTAAGGAAAACAGGGGGGAAAAAAGTAAGCTCTGACTTCATAGAACTTCCATTCAAGGAAAGGAACACAGAGACAAATTAAAAAATAACCACATAAAATATGGAATGGGTCAGATCATAATAAGTTCTATGAAGAATAATTAAGCAGGGGAGGTGAACTGGAAGCGCTAAGGGTGAAGGTGTCCAAGCAGACCTTAGTGAGCCCTCACTGGAAGGTAAGATTTGAGGAGAGACCCAAAGGGTGTGAGGGCATGAGCATGAACTGGTCCCTGGTACTGGTGTCCCACGCAGTTCAGAAGTAAAGAATCTGCATGCTGATGCAGAAGACGCAAGTTTGAACCCTGGGACAAGACGATCCCTTGGAGGAGGAAATGGCAACCCACTCCTGTATTCTTGCCTGGAAAATCCCATGGAGAGAGGAGCCTGGTGGGATACAGTCTATGAGGTCACAAAGAGTCCAACAGAACAGAGCAACTGAGCATGCACTGGCATCCCAGCCAGACAAAAGTGGAAATCTAAAGGGACAGTGAGCTTAGAATATTGAGAAAAACACTAAAGGCACTGGTCCCAGCCTGAAATGAATGCAGTAATGCGTACATGATGGAGTGTATGGGAGTGGCAGAATATATATATATATATATATATATATATATATATATCTTTGCTCTGTGTGGCTAAAAAGCCATTGCCTGTTTTTAAAGGGACTAGATTTGTTCTAAGATTCAAATATATTATGCAAAAAAGTTTCATTTTTCAATTATGAAACTGTCATTTTATATATTTTAATCTGGGTTTGGGAGTGCTTATTTAATTCTTTCAGGCAAGAGGGTAAATGGAACCTCTTGCTTGTTCTTGGTTGGAAGCAGATGTTTGCCATTATGCTCTTGCCTTCTCTAATATTTCATTAAATACAGTCAGACATTTCATACTCTTTTGTGTTCTGCTTCTTTCACTCAGGATGATGCTTCACAGGTTCATCCATCCATGTTGTCATGTATCTCAGTAGTTTGTTCCTTATTAATGCTGAGTAGAGTTTAATTTTATGGATGCACCACAGTTTTTTAAAAATTACTTATTGTGAGTGACCAGTATTTTAAAAGTTTCATTAAATCATATTTGACATTCAATAAGCTGCACATGATTAAATTTACACAGTTAATAAGTTTTGACATATGCATATGCCTGTGAAATCATCATCACAATCAAGATAATAAATAGATCCATCACTCTAAAGATTTCCTCATACATCATGGTAATCTCTCCCTCCACCCCTCTTCATCCTCAGGCAACCACTGGTTAGCTTCCTGCATTTTCTAAAATCTTGTAAAATGCAATCATACAGTATAATTGTAATTTTTGTTTGGCTTCTTTCATTCAGAATGAACACATGTGTCCATTCAAAGCTTGTGCATGAACGTTTGTGTCTGCTGTATCTGCAATAGCCCAAAACTGAAAGTAACTCAAATGTCTAAGTGAATGGATAAACCAATCATGGTATGTCCATATAATGGAATATTACTCAGCAATGAAAAGGAATGAACTCTTGAAACACCTCAAACATGGATGAATCTCAAAAAACTATGCTGAATGAAAGGGTTACTGTTACTTTTATGCTATTATTTTTGTTATTTTCTAGGTCTCAGATGACTTCATATTGGATGTTTGGTTTAATGTTTAATAATGAATGTATTGGCTTCTTATGTGAATACCTAAAATAAACTGGATTTACTCTCCTTGAAAACTGTTCTACATTCTTTCTTAAATCAGATCCATTATTCCTTTCCATCACAGTAAGAGATCATTTGATTTTAAGGAATGAACTCTTGAAAATGCCCAAATGATGAGATTCCTTGCATCACTGCTATTTCTGAATTCTGAAAGTTTTGCTTTTGACTGTCTGATAGGCCAAATAATGTTTAGACAGGAAAGCCGAGATTTGTTGGGAAAGACCCCTGTATATAACCAGATCCTAGAAAATATATCACCCAGATCACTAAAATATACCAGACAAATATTTGGCACCTGCTGTGTGCCAGGCCTTGTGCTAAGCCTTGGTGGCATTATGCTGTTCAGTTATAAGCATAAGCTCTGCAGTCAGACTGTCGGGGTTCTGTGAGATCCTGGTCCTAACAATCAGAAACTGCAGTATCTAGGACAATTTCGCTGACCAGTCTTTACCTCTTATGTCCTTTTCTATAAATATGGATGGTTACAAAACCTGCCTTAGAAATAGTAAAAGAAGGATCAGAAGAGATGCTACAGGGTGGTCCAGAGGTTAAGAATTTGCCAGCCAATGCAAGGGACATAGTTTTGCCCTCTGCTCCTGGAAGATTCCACATGCCATGAGGCAACCAAGGCTGTGCAGCATAATTACTAAGCCTGCATTCTAGAGCCCACAAAATGCAACTACTGAAGCCCACACCTATAGAGCTCATGCTCGGCAACAAGAGAAGAGAGAAACCCACACACCACAGCTAGAGAAAGCCCACGTGCAGCAATGAAGATCCAGTGCAACCAAAAAGTGAAAATAAATAAATAAATAAAATTTTTAAAAGAAGAGATGCTATATATAAAGCACTTGCAGCAACACCTGAAACAATTTTGCATGAGCACTCAAAAACTTGGCTCTGGATGTAAACATTTGAGGCCCTTGTGTTGAATTCAAGGACCCCAGGTAACTGCAGTAGCCCTCCAGAAGGCCAGGGCCTGCCTGTGGTGGGTGTGCTCTGGGGCCATAGGGTGGGGGCAGGCAGGCTTTGCAGAATGTCAGCATGAACTACAGCAGCACAGAAGCAGCTCTGCACAGTGGGACACCTTGGAGCCGTATTGACCTGGGCCCTCATTACTTGCCCATCTTTTCATTTGACATTCGATTAAAATCATGGCAGGAAAGAACTGGAGGTTAGGGTATGTGTCAGTCCTTACTTCTCTATCATCACATTATACTAGCACCCTGGGACTAGGGCAATAGAAAGACAATTTTTATAAGACCAGTAAATAACCTTCGAGCAGATAAAGAATTATTACATAAGGAATGGTATATCGTTAATTATCTCCATCTCTGCAAGGGACAGACAGTGGAAGCTGGTTTGGTGTTCTATAGGAAAGACAGGGTTGGCTAATGGGAAGAACTTCTTGACAAGGGACTGGTCAGCACCAGTCTCTGCCCTGTGGATCTATGGATTTCCATCACAACCACAGTCCTGTCCAGGCAACCACAGTCCTGTCCTGTCACCCACTTCCACATCTTACAGTATGAGGCTAAGATTTCCCTCTTCCACCCTCTCATCCTTGTAAGAATGTAACAAGTCCTTCTTAGGACTTACCTAAGAAAGATNATGCGGGAGACCTGGGTCCAATCCCTGGGTCGGGAAGATCCCTGGAGAAGGGCATGGCAACCCACTCCAGTATCCTTGCCTGGACAATGCCATGGGCAGAGGAACCATGGCTCTATGGGGCTCTAGGGGCTTGCCCCCCACCTTCCTGCCCAGATCCCACCATCAGGGTGGGGTAGCATCAAGGTTGGGGGTGCTAGGCCTGGGGGAGTGGTCCCCCAAGAGCGCCCCCGGTTTCCAAGGTGTAGGGGACCCCCAGGATGCTCGACCTCCGACACAGCCCCCCACTCCAGGGCTGCGTGACCCAGGCCTGCTGCTCCAGGATACCAGGACCCCCGCCCCCCTCTCTGCAGCCTGGATCCAGGGCTGCCCAGGTCACCCTGCCTGCTCTGACTTCTCAGCCTCACCACCAGCACCAGTGGCTAGAGGCTGGGGGCACCCGGGAGGGGGGTCTTCATGGTGGAAGCAGGAGGAGAGACCCCCGGTGCCCAGGACAGCACCCCGACCCCCACTCTGGGCAGGCGAGGGATCTTTGTGGGCAGATGCCCCGGGAAGTGCTTCAGCTGGGCCTGGGGGCTAGCTCTCAGTGAGGTGACAGGCAGAGGGGCACTGAGGCTTTGCCCATTGCTGGGAGCCCCTCACAAGGCTGCTGGTCACCAGTCCGGCATGCCACCTGCTGGGGTGCACCCCGCGGACTCTGCAGAGGCCCCCACCTTGGCCCCGAGGTTTCCCGTGAGACAAAAGAGCAAGGCAGCCACGTCCTGTGACCCCCTTATCCCAGCTCAGGCCTAGACTCAGCAGGCATGACCTGGGACTCAGTGATCAGCTCCCTGGGCCCCATAGGACCCTCCAGGGCCTTTTAGGCCCCCTGATATTCCCCAAGGTTTTCTAGGCCCCTCCACTGACCCTCCACCTGGCAGAACTCTGCCTTGTGGGTCAGGTGAGCCTTACCAGGGACAGTTGGGAGGAACCAGAGCTGTCCTTGCCATAATCTTCACCCAAGGGGACAGGGAGGTGGGGTTTGGCCTGAGGTCCGCAGAGGGCTGGCCGGCAGCTGCTCTGGGTGTCCTGGGCACTGTGTTGAGGCCATGAACCAGGTTCCTCCCCCCAGAGGCCCATCCCAGGGGGGAGACTTGGGTGGGGCCTGGAGGCACCATGTGAAGCTGAGACAGAGAGGGCAGGTCCCAAATGCCTTTCTAGACGGTCCCCACAGGAATTGGGGTCCAGCCGTAGCTGAGAGACATCTTGGCCAAGAAGACAGCTGGGCTGGCTAGTGCTGCGGGGTCCACACAGGTGACTGGGCTGCTGTGAGGACAAGCAGTAGCGGGGGTGGGGGTCCCCTGCAGGATACCCTTGGCTGGGGCAGGGTGCAAAAGGCACCCTGGAGCTGGGAGCTGGCAGGACGACCCTAGGGGCTTGGGAAGCCTGGCTCCAGAGCGAGTGGCCCACGTGCCTGTGCGGACCCTGCTCCAGCCCCCTAACTTGGGGGGGCTTTCCCGGGTCCTAGTTTTACAGACAAGGAGACTGAGTTTCGGGGCGCTGGCCCCAGAGACTGCACAGCTCCACACCACCATGGCAGGGCTGCAGCCGACTCCTGCTGGCCCAGGTCCCTGCTGCATGGTCCTGGCTGTGGGGCGAGTGGCAGGAAACCTGAGGGGCGATATCCCACTTGTGGGTGTAGCCGCCAGCCGGCAGGCTTGGGAGGCCTGTTCTGAGGGGAGTCCCCGTCCAACACCCCAGGCTGCTGACCCTCTGCTAGCCCCTACCCTCTGCCCCAGCTGGGAAAGGAGGATGCGTGTGTGTGTGTGTGTGTGTGTGTGTGTGTGTGTGTAGGGAGCTGCACTGTCGACACCTGGTGGGGAGGTGGGAGTGCGTGTGCGCACACGGTTGGCATGTGAGCGTGTGGCTGTGTACCCTTGGGCTCTGCATCCAAGGATTCAACCAATTCCCCATCAGCAATACTAAAAAAAAAAAAATCCAGGACGTTTCAAAGAGCAAAACTTGAATTTGTCAAGCTGGCAACTATCTGCATAGTATTCACATGGTATTAGGTATTGTAATAACCTAGAGATGACTTATAGTAGGCAGGGGGGGGTGTAGGTTACATGCCAGTATTACACCATTTTCTATAAAGGAGTTGAGCATCCCTGACTTTTGGTGCCCACAGACTTCACTATCTGTGGGGGGGGGGGTCCTGGAACCAATCCCTGAAGTACCAAGGGATGACTGTATGTGTGCATGTGAGTGCCTGCACACGTGTGCAGACAGGACCCTGGAAGGGTCACTACCACATCGTAGCGCAGGGGGCAGGGGGGAGGCGGGGAGAGCCCCACTGCAGAGTCTGCCGCTGGACCGACTGCAGGGGGCCTGGCAGGCCACCCGGAGCCCCACAGCTGATGCGGGCCGGAACCCACAGCTCTCTCGGTCTGAGTCCATCCCGGGAGTGTGTCCTGGAGCCAGCAGGGTGCTGCCTGCCCCCTCGGGTGAGCCCGGTGGGCTGAAGGAGCCCACAGGATGTGCAGGGAGGGTGGGGCCCTGTGGTGTGTCTCTCTCAGCTTAGGTGCACCCAGGGGAGTGAGGGAAGCATCGGTTCGTTCGCTGCTGAACACCCAGGAAGGCCTTAAGGGGACGTACCATCGGTGAACGGTTCTAATTTGAAATGGTTAAAGTTTCATCTCAACACTCTTGGGTTTTAATTCTAGGAGGTGAGGGAATTTCAGTTTAAGATCTGACTCTGACCTTGTGGTATTAGGCAGTGTCCTGAGAAGCAGGCTGTTAAAATGTTCCGAAGATTCCTGGGGTCTGAAACCCTTATGAAATCTAATTAATGAAAGTTTTCTCTTTGGGGATATGTCTTAACAAGTTCAGAGGGATTAAATATGCTAAGTGGACAAGACCATGAAGAAGGCTGAGCGCCAAAGAATCGATGCTCTTGAACTTGGTGTTGGAGAAGACTCTTGAGAGTCCCTTGGACTGCAAGGAGATCCAACCAGTCCATCCTACAGGAAATCAGTCCTGAATATTCACTGGAAGGACTGGTGTGGAAGCTGGAACTCCAAAGCTTTGGCTTCCTGATTCGAACAAAGAGCCGACTCATTGGAAAAGACCCTGATGCTGGGAAAGATTGAAGGCAGGAGGAGAAGGGGACCAGAGATGAGACGGTTGGATGGCATCACCGACTCGATGGACATGAATTTGAGCCAGTTCTAGGAGATGGTGATGGACAGGAAGCCTGCCGGGCTGCAATTCTTGGGGTCATAGTTGGACACGACTTAGCAACTGAAGGATAGCAATGACATACTAACTAAGGAATAAATGAGGGCACATACAAAGGTTACTAGATTAATAAATGTTTTTAAGTTGAGCTTTAAAGCTTTTTTTCTAAAGAAAAGCCGGGGTAAAGGGGACACGAGGCCGGAGGGCGCCCAAATGGGGTGCGGACACGAAGCAGGAGCGCGCCCGAATCGGGGGCGGGGGCCGCGGGAAGAAGGCCGAGGACGGAGGATGCTCAGGGGAAACCGGGTGGAATCTTCAGAGAAAAGCGACAGACCTAGCGGCTCACGCGGGGCAGGAGGGGCGGCAACAAGGGGGGCCTGGGAGCAGGCGCACGACCACAGCGACCACAGCGACCACGGCGACCACAGCGACCACAGCGGGGCGGCTTCGGGCGAGGGCGGCCACAGGTGCGGGCGGCGTGGGGCGCTGCGGAGACAGAGCGAGGAGGGATGAGGGCGCGCGGGGGCAGGGCGGGCGCAGGAGCCGCCCATCGCCCACCTGCGGGCGGGGACCGCGAGGCTGAGCTCCGCCCTCCCCCCTCCCGTCACCTGGCTGC
>SJYA01000218.1:289919-451309 GCA_006410615.1 Neotragus moschatus
GTGTGTGTGTGTGTGTGTGTGTGTGTGTGTGTAGGGAGCTGCACTGTCGACACCTGGTGGGGAGGTGGGAGTGCGTGTGCGCACACGGTTGGCATGTGAGCGTGTGGCTGTGTACCCTTGGGCTCTGCATCCAAGGATTCAACCAATTCCCCATCAGCAATACTAAAAAAAAAAAAATCCAGGACGTTTCAAAGAGCAAAACTTGAATTTGTCAAGCTGGCAACTATCTGCATAGTATTCACATGGTATTAGGTATTGTAATAACCTAGAGATGACTTATAGTAGGCAGGGGGGGGTGTAGGTTACATGCCAGTATTACACCATTTTCTATAAAGGAGTTGAGCATCCCTGACTTTTGGTGCCCACAGACTTCACTATCTGTGGGGGGGGGGGTCCTGGAACCAATCCCTGAAGTACCAAGGGATGACTGTATGTGTGCATGTGAGTGCCTGCACACGTGTGCAGACAGGACCCTGGAAGGGTCACTACCACATCGTAGCGCAGGGGGCAGGGGGGAGGCGGGGAGAGCCCCACTGCAGAGTCTGCCGCTGGACCGACTGCAGGGGGCCTGGCAGGCCACCCGGAGCCCCACAGCTGATGCGGGCCGGAACCCACAGCTCTCTCGGTCTGAGTCCATCCCGGGAGTGTGTCCTGGAGCCAGCAGGGTGCTGCCTGCCCCCTCGGGTGAGCCCGGTGGGCTGAAGGAGCCCACAGGATGTGCAGGGAGGGTGGGGCCCTGTGGTGTGTCTCTCTCAGCTTAGGTGCACCCAGGGGAGTGAGGGAAGCATCGGTTCGTTCGCTGCTGAACACCCAGGAAGGCCTTAAGGGGACGTACCATCGGTGAACGGTTCTAATTTGAAATGGTTAAAGTTTCATCTCAACACTCTTGGGTTTTAATTCTAGGAGGTGAGGGAATTTCAGTTTAAGATCTGACTCTGACCTTGTGGTATTAGGCAGTGTCCTGAGAAGCAGGCTGTTAAAATGTTCCGAAGATTCCTGGGGTCTGAAACCCTTATGAAATCTAATTAATGAAAGTTTTCTCTTTGGGGATATGTCTTAACAAGTTCAGAGGGATTAAATATGCTAAGTGGACAAGACCATGAAGAAGGCTGAGCGCCAAAGAATCGATGCTCTTGAACTTGGTGTTGGAGAAGACTCTTGAGAGTCCCTTGGACTGCAAGGAGATCCAACCAGTCCATCCTACAGGAAATCAGTCCTGAATATTCACTGGAAGGACTGGTGTGGAAGCTGGAACTCCAAAGCTTTGGCTTCCTGATTCGAACAAAGAGCCGACTCATTGGAAAAGACCCTGATGCTGGGAAAGATTGAAGGCAGGAGGAGAAGGGGACCAGAGATGAGACGGTTGGATGGCATCACCGACTCGATGGACATGAATTTGAGCCAGTTCTAGGAGATGGTGATGGACAGGAAGCCTGCCGGGCTGCAATTCTTGGGGTCATAGTTGGACACGACTTAGCAACTGAAGGATAGCAATGACATACTAACTAAGGAATAAATGAGGGCACATACAAAGGTTACTAGATTAATAAATGTTTTTAAGTTGAGCTTTAAAGCTTTTTTTCTAAAGAAAAGCCGGGGTAAAGGGGACACGAGGCCGGAGGGCGCCCAAATGGGGTGCGGACACGAAGCAGGAGCGCGCCCGAATCGGGGGCGGGGGCCGCGGGAAGAAGGCCGAGGACGGAGGATGCTCAGGGGAAACCGGGTGGAATCTTCAGAGAAAAGCGACAGACCTAGCGGCTCACGCGGGGCAGGAGGGGCGGCAACAAGGGGGGCCTGGGAGCAGGCGCACGACCACAGCGACCACAGCGACCACGGCGACCACAGCGACCACAGCGGGGCGGCTTCGGGCGAGGGCGGCCACAGGTGCGGGCGGCGTGGGGCGCTGCGGAGACAGAGCGAGGAGGGATGAGGGCGCGCGGGGGCAGGGCGGGCGCAGGAGCCGCCCATCGCCCACCTGCGGGCGGGGACCGCGAGGCTGAGCTCCGCCCTCCCCCCTCCCGTCACCTGGCTGCGCNCACACAGTCAAAGGCTTTGGCATAGTCAAGAAAGCAGAAATAGATGTTTTTCTGAAACTCTCTTGCTTTATTGATGATCCAGCAGATGTTGGCAATTTGATCTCTCCATATATATGTATGTGTGTGGGTTTAGGGATGACTTAGGGATGATGTGCATCTAGGAAATGAAACTGTTTAAAATTCCCAAATGTAACTCTTTTGGACTCCTGTAGCAGAGTTCTCATCCATTCTTGGTATTCTACAAGCCCTGCTGTGCCTAGTTGCAGTGTTTCCATTGCCCTCGGTATACACAGAAATTATCAGACAGACAGACTGATAGACACTCCCTGGGAATAGTCAGTTGGATTCCAGTACTTCTTCAAAGCCACTTCCACCTGCTGAGACATTTTCTCCTGCTTTCCTGCTGGAGATGTGACCCCAAGCTCCTCTATCCCTCCCCTTCCTGTGTGGCCTCTTCTCATCCCACCCTCACTCATACAAGCTTTTCAGTTCTGCAGCCATATATAGGGCTAGCCCTTCTTCTAGTCATTACTGTGTCCTCCTATTTCCCATCAGTTCTTATCCTAGGAACCTAAATATTTGTCGTGTGGGTAGGGCCTGGAAAACCAGGAATATGTTATCCAGGGATGTGTATGTGTGTAGAGGGAGTGTGGAAGAGAGAAAGGGGTGTGATCAGTGGGGGCACAGTGCTGACCCAGGGAGCAGCAACAGATGGGGTGACGTGGGATGTTTTGTTCTCTATCCCACTGCTCCCTCCAGTAACATGTGGAACAAATGTCTCTTTTGGACCATGATGAGGTAGCATGGATAGGTCTGTGGCATCATTGCTTTTGGACTCTCAGCTGGTTTTATTTCCTATTGAACCTTTAATGGAAATGCATACACAGCAAGTCAAGGCCTGTCCCTTTCCCCTTTTTTCTTTTTTTTTTTTTCCTTTCTTTTTTTTTTTTTTTTTTATTTCTTCCAGGAGTGCTGATGATAAGGAAAGCGATGTCTAAATCTTCTTAATGGTGTTTATGCAAGCAGTTTTGCTTAGCTGTGGACTGCACTGCCCCCTCCCCAGCCCCCTCCCCTCCCATCACCCTGCTAATATTTGCTGCTTCATTCCTTTCCCTGTTGGCTATTACTATGGACTACAGCAAATCTAAAACTAAATAATCCCCTTAGTGTCAAGTTTTCGGGGCTGAGCAAATAAATCTAACGAAATGCATTATCTAGGCAGAGGAGGCTGTTGTAAGGGGGAAAAGATGAAAGCTATTTTATTTTAAGGCAGAGAATAAACTGTCGATCGTTTGGGGCTCAATTGTAATTTTAAGTATTGTTATTTTCTATTACTTAACTATTGTACATGCCCTTTTTTGATTGTAATTAAAAATGCTGCAGAAGTTTTAAAGGCCAGATTTAAAGGGAGGAAGAGGGCATGAGGAACTGGTGAGGGAGTTTATGCAAATTCTTTGCAGTCCAGATAGTTTCAATATTCTGATGAGGCCAGGGGTGCTGGAAATAAACAATAGCTTCCTCTTTCCTTCTCTTCTGTACCCTCTCCCATCTCTGACAGGGATGGAGTAAGATCAAAGATACTGGCACAACAGAAAAATGGCAGGTTTTATTTACTTAGGAAAAGAAATCCCAGTCTCTACATTGTCTGCAGGTGAAGCAGTTTTTCATACAGAAAGAAAAGAGGCACTTCATCCCCTGCCTACCCATGTTCTGCCAGCTTCAGGGTCTAGAAAGGCTATGCATGAGGCTCTGGCTAAGTTGGTTTTCTCTACCAGGTCGCTCCTGGTTCTTTCTCCTGTTGACTTTTACTAGCTTGGCTTTAAAAAAAAAATAATAATCTCTCCAGAGAGGACTAGTTCAGTGAAGCTTGGTCTTCACAAGCCTAGAACCAGAGTTATACCCTAGCTGGGTGGAAATAATCACCAAATGTCCTCTATTTATTTGTTCATGTATTCGTCCATTTATTTATTTATTCATTCTTCAAAAAATCGATAGAGTATTAATCTCTTTTCAGGCATTATTCTGGGTATAGGGATTATATAGCAATGAATAAAACAAAATTCATGTCCTAGTGGAGAGGGGAGACAGATAGTGAACACAAACAGATAAATATAGAGATTGTTAGGACTTCCCAGGTGACCCAGTGGTAAGGAATGTGCCTGCCAATGCAGAAGACGCAGGTTCTATCCCTGGGTCAGGACAATCCCAGGAGGAAATGGCAACCCACTCCAGTATTCTTGTCTGAAAAATTATATGGACAGAGGAGGCAGGTGGGCTACAGTCTATGGGGTTGCAAAGAGTCAGACACGACTGAGAGACTGAGCATACACAAGAGTTTGTCAAGTGGTGACAAGCGTTAGGTTGAACAATTAAGTAGAGTAAGTGTGATAGGAAAAAACAGAGGTCAAGAAAGGCCTCTCGATCTCATTCTTTCATCCATTCATTCAAGACATGTTAATTGAGCACCTAGTGGAACCAAGGTGGGTGCAACAGTGATCAAATTAGATAAATTAAGCTTCTATTTGACTACAGAAAATATCGATAAGAAATACAAGCAAAGTAAAATTTAAAGTCTAAAGAAAAGGGGGATGAGGTTTTAGGGAAATTAAAATTTTAACCAGGGTGACATTTGAGCAAGTGAGAAAGTAAACTACATGAATACCTGGGAGGAGAGTGTTATAACCCAAGAGAACATCCATTCAAAGGCCCCAAGGTGGAGCCTGAGCTTGGCATGTTGGAAGAACAGAGTCCAGATTAAGTGAAGGCAAGGGAATGGCACTAACATGGCATTGGGCAAAGTGGGGCTCCCCAACCTCCTTCCTCCCAGGGCCTCTGAGCCTTCTTCTGTCCTTGCAGTCATTGCTGTTTGTCCCTGATTGTTGGCACATTTGTCTCCTACATGACAAAGAGAGATATCTGTTTATCTTCTGTATCCTCAGCTCTTGGTACAATTACATAAAAATGTAACGAGGACACCCAGCCTTTTTCCTGACTTCAAAATTTTAATCTATTCTTATTACAAGAGAAATTGTTCTCTACAACCTACCTAAAAATTCCTCTCTACAGTGACACTTCAGTTTGAACCTCCTTCACCCTTGAGAAAGAAACCTGGTAAAAGAGAATTACTGACTTCCTGCTGCAAAGGAGAATATCACCACACAAGCAATCCTGAAATAGTGTCTTATTAGGAAGACTGGGTGCACAATATTTATTGCTTATTGAGAAATAAACTGAGAAATTCTTAGATTGCGATATCAGAAGAGGGTGAGACTCTGGGTTTGTTGTTCTCTTAAGAGCTGATGCAAGCAGTCACAAGACATTCTGCAGTCATAATGGCATAAATGATGGGGGTGGTTTTTATGATTCTCCCACTACTTTACAGGGTACACACACACATGCTAAATCACTTTAGCTGTGTCTGACTCTTTGCGACCCTATGGACCATAGCCTGCCAGGCTCCTCTGTCGATGGGATTCTCCAAGCATGAATACTGGAATGGGTTACTACGCCTTCCTGAAGGGGATCTTCCCAACCCAGAGATCAAACCCACATATCTTATGTCTCTTGTACTGGCAAGTGGGTTCTTTACCATTAGCACCACCTGGGAAGCCCTTTACAGGGTAAAGTGAAAGTGGAAGTTGCTCAGTGATGTCAAACTCTTTGTGACCCCATGGACTATACAGTCCATGGGATTCTC
This sequence comes from Neotragus moschatus, assembly GCA_006410615.1. Lineage (NCBI taxonomy): Eukaryota > Metazoa > Chordata > Mammalia > Artiodactyla > Bovidae > Neotragus > Neotragus moschatus. Next base: position 295,653 of record SJYA01000218.1, read on the forward strand.
CAGGCCAGAATACTAGAGTGGTGGCCGTTCCCTTCTGCAGGGGATCTTCCCAGCCCAGGGATTGAACCCAGGTCTCCAAGTGACCCCCAGTTACTTTAGTTTTTGCTGTTATCTCTGTTTGCTATCCCTTCAGATAAGGCCATTATAAGCCTTTTAGAGAACTTGCAGAAGTTTTCTCCAACGTCTGGGTACAGAATTCTGAGATGGACAGGGCCCAGGTAGAAATGTGCTGATCTGCATTTCTTATATGATGACAAGGCCACTCTAAGATTTCTAGGAGATTTAAATAGGTTGTCTGATCCAACAGAGATGCGCACAACTGCCTCTGACAATTTTCCGTGAGAAAGGTTGCATTCTGCAAAGGAGACAAAGAAGAATGAGGCATAGAGAAAAAGACTCCTTTTTTGTTCTGAAATCACTTTAGATATAAAAAGAAGTTACAAAAACCAGCTTGGAGTGTCCAATCATGTCCTGTACTCAGCCTAATGTTTACAATTTATGTAACTGCTGCACAGTTATCGAAACTAGGAATTCACATTGGTACAACAATGTTAACTAAACTACAGACATCATTTGAAGAGAATTTCTTTTTAAGGTAGACTCTGGCTTTTCTCTGAAAGTGTGAGACTCTGGCAACAGGAAAACCTAGCAACCTAATAAAGTTCTATCAGCAAATATTGCTGCATAGCAAACTACTGGAAATGTAGGTCCTTAAAAAAACAGTTGCATATTGTTACATCCTATGATTCTGTGTGTAAGAAATTTGAGCAGGATATAAAGGGGATAGCTTATCTCTGCTTCATGATTTCTGGGCCCCCAGCTGGAAGTATCAAATGGCACAGAGGTGAAGCAACTGAGGACTGACTGTGGGTCAGCTTCTCTGTTTTAACAACGCCTTCCCACATGGCTAGCTTGGGCTTCTTCATAATGTGGTGGCCTTGGGCTAGCTGAGCTTCTTTCTTGGTGGATCAGAGTAAAAAAATAGGAAGCAGAAACTGACAGTCCTCTTAAAAGCTGGGACTGATACTGGAGTTTCATCACTTTCACCATACTCTGTAGATCAAAACAGATACAGGTGAGCCCAGATTCAAGAGGCATGCATGCATGTATCCCCATAATAAGAGGATGGTGAATTTGCTGTCAATTTTATTTTGCTGTGGGAAACCACTGTAGCAGTTAATTTCACATTTTGCAGAGGGACAAATTATCTTAGAAGATTCCCTTTGTTCTATGAGTCCCTTGACTCCTTATTTTGGGGGAAGAAATCTAAGAATGTCTTTCTTTCTCTATGTGATTTAGCAAAGTCTATCCCATCACTTGATATCCAGAGCTCTGAAGAAGGACCACACAAACCTACACTAACCAAGGGCTGTCTGGAAAGTCAGTTTCACTTCTAAAGCAGACTGGAATGGATGGAGCTGATTCTGGTCAAAGTCTAAGGACAGAAAAAGACAGCAAGATCCTTAGCAGGGAAGTTATTGTGAGGAAGGGACATCTGGAGTAGTGACCCAGGCCACCCAGGAGACTACAAGGTCAAGTAGTTTCCTTAAGGGCCACACCATGAAGCAAGAGTCATGAAGTTTCAGAATGCCAACCCTAGTAATATTCTATCAAGAGCAAACTGTGTGTGTCATTACTCAGAGACTCTGAAGATCACTTTCCTAGCAAATAGCCATTCTGTAAATTAAGAATCAATACCACAGTAGCTCTACTCTTTATACTGTGATTCCCAATATGAACTGAGCCCCTAAGAAATAACCCAGTAACACTATAAAATCCTAGAAAGGCTTATCCTCCTAAATTATCCTGGCTGCCCTTCCAGTCTCACTCTCTCAGTTTCCTTGAACTTGAAGACAATCATCATTCATTATTTCTAGTAAAGTGGGCCTGAGAGTATGAATGTTATTCTTTTTTGTGGGATGGGGGCCACACTGCATGGCATGGGGGATCTTAGTTCTCAGATGAGGGATCGAACCCATGCCCCTGAAGTGGAAGGGCAGAGTCCATATAAATATGCATTCTTTTTCATATTCTTTTCCATTATGCTTTATCATAGGATATTAAATATAGTTCCTTGTGCTACACTGTTAGACCCTGTTGTTTATTCATCCTTGTTGGGATAGTTTGCACCTGTTAATCCCAAACTCCCAATCCACCCCTCCTTTTCCCTACCTCCCCCTTGGCATTCACAAGTATGTTCTCTATGTCTATGAATCTGTTTCTGTTTCCTAGATAAGTTTGTTTGTGTCATATTTTGTGTCAGATTCCATATACAAGTGATGTCATATGGGATTTATTTCTCTTTCTGACTTACTTCACTTAGTGTGATAATCTCTAGGTCCACCCATGTTGTTTAAAATGGCATTATTTCACTGTCCTTTATGGCTGAGTAGTATTCCATATGTTTATATATACCATATCTTCTTTATCCATTTATCTGTCAAAGGATATTAAATTGTTTCCATCTCTTGGCCATTGTGAGTAGTGTTGCCATGAACACAGGGGTGTATATATCTTTTTGAATTACAGTTTTGTCTGGATATATCTCCAGGAATGGAATTGCTGAATCATATGGTAATTCTATTTTTAGTTTTTTGAGGAACCTTCTCCTTTTCTTAGTGGCTGCACCAATAATCTTATATCTTAAAGATTCCAGATATATTGAGTTAAATTATATGCATTTAATATATATTGGAGCTTCCCTGGTGGCTCAGACGGTAAAGCGTCTGCCTGCAATGCAGGAGTCCTGGGTTCGATTCCTGGGTCAGGAAGATCCCCTGGAGAAGGAAATGGCAACCCACTCCAGTACTCTTGCCTGGAAAACCCCATGGACAGAGAAGCCTAGTCCATGGAATCGCAAAGAGTCAGACACGACTGAGTGACTTCACTTTCACTTTCAATATATATTGACTTAACCTGATGGCTCAGTGGGTAAAGAATCTTCCTGCAATGCAAGAGACACAGGAGACTCAGTTTCAATCCCTGAGTCAGGAAGATCCCCTGGAAGAGGAAATGGCAACCCACTCCAGTATGCTTGCCTAGAAAATTCCATGGACAGAGGAGCCTGGAGGACTACAGTGCATGAGGTCCCAAGGAGTCAGACACGACTGAGCACATGGCACAATTTATATATAGATATAATAGACATAATTGTACCAGTTTCTTTCTAGCTTCCTTTAAAGATATAACTTTTAGAAAATTTAAAATTACATATGAAAGTTAATCCTCATATGTATGGTCAAAAATGATCTTTGAGAAGGCTTCCAAAGTTATACAGTGGTGAAAGGACTGTCTCTTCAACAAATGGTGCTGGGAAAACTGGATATCCATATTAAAAAAATAATAATAAAAGAATGAAGTAGGACCATACCTTATACCACATCCAAAAATGCCGGGAGCCAGCGTGAGGAATCCCACCCGTGACAAGGTTACGCGGCAGGAGATTTTGATGGGCAAGGACGAGTCAAATCTCAGGGTTTTCCCCCTGGCATTTGCTGAGCATGTACCCCCCCAAAATAAGAATCTGCCTGCTTTTCCACTCTTCTGACATTCTCTGGGAAAAGTCACCTAAGGGCTTTAGTCTTCTGCATTTGATAGAGTGTTTCAATCCAAAAACCCCTCTGATGGCTTTCTAGCCTGCCTGCAGGACTCCTACACCTGCACATGTGATTGCTTGAGGCCTCCCGACTGTGGGAGGCACAGGAAGCTTAAAACATCCTAGGAATGTAGGAGCTTCCGAGGAGTCAAAATCATTAGAATAGGACTGATTAAAGGTTTCATTTGTTGAGCCAATACTTGCTGCCAAATTTTCATATCCTTTATTTGTAAGATATAGTTGGTATATAGAAAAACGGGTAGTAGACCTGGTATTAACAATATTAGATCTTTGAGTTAAGTACTTTCTTTGTTACAATCCACTGCACCTTTGTTCTATAGGAATGTAGCTTCATTTAGTATTTTGAGGGTAATGCAGAGTAAAGAAAAAACACTTCTAGGGAAACAAAAATTATTTCAATATGGATTAAAGACCTAAACAAAAGACCTGAAACTATAAAACCCCTAGAAGAAAACACAGGAAGAAAGCTTAATGACATTGGACTTACCAGTGCTTTCTTGGCTATGACACCAAAAGTGCAAGCGACAGATGCAAAAATGGACGAATGCAACCACATCGAGCTCAAAATTCCTACACAGCAAAGGAAGAAACAGAGTGAAAAGGCAACCTATGGAATGAGAGAAAAATAAGCAAATCATGTATCTGATAAAGGGTTAATGACCTAGAATATGTAAAGAATTCAACAGCCACAAAACAAACAGCCCAATTAAGAAATGGACAAAATATTTGAATAGACTTTTCTGTGAAAAAGATATGCAAATGGTTCACAAACAGATGAAGAGACACTCACCTTTCCTAATCATCAGAGAAATGCAAATGCAAGCCACAATGAAATACCTCCTCACACTTGTTAGGATCGCTACCATCCAAAAAAAATGATAAAATAGCAAATATTGAAAATGATGTGGAGAAATCGGAACCCTTTTATACTGTGGGTGGGAGTGTAAAATAGTACAGTCTCTTGGAAAATAATATGGAAGTTTCTTAGAAAGCTGAAAGTAGAATTATCTTGTGATCCAGAAATCCTACTGCTGGGTATATATCCGAAAAAATTGAAAGCAGGATCTTGGAGACATATTTGCATACTCATGTCCATCACAGCATTACTCACAACAGCCATGATGTGGAAAAACCTAAATGTCCAGCAATGGATGAATGGATTTTAAAACTGTGGTCAATACATAAAATGAAATATTACACATCCTTTAAAAAGGAAGAAAGTCTTATCATGAGATACCACATGCATAAACCTCAAGGATGTTATTCAAAGTTAAATAAACTGGTCACCAAAGGACAAATGCTGTATGATTCTACTCATAGGAAGTGTCTCAAAGTCAAAATCAAAGAAACTGACAGTAGAAAAGAATGTGCTAAAGACTGGAAGAGGGGGAAGGGGAATTAATGAGTATAGGTTTCAGTTTTTCAAGATGAAAACTTCTGGAGATCTGCTGTATAAGAAGGTGCATATAGCTTACCANGCTGAAAGTAGAATTATCTTGTGATCCAGAAATCCTACTGCTGGGTATATATCCGAAAAAATTGAAAGCAGGATCTTGGAGACATATTTGCATACTCATGTCCATCACAGCATTACTCACAACAGCCATGATGTGGAAAAACCTAAATGTCCAGCAATGGATGAATGGATTTTAAAACTGTGGTCAATACATAAAATGAAATATTACACATCCTTTAAAAAGGAAGAAAGTCTTATCATGAGATACCACATGCATAAACCTCAAGGATGTTATTCAAAGTTAAATAAACTGGTCACCAAAGGACAAATGCTGTATGATTCTACTCATAGGAAGTGTCTCAAAGTCAAAATCAAAGAAACTGACAGTAGAAAAGAATGTGCTAAAGACTGGAAGAGGGGGAAGGGGAATTAATGAGTATAGGTTTCAGTTTTTCAAGATGAAAACTTCTGGAGATCTGCTGTATAAGAAGGTGCATATAGCTTACCGTACTATACACTGAAAATGATGAAGACAGTAAATTCTATGTTCATGTTTTTACCACAAATTTTTCAAAAGCATGTATGGCTTACATTTTTCTCTCCCATTTCTATGAGACCACACTGCTGCAAATAGCCACTGCCTGTCAGAGCTGGCATACAGGATGAAAGCTATTGGCCATGGCAGCCCTGAACAGGGGTACCCTGTTTTCCTGGATATGGAGCTAAATTGGGGTTTTCCACTTGACTTTTTAAAGCATGTTTTATTAGAACAATTGGGTGCAAGGCATTTTTAAAATCTAAAACTGAAGGATAATAACTTTACAGTAAATAACTTCATATTTGGAGATCAAATCATAGATTGTGGGGACAACACAAAGGACTTTAAGGTCATTAACCAGAGACGTCAGACTTTATTGACTAGAGACCTTGGGCACAGGCAATGAGAAGTCTTCCTAAAGTCACACAGGGCTCTGAGGACGCAGAATCCTCACTCCTACTTTTCCCACTGCAACCCCAGCGATGCCTCATTGTCCTGCCTCTTTCTAATTCCTCGTATAACTTACAGACAGTCATCAGGTGGTTTTGTAACACTCTGTGCTTTTCTCAACTTAGGCCAGAGCCCTTCCCATGGTCCTTTCTTAATCATCCTATAGCCCTTTCATTCTCTGAATCCTTCCAAGGATCCCAAGAACAGATAATAATAAAAATAAAATAAAATAAAGAAATTAATAGAGGTCTGTTCCTTTACAGGTTCAGAACATGGGACTATGGGACTATAATGGGACAACATGGGACTATAATGTTTTCCTGTTAAACATTGTCCCTGAGAATAAACCATCTTAGATGAAAGAAGGTATACATCTCTTGCCTTAACTTTTCCCCCTTCTATTAGGATAAGTTTCTTCCCATGGAAATTAATGACCAACTGCAGTGTTTCCTGTGGCTCCCTTGGCAACTACTCCCTCAGAAACTTTCTTCAAGCACAAACTTCTTTCTATTAAAGGGACTGTGTCCACTTCTAGCAAAGAAAACTTTTTATAGTAACATTTTAAACAAGGTAGAACAAGTTTGGAATTAGTTTTTTAGATGTGGGTTGTTGTTTTTTTTTTAACTGGTTTCATCTCATTTATTTTGTCAGGACTTGGAAACCTGAAGATCCCTATTTCTTAGAAGAATAGACATTTTTTTCCCACCTTGTTCCCCTCTGTACTAATTATCTAGGAGGGTCCCTTCTGTGCCAAACAAAGCTTGGCAGCAGACACTTGTGACACTGTCAGCTGGGGCTCAGAAATAGAGTTTGGAGTAAGGGGCAAATTTTTTTTTAAGGAACAAAGCTTTAGGTATTTTTTAAGATGCTGATTTAGTGAGTTATTGAAAATGCTGCCCACATAGCCTTTTAACCCTCAAAGATATCAGATAACTTTTTTCTTGCAGTGAGATGAAGTGGCTGTCATTATCTCCGAAGGTCTGTATCATATTGGAATCTGTCAGTGCAGGTCAGGGAGTCCGCGGTGCTCTGGGCCCAGCTCGGGGACTGAATTACATTTCCCCGGCACAATGGCTGCAGAATGGGTGGGTGCTTTGTCATTTAAACTGCATAAAGAGGCAGAAATTGATTTTTATTGTGGATCTTCATATCTAATAAAGCTCCAAGGGGCTCTTTTCTTCTCCGATTGAATAGCCATTGAATGCTTTCAATCTAGTTCTGTGTTTCATGCCTAAACTGAATAGCGGGAAGGCAGAAAATAGATGGGGGAAAAGAGGCCAAGTCACTTTCCAGATTGAAAAGGATATGGCAGAGAAATAAATAAAAAAAATAAAATAAAATAAGACTATTTGGAAAAGCATTTAAGTGGAAAGGGGAACTTTCTTGATGCTCTGGGGGAAAATTGCTTTTTGAGGTGTGTATGTTCATGAGTGTGTGTGTGTATGTGTGTGTGTGTCTGCATACACACACACGTATGTGCAAATCCACTTATAGGGGTGTGTGGGCAATTGGAGTACTTTATGTGTACCTGTAAAAACCTATTTATAGTCAACTGAACCAGAGCTAAAGTGCTAACCACAATTTACCTCTTAAAGTCCACACTGCCTGTCTCCAGGCCCCCAGCCCAAAGAAACCTCAGCCAGAACAGGCTCCCAATATGGAGGCTCAGCTCAGGGGAGGAGGAACATGCTATTTTTCCCTTCTGTGGAAGACGCCCCACTCCAGATTCTTGTCTGCTGCATGCAGAAGTCAGGTAATCTCTCAATCTAATAATCCACTTCCATCTGCTGAATCCTGACTTCCCTCCTTGAAAAGAGCTTTCTAGGGCCCTCAGTCATTAAAGCTTTTGAATTGTCACCTTAGTCAACCCTAGCAGCCTGCATCTTAAGAGCTCTGTGAGTATTTGTGCTTTCCACCGTGGATCTCGGTATCTAGCTAAATAAAAGTGTGCTCAATGCCTTCTCTATACACAGGTCTGCACTAACAATACTCTCCTCTTTGCTGTGAATATCCAACTTTTGATGTTTGCTTCCTAGGACCCATTCTACCTTCTTTTAGCAAGAGCCCCCCAGTGTTCATTCAGGGATCTGCCTCTCCTCTCTCAATCCAGTGATCTGAATGTGATCCATTCTATCTCCAAGCCTAAGAAAAATAGCCGGTTATTTTCCCCAGTCACTTTGATTAGCCAGGAAGGAGGCAAGTGACCTAAAGTTATACAATCAGAATAATATATGTGCAGGAAGGATTAAAAGAAGAGACTCCTATTTTTTTTCCAAAACTGGAACCTGGGATACTGGCAGGCTGGAATGCTGCAACCAAGTTGACCCCATGAGGTTAGAAAGCCTCACTAAGAATAGAACCACCACACAGAGGAGAGCAGAGCTCAGCTGAGAGTGGAGCAAAATCAGGAACCTTTGGATCCAGCGGTACTTGAAGCTAACATATCTCTACACTTTCTACGTTAAAGAACTGATATGTTTCATTTCTACCCAATTGTGTTTAGACTGGCTTTATCCCTTGCAAACAAAAAAAGACTATATTAACACACTCAGTTCATTTCAGTTCAGTCACTCAGTCATGTTCGACTTTTTGTGACCCCATGAATTGCAGCACGGCAGGCCTCCCTGTCCATCATCAACTCCCAGAGTTCACTCAAACTCATGTCCATCAAGTTGGTGATGGCATCCAGACATCTCATCCTCTGTCATCCCCGTCTCCTGTCCCCACTACCTCCCAGCATCAGAGTCTTTGCCAATGAGTCAACTCTTTGCATGAGATGGCCAAAGTACTGGAGTTTCAGCTTTAGCATCATTCCTTAAAAAGAACACCCAGAACTGATTTCTATTAGAATGGACTGGTTGGATCTCCTTGCAGTCCAAGGGACTCTCAAGAGTCTTCNTCTTCTTTTCACAGCAATTTGTAAGGCCTCCCCAGATAGCCATTTTTCTTTTTTTGCATTTCTATTCCATGGGGATGATCTTGACCTCTGTTTCCTGTACAAAGTCATGAACCTCGGCCCATAGTTCATCAGGCACTCTATCAGATCTAGGCCCTTATATCTATTTTTCACTTCCACTGTATAATCAGAAGGGATTTGATTTAGGTCATATCTATGCACTAGGTAACTACTATTTATAGAAAGTTTCTAGGATTCAGTTTATAAAATCCTTTTCACATGCATAATCCCATTTAATGTAATCATGTAAATATCTTCATGAGATAGGATCTTTATACACATAAGCCTCCAAAAAGTCTGTTTTCAGATAAAATGCCACATTTCAGAAATTATAATATTGAGATCTAGAAGAGGCTGAGTGACATCCCAGTTTGGAGCATCAGAAAGAAACAAAATCATTGTTTATAAAGTCAGACTTAGTTCCCTCAGTACTGGCCCTGCTCTTATGAGCTCTATCTTAGATGGGCATGCTCACCCACCTAGGGGCCTAAGTCAGAACATCAAGAGTGAACAAAGATTCCTTCTTCTGCAGTATCTCTCAAATTCAAAGGGTTACCAAGTCCCTATGTTCCACCTCTTTAACAGGTCTGGAATATGCCCCAGCTTCCATTTTCACCATCACATAAATGCTTTCCTCCTGCTCAGATTCCATGATGTCCTGTGAACCACTGTTCTCTCTCCACCTCAGTCCCCTCTGCTCAATTCTTTTTACAGCTTTTGGAGAAAGATTTCTGTAACTGAACCCTAGTCTGGTGACTCCTGCAACTTGAAATCCTTCCTTGGCACTTATCTAAAACACAAAACACATTCCTTGACTCAATGTTTTTCTATTTTTCCTACTTTCATATCATGATCCAGCACACACACAGTCATTTTATTCAATATTCCATATAATATATCTTCCTATGTGAAATATTCCCTGATATTTTTTATTTTATTCTGTTCCACTCTGCTCCAGTCTATGTTTCCCTTTAAAATGTTGTTCATGACCCTCTCAATCAGAGGTTCTTAACATAGGGTCAAAAGATACTTTCATGGGGGCTGTGAATATAATTCTGGAGAGTCATACATTTTAAGAGGAAAACTTACATCTTCATTTCACCAGCTGAAACCGAAATGTAATGTTTCCTTCTGTTATTAATGTAGGCAACAAACTACAGTCATATTAGCCATACCTGGAAATCAATGACTCAGAGCCCTCACAGATAGATCTAGAGCACTGGATATATCTTGAAATAGTGCTTATGCTCATCCATAGTTTTAAAATTACACTCCAATCTTCCCAGAAAGTTCTTCCCTCCCCTCTGTACCTATTATGTTTCTGCTTGGCCACACCCTCCCCCATCCTCCCTGTTCTGTGTATTTCTGGACTGTGACAGATCTGTATGCATCATTCTCAAACTCACACACAGATACATAATGAAGTTCATATATGTACTAGTTTTGAGCATATTGCCATATACAGTCACTTGTAGCACATTGCCATATACACTCACTTTTTTGGTTTTCCAAATTCACACATTCCACAGTCACACACCTGCTTATAAGTATATGCATACACAAACATACCTGTTGCAGGAAGGGGGACCCCCTCCAGGGCCCCAAAGTGGACTTTTGTCTAACACTCGGAAAAAAAATGTCCGAGGAGACACATGAGCTGACCAAAGCAAGAGACTATTGGGAAGGGGTCCCCTGGCAGAGACGCAGTGTTTGCCTGGCCAAGGTGGCTGGTTTCAGTCAGGTGCTTCCCCTAACATACCCATACCTACAGTTTTCTACATGTGCTTCAGAGAAAGAATCCTCACCTAGTCTCTTCTCTTTGACGTACTCAAGGACTTGGGGCCTTCCCAAAGCCATTTGAAGCCAAATCTGGCCTCTGGATCCGAACACCAAATTAAATCTCAGAGACAGAGTTTAAAGCTCAACATTCAGAAAATGAAGATCATGGCATCTGGTCCCATCACTTCATGGCAAATAGATGGGGAAACAGTGGAAACACTGTCAGACTTTATTTTGGGGGTCTCCAAAATCACTGCAGATGGTGATTGCAGCCAGGAAATTAAAAGATGCTTACTCCTTGGAAGGAAAGTTATGACCAATCTAGACAGCATATTCAAAAACAGAAGCATTACTTTGCCAACAAAGGTCCATCTAGTCAAGGCTATGGCTTTTCCGGTGGTCATGTATGGATGTGAGAGTTGGACTGTGAAGAAAGCTGAGCACCGAAGAATTGATGCTTTTGAACTGTGGTGTTGAAGAAGACTCTTGAGAGTCCCTTGGACTGGGAGGAGATACAACCAGTCCATCCTAAAGGAGACCAGTCCTGGGTGTTCATTGGAAGGACTGATGCTGAGGCTGAAACTCCAATATTTTGGCCACCTCATGTGAAGAGTTGATTCATTGGAAAAGACCCTGGGAGGGATTGGGGCAGGAGGAGAAAAGATGTTGGGAGGGATTGGGGCAGGAGGAGAATAGGACGACAGAGGATGAGATGGCTGGATAGCATCACCAACTCAATGCACATGAGTTTGGGTGAACTCTGGGAGTCGGTGATGGACAGGGAGGCCTGGCATGCTGCGATTCATGGGGTCGAAAAGAGTCGGACACGACTGAGCAACTGAACTGAACTGAACTGAGAAAAGAATAACTTTATTGCTTTGTCAGACAAAGAGGGCTGCAGCCAGCTAATGCACTCAAAATTGTGTGTCCCAAACTGGAGGTGGTAGTGAGGAGTTTTATAGTAATGATTCAAGGAAGCTGTGACCAGCTCGTGGGCATTCTTCTGATTGGTTGGTAATGAGGTGGATGGGAGTCAGCATCATCAATGTTCTGGTTCCAACAAGTCTGAGGTCTATGTGCTTGTGAGCAGCATACCAATACTTTCTCCCAACTGGTGGGGGGTTTCAGTATCTGCAAAACTGTTAAAAGAAAACATTATGTATATCTCTTGAGGGGGAACCAGGACCCTATCCCAAGGCTGCACTATTGTTTCTCTTGCCTCCATATCTTCTTCTTTCCTTAGTTAGCAACTATTTGAACTTGCCCATCGGAACTCAGGGAAGATCACAGAGGATGAATGAAGCCTATTTCCTATAATTAAGAAATGGCAGACACAGAAAGAGTTTTGTGCCCAGGAGTCCCATATCAATTTCTCCTATGAGGCCCTGTTGAGAGGCAATGGCCTAGAAGCACCCAGTAACCATGAAGAATGAGTGGTCCAGACAGACTTAGGAGGAAGGGATCTTGGGCCAACCAGCCAGATCAGCTCTATCAGCCCCTACTTTATTGTGAGGATCATCAGAGAATTCCCTCAAGCCTCTTGTTAAATGTTTGGTCCTAATTTATTATAACTTTTATGTTAGAGACATCTTTGTAAATAATTTTAAGTTTTTTGGAATAAGATGGGGTGAAAATATGTAAAGTTCACAAACAATCATTGACTGTTTTGAGACACAGATAATTTTGAGAATCTGAAGAAAGTTATCAAATGTCTTCTCAAAAAACAAACAAACTTCTTCTTCACATAAGATGTTGTATGTGATTTTAGAGGTTCAAACCTCCTAAAGCTCCAATACTTTGGCCACCTGATGTGAAGAACTGATTCACTGGAAAAGACCCTGAAGCTGAAAAAGACTGAAGGTGGGAGGAGAAGGGGATGACAGAGGATGAGATGCTTGGATGGCATCACTGACTTGATGGACATGAGTTTGAGCAAGCTCTGGGAGTTGGTGATGGACAGGGAAGCCTGGCGAGCTACAGTCCATGGGGTCTCAAGGAATTGGACACGACTGAGCAACTAAATTGAACTGAAACCTCCTAAAGCTATAGCTGAAGTCCAGGAAATTATTCTCCGCAATCACATTAATATCTGTGGATTTGGCATTCATGAATGAGTCAAGCTGGCCTGCTCCCAAATCCAGGGCTTTTATTCAGATCTGAACTACTGTCTATAACAGTGGATGCTTTTCTGTATGAAGTTGACCTTGACCAGTCACTGACCCCAAGACCACTCAGCTACTGCCCACACCCACCTACCCACAGTCCTTAACTGGTCTCTAATTCAAATTTAGGACTTGATAACCCACAATAAATGATTCTTTACTTTTTTAAAAAGACTTTTTAAAAAATTCGGACAGAGTCTTTATTGAATTTGTTACCATAGACCGCTTATGTTTCATGCTTTGCTTCTTTGGCTGCGACGCATGTGGGATCTTAGCTGCCTGACCAGGGATTGAACCCACACTCCCTGCATTGGAAAGTGAAGTCTTAACCACTGGACCACCAGGGAAGTAACTGATTATATATTTTATTTCTTATGAAGGCGGCTTTAAGAAGACAGCCAAACTGCTAGAGCTGATGACGGAAATGAAGAGATGAAAGGAAGTGATGACTTGTGACCAAGACTTGGCAATTTGCAAGGAGAAGTACATACTGTCATAGAATATCCCACCATAGTCTGGTTAGTTTTCAAAGAGCTCATGGTCTCAACCATACTCTTGCCTAGGGATTATAAAAACAGATAGCCACTAGGGCCAGGCAAATGCCATACATGAGTGAGGCATGCTAGCCAAAGATGCAGCCCTCGGGAGCCCTCATTTCCCCAGAGAGAGACATAGGAGCAAATAAGAGTCAATTTTTTCTTTATTGTAAGACGAACAGCAGCACAAGCAGGACAGCAGAGACCGTGAGAGCTGGCCTCAGAGCAGGGTGTACACCCCCCTTGCCTAGCAGGCACGGCTGCCCCTGCTGTCTTGAGGACTGTCACCAGGTAGAATACAGCACAGAGTTGCCACAGCTCTCAAAGTTTGCATATCTCAGGAATCCAACTGATGTGAAGGGTATTCTTCTCCCCACAATGTTGTATAAGCTAACTCAGTGCTGAGCTGCAAAGCTATATGTGAGTTGGACCCCACCTGCCGACAGCTGTGATGGTTATTTCTGCAGATCCTCCCACCTCCCCAATCAGTCTTCAGGGACAAGACGATCCATGTGTGTCCCAGAAAAGGAGTTGCCGTGCATGACCAGGGCTGAAACAGATGAGGACACATTACACAGAAAGCATGTTCAGAAAGTGATTCATTCTCCGGGAGGGTGCAAACCAAGCGCCTTCCCAGGAGTTCAGAGGAGTGGGGCTGTCTTCTGCTTCAACCGGCACTATCTGGGTACCACAAGCAGCCCTGATTCTAGAAATGAGAAAAGAGGCAGCAATGTGAGCCTGCCCCAGAGACTCAGACTCTTTTAGAGACCCAGGCTTAGCACAATGTAATAGGGGCTGTCCCCTTCAGGGTTGCACAGATTCATGGGGTATGTGATGCCATATGTGGTTGAGTCCTGTGTGCACAGCTGATGAGTTGGGAAAACTCATCATCCCTGCTGGCCTGGGAAACACCTGTCCGCAGAGCTAAAGCAGTTCTCCTGCTGGTGGGGACAGAAGCTGGCCTCAGCACACACTGCACGCATCCCAGCAGCTCACCGTTACTCTCCACATCAGCCCTGCTGTGGTCATCCTTCTGATTTGGATTAGGCTGTTAGATAAAAATTGAGAATATTATCTGAATCCAACCACTTTCTCCCCATCTCTTCCTTGTGTTTTCTAGCCAATGCTTTGTCAGTGGAACTCTTTAATTTTCCTAAACTGTCTCTTCAAGGGTGCATGGAATTTAAAACATATTTCAACTGTATGTGTGTTTAAAATCATAAAATGTATGTAATTGAAGTTGAAGATAATTGCAAACTAGTCTTGATTTTACTGGTGTTTTATTAACAGATCTGTCTTAATCCAGGATTAAAACCAAGTGAGATTAGAGGATTTCTCTCATCTGCTGCTTGGAGCAAGAGACTCTGTGTAATAGAAGTGCTTCCTTGCTTGTCGTAAAGCTGTCCTATTATGGTCACAGCAGTGCTATGTGCTACCCTCTTCCCACCTGCCCCTGTGACGCACGTGTGCAGTGACAAACAAGAGAGGCACCCAGCATGGTTCAAGGCCACCCCATGTACCTCAGGAAAGGTGTCAGGACAAACCCCACCTTCTCTTAACCTCTGTGTTCTGAGTTGCCTTTTCAGAACCATGTTGCCCTTCCTCTAAACTTGGCATTTCATTTCAACATACATCACAGGGCACATTATTCCAGAAAAACAGGCAGTGACTAGGGTAGTACGTACCCTGTGCCAGGTGTAGCTAGTTTGCTCCATTGATCAGAGCTCCATTAACGAGGGGAAGGGGTCACAGACCTCCATTCTCATGGTGGCCATTCAGCTTCCTCCTGCTCCAAGGCCTCTGGCTACACCTGTAATCTGGACCACCTGTCACTGTGAAAATGTCTTCATCCAAGGAATAATGGGAACTCAGAGGGTTTCTCCTGTGGGCAACAGGTAGTGGCCTTATATCCATGGATACGTAGACACATAGATGTCACTTAATCTATTGAAGGTCATCATTGCAGGGAAAAGATCATGCCAGTCAGAGGTGACTGAGGACAACGCAGGTCTAGGTCCTCCCACAACACTGTGACTTTTCACATAGTTCCTTTCCTGACCCTAATTGTAATCTGAACCTCCTAGGGAAGATGCATCCTTCTTCTGTGTTCATTTCAGTCACCCATGCAATCCCCTCTGTCAGTTGGATTCTGTGTTTCCTGTTTTAATCAGTTGTTATTACTGGGGAGATGGTGTGTAGGCACATGTGTGCACATTTGTATGAATAGTCTATGTACCTGGACTCATTCTTCCACCCCTCCCTCCCTGGGGAGTTCAGGAATAATCCCATCATCTAAGAAGGCACACTGGCTGTCACTTTCTCTACTGTTTTCTGTCCTCAAGCTTCTGTATAAAACTGATCTCGAAGTCCTGTCGAATCCTCCATTAAAAATCTCTCCCTCTCCCCCTTCCATGATGCCAGTTCAGATCATGACCGTCTGTCTCCAAAGAGTTTCCAGTTGGTCTCCTGCTTTTGCAAGATGCCCCCACCTGTATCTACTCACCATTGTTGTGTTAGTTTAGGTGTACATCAGAGTGACTCATATATATATATATATATATATATATATATATATAGTTTATAGAGGTAGATATAAAATGATTCTTTTTTTCAGATTTTTTTTCCATTAGAGGTTATTTTAGATATTGAATAGAGTTCCCTGTGCTAGATAGTAATTCCTATTTATCTTTCTAACAGTGTGTATCTGTTAATCCCAGACTCCTAATTTATCTCCTTTCTCCCTTCCCCTTTTGTAACCATAAGTTTGTTTTCTATGTTAGTGAATCTATGCCTGTTTACCATAAGTTTGTTTTCTATGTCAGTGAATCTATGCCTGTTTCATAAAAGAGTTTATTTGTATCATTTTTTAGATTCTCCATGTAAGTGATATATGATATTTGTCTTTGTCTGATCTATTTCACTTAGTATGATAATCTCCAGGTCCATCCATGTTGCTGTAAATGGTATTATTTCATTCTTTTTATGGCTGAGTAATATTAAATTGTATATATGTACCAAATCTTCTATCTGTCAATGAATATCCAGGTTGTTTCCATGTCTTGGCTGTTACAAATAGTGTCACAATGAACACTGGGGTGCATGTATCTTTTCAAATTAGTTTTCATCTTTTCTGGATATATGCCCAGGAGTATGATTACTGGATCATATGGTAACTCTAATCTTAGTTTTTTAAGGAACCTCCATACTGTTTTCCATAGTGGCTGCCCCAATTTAAATTCCCACCAACAGTGTAGGAAGGTTCCCTTTTTCATTAGATTTTCTAACCCTCCTCTGAGACCATTCTCCAAGTGACCCAAGTAGAGTCAGCCAGGCCTGCCTCAGCAAGGCATGGGTCCTATCTCCCTCACTTAGCTGAAGCACCAGATCTCACTCATCTTTGTGTTATCATGGACCACCAATTCAGTCAGGTGTCACTCAACCACTTTCCAATTATATATTGAGCAGCTATACCATATGCTACAAACCATTAGAGAAGCTAATGATACAGGAACAAGTAAAGAGAGGCATGGCCCCCACTACAGTACTAAAGTCATGCATAAATGATTGTTAAATGAATAAGGATAAGTGTGTTTTACCTGTATAGTGAGCAAAGTTAAGCTTTAAAGAAAAGAGAAGTAGCAACTATCAGGAAAGAAAATAAAGTCTTCATTCCCAACCCTCTGATTTTCTGTTGGTAATTTAGGAGATAAAATATACTTTAATGCTTTAATGAAAAGAGTTTTGTTCATTTTTAATGAGGATACACAGTTATAGACTAGAAATAGTAATAATAATAAAAAATAGTAATAATAACGATAGCAGCTAACTTCTTTGGAAGGCTTACTATATTCTAGGTTCCATTTTTTTACACATATGAGCTCATTTTTTACTTACATCAAATTTCTAAAGAAGACTACTGATAGTAGTCATAATAGTCCTCAAATTTGAAGACTACTATTATAGTCTTCATTTTAGAAAAAAGGAAATTAAGCCATTGAAGTTTTTAGTAACTTGATCACAGTTCTACAGTTAGTAAGTACTGGAGTTGAGTGTGTGCCCAAGCAGTCTAACTCCACAGCCCACACAGTGCTGTTTCCCTTTTACAGGTGGAATGTCTATTCATGTCTGCAATACTGAGAAGTTATGGTCTGTGATATATCTAAATCCACACAACAAAGAGCTGCCTGAATTTTCAAATGAAGTGGAGAAAAAACAAGGGCCCCAATATTAATAGCAATATTATTTACAACAGTGAAGACATGGAAGCAAATATTCACAGATAGATGAACGGATTAAGAAGATGTAAAATATTCAGTTCAGTTCAGTTCAGTTCAGTTCAGTCGCTCAGTCGTGTCTGACTCTTTGCAGCCCCATGAATCACAGCACGCCAGGCCTCCCTGTCCATAACCATCTCCCGGAGTTCATTCAAACTCCTGTCCATCAAGCTGGTGATGTCATCCAGCCATCTCATCCTCTGAGTCCCCTTCTCCTCCTGCCCTCAATCCCTCCCAGCATCAGGGTCTTTTCCAATGAGTCAGCTCTTCACATGAGGTGGCCAAAGTATTGGCATGAACACCCAGGACTGATCTCGTTTAGGATGGACTGGTTGGATCTCCTTGTAGTCCAAGGGACTCTCAAGAGTCTTCTCCAACACCACAGTTCAAAAGCATCAATTCTTCGGTGCTCAGCTTTCTTCACAGTCCAATTCTCACATCCATACATGACCACTGGAAAAACCACAGCCTTGACTAGATGGACCTTTGTAAAAATATTACTCAGCCATAAAAAAAGAATAAAATAATGCCATTTGCAGCAACATGGATGGACCTAGAGATTATTATACTAAGTGAAATAGGTCAGAGAGAGAAAGACAGATGTCACTTATACATGAAATCTAAAAAATGATACAAATGAACTTATTTACAAAAGAGAAATAGACTCACAGACATAGAAAACAAATTCATGGCTAACAAAGGGGAAAGGAGAAGAGGGAAAGATAAATTAAGAGTTTTGGATTAACAGATACATACTACTAAATGTAATAGTAGTGTATTAGTGGCACAGGGAAATATATTCAATATCTTGCAATAACCTATAAGGGAAAAGAATTTGAAAAAAAAATATGTATATCTATAGTCATATATATATATGAATGATCACTTTGCTGTACACTTGAAATGTTGTAAATCAACTATACTTCAATTTTTTAAAAGATAAAACAATAAAAACTTCCAAAATGCAAAAAATAAAATAAAATTTAAGTATCTGTAAGACTATGAGACTATATGGATGAAAAACAAAGCAGTAGTTGCCTTAGACTGGGGTAGGGAGAAGGGTTGACTACAAAGGGTTACACAAAGTCACCCAACTCTGTGGGGTTATGGACGGGTCTGTCAAAACTCTAGAACTAGAACTATATACCACAAAGTGTGAACTTCACTATATTCTAATTAAAAATAATAAACCAGAATGTTGGGGGATCCCAGAGCAGAATGCAGACTGAGGCAAGTGAATCTAACTGTATGACCTGTGTTTGACATAAGCTCATTGAAGAGGGTAGAATAAAAAGAAGCTGACTAGTTTCAGCAAATGGTGTCTGAACTGGATACTAATGCATGGGACAAAATGCATCGAACATAAAGACTGTACTCTAGCTGATAAATTTATTTCTTATAGCTGTATGGGTTAGCAATCGTGGAGTACACATATGCTAGTATTAATATGCTAGTGTAGATAATAAAAGCCAGTTTTCTGTCAGAAAAAGGAGCTACGAATAAGCAAGAAGGGAAACAAGAATAGATCCTGTGGTGCTGGGTTATGGGTTATCAGTATGAACTCTTATTTTAAGAGAGAGAGATTTGTATATATATATAGGTTAATATGCACACATGCATTTCCCAGTTCTTTCCCCTACTAGGCATAGCAGAAAAAAAGCAAAAGATGCAGTCATGTCAAAAGGAATTAAGAGGCCAACCAGATAGCTCCCAGGGGTCAAAACTGGAACTACAAGCTTTACTTGTTGCTTTGTTGGGCAACAAAATTAATTACATTAGTATTGGATTGTAACCCAAAGACTAAAATAAACATCAAGGAGTCCATATAGCTNAAAGCAAAAGATGCAGTCATGTCAAAAGGAATTAAGAGGCCAACCAGATAGCTCCCAGGGGTCAAAACTGGAACTACAAGCTTTACTTGTTGCTTTGTTGGGCAACAAAATTAATTACATTAGTATTGGATTGTAACCCAAAGACTAAAATAAACATCAAGGAGTCCATATAGCTATAAACAAATGATTCAATAAATAAAATAAATGGAGGGATAAGGGACAAATTTCCTTATGAAAGAATTTCAAATAATATGTGTCCTCTCCCGTAGAGTTTGGGCTAGATTCAATGACCTTCACCCAAAGGATGGAGTATGGAAAGAAAAACCTAACAGGTTTACAGAGGAGAAACCTGAATGTCAACAGGCACTCTGTAACCAGGTGATGAATGTTAATAAGTTATGTGTCCCTGATCTGAAGCAAAAGGAATGGCACTTCCTCCTTGGGAATTCTGCCCCCAAGCCCGTAACCCCAGTCTGATCACAAGAAAATATCAGACAGACCCCAACTGAGACAGTCTACAAAATATCCAACCATATTCTTCAAAACTGGCAAGGTCATGACAGACAAAGAAATACTGAGAAAATAGCACAGGTCAGAGGAAACTAAAGAGACATGAAAATTAAATGCTGTGTCATATTCTGGCTTAGATTCTGAAATAGACGAAAGGAAATTTGTGAAAACACTGATTAAATTTGAATGAAGTCTGTATTTAGTAACATTGCACCAATGTCAATTTCTTAGTTTCAACATATGTACTATGATTATAGAAAATGTTAACATTAGGGGAAGCTGGGTGGACACTATATACAAACTGTACTCTCTTCTCAACTCTTCTAGAAATTATTCCAAAGTAAAATTAAAAAAAAATTTTTCTGAAAATGTTATTGCTTTCAAATACATACATATATGATTTATTTTTAAAGCATGTAAAAAGACTTCCCTGGTGGCCCAGTGGTTAAGACTCTGCACTGTCACTGTAGGGGGGATAGGTTCAAACTAAGATTCTATATGCCACAGAGTGTGGCCAAAAAAAAAAGTGAAAATATTATCCATTCAAAAATATCAAGTTTAAAAATAAAGTAAGTACTGGTTGATGACATTATGCTTCTGAGAGTGGCAAGGCTATACATTTTTCTACCTTTCTTATTCTGTATTATTTTAATGTATTGTTTTTGTTTCTATAATAATTCAGGTTTAAATCTAGGAAAATGTCAGCTTCAGTTTTGTTCAAATGTTTAAATTTCTCTATTTCTCTTTTCTGGTCTTGAGGGCTGAACTGCATTTTGGGGTAGATACAAACAATAGAAATGAATCCGCTCTAGTTGAAATTCATCTGCAGTGCCTGAATTAGGCCTCTTCCCTGGATTGAACTGAGCCAAGGGCCTGTGTCTAGGCAGAAGAAAGAATGGAAACGGGAAACAAATGCCCCCAAGTGAACTGGCCACACAGAAACTTTCAGCAAACATGCCTGTTCTCATTGTGAAATGTTGGTCAGAAGAGTAATTTGGATATCTACTTCCTTCCAGATTTGTTTCCTGCCCATTTCAGCTGAAACATACAAATCACTGATGGCAGATAGAGGCGTGAGCTGCTTGGCCATAATAGGGAATTCTAGGTAAACAATGAGGTGTTTTTTTAGCTGTCACTTAAGTAGCCTCTGACAAACGTCACTGTCAATGAAGCTTGACACAAATATATGAGGCATCTTCTGCCCATCTCTTGTGCCAAAGCATAAGGCGAAACACATCATCTGCGACAGGGGAGCATTAAGCAAATTAATGTTAAGGACTTTTAAAAATAATCATTTTTAAGCAAGTAATTTATTTTTCAGGCATGATTAGGGAGAAAAATTATGGCAGTCGAATGTAGAAATGGCTCTCAGTGCTGTAAACACATTCCATGGGTCTGAGTTCCCTTCTTGCAGCCATGTTTTTGACATTCTGGNTCTGCGACAGGGGAGCATTAAGCAAATTAATGTTAAGGACTTTTAAAAATAATCATTTTTAAGCAAGTAATTTATTTTTCAGGCATGATTAGGGAGAAAAATTATGGCAGTCGAATGTAGAAATGGCTCTCAGTGCTGTAAACACATTCCATGGGTCTGAGTTCCCTTCTTGCAGCCATGTTTTTGACATTCTGGAATCAGGGGAAGAGGCCTGGAGTGTGAGCACCATTCTTCTCCAGCAAATTCTGAGACATGCTGCACAAGGAAGATTTGCATCCCTTAGGGAGGACCTCTGCAACCCAGGCCTCACCTATGCAGATGGTCCAGTGAAGGCCTGGACAGTGGCTCTGAAGGGCAGAAAGGTCTAATTTCCCCCACTCGCCTCTGGGCTCTTAGGGAAGAGAAGCAGACACTGGATTGTCACTCCTGCTTAATTTTCACTCACTACAGTCTGCCATCTGAACAGCCAAACAATCTTTTAAGAATTGTAAATCAGGGACTTCCCTGGTGGTCCAGTGGTTAAGAATACACCTGCCAATGCATGGGACATGGGTTCAATCCCTAGTCTGGGAAGATTTCACAGACCATGAAGCAACTAAGTCCCTGCACCACCACTATTGAGACTGTGCCCTAGAGCCTGCAAGCCATGATTACTGAGCCCACGTGCGGCAACTATTGAAGCCCACGTGTTCTACAACTCCTGCTTCACGACAACAGAAGCCACCACAACGAGAAACCCATGCACTGAAACTAGAGAGGAGCCCCTGCTGTTTGTAACAAGAAGAAAAGCCCATACACAGCAGTGAAGACCAAGTGTAGTCAAAAACAAATAAACACTTAAAAATATATAAATTGAACCATATCACATTTTTGCTTATAAATCCTCCAGTGGTTTTCCATCACACTGGGGGGTATAATGCCTAGTGAAATAAAAGATAAAGACAAATATTCTATGTTTTCACTTATATGTGGAATGTAAATAGTAGAACAAATGATCAATTATAACAAAACAAAAACAGACTCACAGATATGGAGGACAAACTAGAGGTTACCTGTGGGGAGAAGAGTGGAGGAGAGACAAGATAGGTAAAGGAGATTGAGACACAAACCACCAAGAACAAAGTAAGTTACAAGGATGTAATATACAGAACAGGGGACAGGGAATATGGTCAATATCTTATAGCTTTGCATGAAATGTAATCTATAAAAATAGATTATACCGTAGACTGTATATACTATACTACTGAATTACTATGCTGTATACCTGAAACTTCCCCAGGTGGCAGTGATAAAGAACCTGCTTGCCAATGCAGAAGTCAACTATACTTTAATAAAAATAAGTAAATAAATAAAAATAAAAAACAAAATAAAATTCAAAACATGTATCTGTCTCCTCCTTCTCTTTGTCCACAACAATCCTCCCCTCCCTCACTACATTCTGTCAGCAAGAAAGAATGCCCCAGGTCATGACCTTCCAGATACATTTGGCATGTGACTTGCTTCCGTCAAAGAGATTTAAGTAGAAGTGGCATATATCACTTCCAACTAGAACTTTGAAGAGTCAGTGCATGATTCGTGGTACTCAAGTCCCCCTACTGCAGAGGTCAGGGAAGTCCAGGCCAGGATGGAACCTGAGCACAAGCCCTGCAACAACTCCCAGCGGACATACATCAGGGAAAAAGAAATGTGCTCTGTTTCGAACCCCTGAGCTTTGGGGAGTGGTTGGTTAGTTACTGCAGCATAACCTGACCTATCCTGACTAGCACAGGGCCTGAATGGATAAATGAATGAAAGAACACAATACATAGTCTTGCTCAACCTGGCAGCAGTTTCTGTGGCATTAGCAACCACAAGCCAACTCAGATTTGTCTTCAGCCAATGGGAAAACAAGACCAGAGGCATGGCCAGGACAGGGAGCCCAGGAGGGAGGTTATATGGCAAAAGTGAAGGACTTACTTACCATATCACAGGTTCAGTCTAACTCAACAACCAGGAGTCACAGACAGCACACTCCCTCTCAGTCTAAGTTATTTGCTTAGAAAGAGATTTCCCAACAGAGCCATGGTAGACGGTTGTCTCTCATGCAGGAGCCTGGATGGGGCCTGGGGAAGAAGGAAGCCTGGGATGGCTCTGGCTCCTCCTAACTCTGAAGGGAGACTAGTCAGCCCCCTTCAATAGTTCTAAAAGCAAAGCTTTGGTCAGCTGTTAGGCTTGCTGCCTGGCCCTCCATCTCTGTGACTTCTGGCCATTTACTTAACCTCTCTGAACTTCAATTTTCTTGTTTATCAAATATGGATAATAACCCCTATCTCCTAGGACACTGAGAACTAAGGTATAAAATGCACTTTCAACACTTGGCTACTTATTAAGTAGCATCAGTTCAGTTCAGTTCAGTTGCTCAGGCATGTCCAACTCTTTCCGACCCCATGAATCACAGCACGCCAGGCCTCCCTGTCCATCACCAACTCCCAGAGTTCACTCAGACTCACGTCCATCAAGTCAGTGATGCCATCCAGCCATCTCATCCTCTGCCGTCCCGTCTCTTCCTGCCCCCAATACTTCCCAGCATGAGAGTCTTTTNTGTTGGCAATGTGATCTCTGGTTCCTCTGCCTTTTATAAAACAAGCTTGAACATCTGGAAGTTCATGGTCCACGTATTGCTGAAGCCTGGCTTGGAGAATTTTGAGCATAACTTTACTAGCTTGCAAGTAGCATACTCTGTGCTTAATAAATGCTAGCTATTGATAGAAGTGTTTTCTGAAACTCCAGAAACCTTTCAGATAGGAGCTATGGGACAAATAGAAGAAAGGAGGCACTACCATCTCAGTACGGATCAAACATGGTAGGAACAAATGAAGAAATATTCTCCGAAAACAACCAAAATGATCAGTATAAAATAATTTGAAATCAAGTGAAAGCACTGATGGACACAGAGAACATCCCCGGCATAGCCGCTCCACATGATTCGGCACGCCATTAAGGAGAATTCGTGCTGGTCATGTTTGTTGCTTTTAGTGTTATCATATTTTTGCACAGACCTTTTTAATCTCAGAAATTAAATGACTACTCTAGAAGGTTACGGGACTTCTTACTCTCCCTCTCCCTGGTTATATTTCTTTTTGAGACATTTTTAAAGTTTTCAGTAAAAAAAAAAAATATGCTGTAAAAGGCTAGGTTGAATTATATGATACATTGAAATTAAAATGAAATTTTAAAAATATCATGCAGTTCGGGATGATGTAGAATGAGTGATAATAAATAAAGGTTAAAAGGATGATGNTCTCCCTCTCCCTGGTTATATTTCTTTTTGAGACATTTTTAAAGTTTTCAGTAAAAAAAAAAAAATATGCTGTAAAAGGCTAGGTTGAATTATATGATACATTGAAATTAAAATGAAATTTTAAAAATATCATGCAGTTCGGGATGATGTAGAATGAGTGATAATAAATAAAGGTTAAAAGGATGATGACAGATCCTTTTTCATGTTTTTTCTTTTTTCTTTCTGTTGTTTATAAAAAACCTTCTCAGAAGATTAAAAATAATATTTCTTTCCCTATTGATTTTTTTCTTTCCCCATTTGGCAAACATTTATTTATTTCCTGTGTTTCTAATGGAGCTGATATTAATAGAGCTTTATTTATTTATTTCAGCCCCAGGCCATCAACATTACTGATGATACCCTATGCCTGAGGACAGCATCCAGACTGTTCCAGAAGTGACAGGACATTTCTGGAGGCCAGAGTGCAGGATCCTGTCCCCACCATCTTCTCCCAGTGTCTGTATGGAAAAGTGTCCTGCCTTTATCACACAAGATACAAGGGACTTCTAGTCCTATCTGCTGCCCTGTAAAGGCTGTTCCAGAACCAGTCCAAAGCCCTGCTCACATGGTTCCTTCTGCTTAGAATTCCTCTTTCCTCCTCTCCTGCCTTTGTTAGGGCCCCAGCTCAGATTCAATCTTTTGGAGCGAAGATTTCCCTGATCTCTTCTTTATGTGGACCATAAACCTCCCCCAGCTGAATAAGTTTCCAATACATAACACACTTTGGTATGCTAGACCCTGGGCCAGGTGCTAGAGATCCAACAGTGACTAAGACATAGTACTTGCCCTTGAGAACATTCATCCACTCCAGCTGGGGAGACACAGTCATGGTGCTAACAGGGCAGGGCACAGGGTACCTACCCTTTGCTGTTGTTGTTTCATCATTAAGTCGTGACTGACTCTTTGTGACCTCATGGGCTGTAGCCCGCCAGGCTCTTCTGTCCATGGGATTTTCCAGGCAAGAATATTGGAGTGGGTTGCCATTTCTGCCTCCATGGGATCTTCCCAACCCAGGCATTGAACCCATGTCTCTTGCCTCTCCTGCATTGGCAGGTGGATTCTATACCACTAGTACCTATTTAAACTATGCTGTGGGTTTATTAATTATGATGCTTGATCATTTATATACATAACTTAATGGTCTATTCTGGAATCAATGCTAAAGCCCAAAGAAAGTATTCTAACAGTAGAGATTTCCAGCTTGTGACAGAGAAAATTTTGAGGGCACAGATGTCTTTAGACATGGCTATTACTCACCTGCACACTATCCTCAGATCAGTATCACAGAAACCCTAAGGGTCTCCAGGAGCTAAGACTCCCTGTTCTCCTTGAAGTGTGAAGAATCCTGCTCCTCACTCCAAAGCATCAGCTCTCTCCAAAGGGGTGGAGTTGGCCTGGGGAGGGATCTGAGTATCCGGAAGAGAGCTTCTGCTATTCTTATAGCCCTTCTCTCCTATCTTCTGATAGAACTTTCTGCCAAACTTTGCACGCAATTATCTCCTCAGAGGGTTTTTTCCCAGTTCACCAAGTCTTTATCAAAGACATCAATATTAGTTAAAGAAATTCTGGTTTGTTTGAAATAATGTTTCAAACATGTTCAGTTCAGTTCAGTTCAGTTCGGCCGCTCAGTCGTGTCCGAATCTTGTGACCCCATGAGTCGCAGCATGCCAGGCTGTTCATTCAGACTCACATCCATCGAGTCGATGATGCCATCCAGTCATCTCATCCTCTGTCGTCCCCTTCTCCTCCTGCCCCCAATCCCTCCCAGCATCAGAGTCTTTTCCAATGAGTCAACTCTTCACATGAAGTGGCCAAAGTACTGGAGTTTCAGCTTCAGCATCATTCCCTCCAAAGAAATTCCAGGGCTGATCTCCTTCAGAATGGGACTGGTTGGATCTCCTTGCGGTCCAAGGGACTCTCAAGAGTCTTCTCCAACACCACAGTTCAAAAGCATCAATTCTTCAGTGCTCAGCTTTCTTTACAGTCCAACTCTCACATCCATACATGACCACTGGAAAAACCATAGCCTTGACTAGATGGACCTTGGTTGGCAAAGTAATGTCTCTGCTTTTCAATATGCTATCTAGGTTGGTCATAACTTTTCTTCCAAGGAGTAAGCATCTTTTAATTTCATGGCTGCAGTCACTATCTGCAGTGATTTTGGAGCCCCAAAACATAAAGTCTGACACTGTTTCCACTGTTTCCCCGTCTAGTTCCCATGAAGTGATGGGACCGGGTGCTATGATCTTCATTTCCTGAATGTTGAGCTTTAAGCCAACTTTTTCACTCTCCTCTTTCACTTTCATCAAGAGACACTTTAGTTCNGCAATTGTGCAGTAGTTTAAGCATTCTTTGGCATTGCCTTTCTTTGGGATTGGAATGAAAACTGACCTTTTCAAGTCCTGTTAGACATTCTTTTTTGCTAAGAGAAAAATCTTAAAAGGCTATTCCTGATTGACCAGTGGCTTCCCTCCACACAATGATGTAAGGACCCAGGTTGCTTCCACCTTGTGATTCTATGGTCCTCAATACATGGCTTTCAAGGCCACCAATGCTTGCCTGCATTAGATTTGTAGAAGAAAGAATACAGATGATATAATATCCAGCTGGAATAAGATGTACATCACTTCCATTCAAATGCAATTCTAGAACTTAGTCATATACCACATCTAACTGTCTATCACCTGGCTATGTCCAAGAGAAACAGAAAACAGCTATGTTTAAAACTAGTCAGTCTTTGTCAAAACATGAATTCCAGTCTTAGAATTTATGGGAACTCAGTAGAAAAAAATAGCTATTATTCTCTGGATACAATGGTGACTTTCGAAGATTGCTAGGGAATGGCATGATCCATTTTCCCAGAAAAAGCAAATGGTTCACACAACAAATAAATCATGGAGCCTATGCTATCTGATTCCAAAGCCACTAGACTATATCATGTCAATGAGAAGATTTAGATAAAATCCCTATGAGGAGCTTACAGGTGAAAGATAATGGAGAATAATTAGATGCTTACTGAATCAAAGTTTACTATTTATTTCTAACTTGAAAATGATCATCACATTCACTTTTCACCAGTTCCCTGGTGGCTCAGACAGTAAAGAATCTGCCTGCAATGCAGGAGACCTGGGTTCAATCCCTGGGGTATTGAAGGGTATAAGAAGGGAATGGCTACCCTCTCCAGTCTTCTTTCTTGGAGAATTCCATGAACAGAGGAGTCTGACAGTCTATGGGGTTGCAAAGAGTCGAATACGACTGAGCAACTAACACTTTCATTTCACTTCGAGACCCTTTTCACTGTCTAGGGGTATCAGCTCTTAACCAAGCCCCCTAGTGGTAGTTACTGGTGAGTGAACTGAAGGTTGCTCAGTCATGTCTGACTCTTTGCAACCCCATGGACTGCAGTCTGCCAGGCTCTTCTGTCCATGGAATTCTCCAGGCAAGAATACTGGAGTGGGTTGTCATTTCCTTCTCCAAGTTATTGGTTCATCTCACCAAATACTTTGGTTCCCTTCACTTCCAGGCACACGATAGAATTGTACTTCCCAGACCCCATGAAGCTGGTTATAACCACATGACTTCCTTTAGGTAATAAAATGTGGATGGGAGTGACATGTCACCCTCTGGGGAGGAGATTTTAAGAACCATGCACAATTTGCCAGAAACCTCTTTTCCTTTGAGGTGAACTACCTGCAACATTCAAGATGTTGGATATTCCATCAGCCTGGGTTTGGAGGTGACATGCAGGTGGGGAGCAGAGCCCTCAGCCAAACTGCAGTGGACTTGTAGAAGGAGTATAAAAAAAAGCATTTACTATTAGGAACCACTAAGATTCTGTTTTTTTCTGTTACTGTTGCGTAAACTAGCCTATCCTAATATACCCTTCCCTGAGAAGGATGACACCAGAAAGTCAAAAGCATAATCATTTATTTAGGGGAATTCTTGGCTTAAAGAAAATTTTTTAAGGCAATCAGGTTACTCGTAAACTTATCATTCAGTTCAGTTCAGTTCAGTCGCTCAGTCATGTCTGACTCTTTGTGACCCCATGAATCGCAGCACGCCAGGCCTCCCTGTCCATCACCAACTCCCGGAGTTCACTCAGACTCACACCCATCGAGTCAGTGATGCCATCCAGGCATCTCATCTTCTGTCATCCCCGTCTCCTCCTGCCCCCAATCCCTCCCAGCATCAGAATCTTTTCCAATGAGTCAACTCTTCGCATGAGGTGGCCAAAGTACTGGAGCTTCAGCTTCAGCATCATTCCTTCCAAAGAAATCCCAGAGTCGATCTCCTTCAGAATGAACTGGTTGGATCTCCTTGCAGTCCAAGGGACTCTCAAGAGTCTTCTCCAACACCACAGTTCAAAAGCATCAATTCTTCGGCACTCAGCCTTCTTCACAGTCCAACTCTCACATCCATACATGACCACAGGAAAAACCATAGCCTTGACTAGATGGCCCTTAGTCGGCAAAGTAATGTCTCTGCTTTTGAATATGCTATCTAGGTTGGTTATAACTTTTCTTCCAAGGAGTAAGCGTCTTTTGATTTCATGGCTGCAGAAATAGACCCCAAATTTATGGGTTTACTTCCTCATGTGATGGTGGTCCCTCCTTCCATCTTACAACTATCTGAGAACTCCAAAGTTTAGGATAATTCTGGTGATGTTCTGGTCTCCACTGTTAAAAAGGCAAAGGAAGAAAAACAAACTTGACCTCTTTAAGCACTGCAATGTGGCAGATTGCAGAAACAGAAACATACCAAGTATGAAAGAAGTAAGAACCAAATTCATGACTAATTGTGTATAAGAGGGNCTCCAAAGTTTAGGATAATTCTGGTGATGTTCTGGTCTCCACTGTTAAAAAGGCAAAGGAAGAAAAACAAACTTGACCTCTTTAAGCACTGCAATGTGGCAGATTGCAGAAACAGAAACATACCAAGTATGAAAGAAGTAAGAACCAAATTCATGACTAATTGTGTATAAGAGGGAAGTGAGCAGATCCAAGTCAGAGAGGAAGGTTGGTGGTGCTTATAAAGCTGCAGTCCCAAAAGCCAGTTCCAACTAAGAAGTGGAGGATGAGGCAGAACTCCAGGAGGCAGGGGCAGAAGTTTTTCCCCTTCGGCAGAAGCAGCAATGTGAAGACCGGACTTAAGTCAGTTTAAAAAACTGAGATGAGCAGGCCAAGTAAAAGCAGCACTATAACAGAACAACTGAGGCAGCTTACCCAACAGGAGTGAAAGATCCTGAGGGGAGTCTGTGTAGAAAAATACTCATAAAAACTCAAATTCGCCACATAGTAGGACAGATCAAACATAGAAGTCCCCTCTCAGACCAGAAGCAGGCAAGTTGAAATTTGAGCTCTGGTAAACACTGATGAAGAAATAACCATCCATGGGGACCATGTTCTGCTGAAGTTAAAAGGAAAGACCCTGTGAAACACTTTGAAGTTCAGCATATTTCTACCTCTTTTAGAGGAGGGGAGAAATAGCATGCAGGGTTGGATTGTGGAGTCTGTTTTCCTTGGATTAGGCTCCTGTGCTGCTAGTGAACTCAAGCAAGTTTCCCAACCTCTCTGATCCTCAGTTTCTTTCCCTGTAAAGTGAGCATAACTATTTGAGGATTAAATGGGATGAAATGGAATATTCTTGCTGAATATCTCCCATGGCGAGACTCAGCATCTGTAAATCGATGATGATATCCCTTTGCAGGAAGGGGGCCTCTACATTTGTTTGGCCGACAAATATGGAGGAGAAAAGGTTTTCCACTGTAGAGAATCCTACCGGAGGAAGACTCTGGGGAGAATGGCCTAGTAGACAGTTTGAGATGTTGTCTATTCCCTTGCTGATCTGAAGGGTGGTGAGACAAGGGTATGGAAGGAGCCACACATAGGAAATCTGGGCAAAACTGACAGTCCCTGTGTATTTTGCTTTGGGTTTGGGTCATCTAGGAAAGCCTAGAGTGGGGTCAGGGGGAACATCCTCTTCCTGATGCCTGTCTCTCTGCCACATTAGTACCCACAGATGGGTGAATTTCAGAAATATACATCACAGAGATAGCATATGTAAATCTCTGGGACTGTGACTGCCATGATCTTTCCTCAGTATGCTTTCTATTTCATTAAATCTTCTTTCAAGAAATATTCCTTTTGATATGTGGACTTGGGGCCTCATAAACAGATTCTAGTTCCTTAAAAATCATTTCTATTTAACTAGAAAATAAAATATGAGCGGATCTGGAGAGCATCCCTAACTACTTCCAGCTTTTTACCCTGGAGCTATTCTAATAGTGGAAAACTGCTACCACAACCTGAAAATCCAGTCAATGTCTATTTGCTAGGCTGCCTGCCTATGAATTGTGGTAGTGAATTACTTGGGAAATTTGTCAAAATTAGACAATTGCAAGCTGTCCCTTGAGAAATTCAGTTTCAACAGATCTAGAAGATTCCACTAGTGATTGTGACAGGCATCCTGAATTGAGAACAATTTCAAGCAATTCCATTATCTGCCCACCTATGAAATGAAGTGAAGTCACTCAGTCATGTCCAATTCTTTGCAACCCCATAGACACCAGGCTCCTCCATCCATGGGATTTTCTAGGCAAGAGTACTGGAGTAGGGTGCCGTTTCCTTCTCCAGGGAACTTCCCAACCCAGGAATCGAACCCAGGTCTTCCACATTGTAGACAGACGCTTTACCATATAAGCCACCAGGGAAATCTTCCCTGTCCACCTATGACAATCAGTGAACTTGCAAACATAAAACCATAAAAAGAACATGATTGCCAAATCCACTCCAAGCCAGGCTTCAGCAATATGTGAACCATGAACTTCCAGATGTTCAAGCTCGTTTTAGAAAAGGCAGAGGAACCAGAGATCAAATTGCCAACATCTGCTGGATCATGGAAAAAGCAGGAGAGTTCCAGAAAAACATCTATTTCTGCTTTATTGCCTATGCCAAAGNAAAAAAAAAAAACTGAGCAACTGAACTGAACTGAACTGAACTTTCATTAATCCATTTTCGAATATTAAATCAACTTTTCATTCCTAGGTTATACTGAACTTGATCATGGTGTCTTTTTATATATTGGTGTTTTTATATATTATTGGATTCAATCTGCCGAAAAATTTTTTAGAATTCTTTCTGCATGTTCTTGTCATGAATTTATCTTTCTCTTTTCTTGTAATGTCTTTTTCATATTTGAGGGGCAGTATAATGAAAAGTGTTTCATCCTTTTTAACTTTTTGGAAGAGTTCATATAAAATAGATATATGTTTGGTATAATTCAACAGTGAAATGATCTCAGTCTATCTGTAGGAAGTATTTTAACTACAAACTCCATTTGGTTAACAGGTATAGGACTATTTGTGTTATCTATTTTTTCTTGTTTGAACTTTTGTAATTTGTACCTTTCAAGGAAGTTGTCCATTTCACCTAAGCTATTAAATTTATTGACAGAGTTGCACATAATAATCTCTTCTTATTCTTTTAATATCTGTAGACTCTAATATAATCTCTCTCATTCTTGATATTTTGTTTCTTTTGTCTTTTATTCTTGATCAGTCTTGCTAAATATTAACCATTTTTTAATCTTCTCAGTTAACCAGCTTTTGATTTCATTGATTTTCTGTTTTTCCTCCTTCCTATTTCATTTGATATCTATTCTGATCTTTACTATTTTTCTCTTTCATTTATTATCAATTTAGTTGTTCTTTCTCTAGTGTTGTAACAGAGAAGCTGAACCATTGATCTGAGATCTTTCTTTTGCTTGCTTTGAGTTTAATTTGTTCTTCCTTTACCACTTTCTTAAGGTGAGAGATGAAGTTACTGATTTGACACATTTCTTCTTTTCTACCCTGGGCACTCAGTGCTATAAATATTCTCCCAAATATTGCTAAACAGCATCCTACTAATTTTAATATGCTGTACTTTTATTTTCATTCAGTTCAAGAAACTTTCTGATTTTCCTATTTCTTTGATCAATTTAGGAGTGTGTTATTTAGTTTTCAAATATGTAGGTATACTCTGTTCACACTTGGAAAGAATGTGTGTTCCGTTGTTTTGGGGTGCAGTATTCTATAAATGTTAATTAGTTCAAAGTCTTGTTTAATATTCTATATTAATATTTCTGACTATTATTATATCTATTTCTCCTTAGAGTTCTGTCAATTTTGCTTAATGTATTTTGAAACTGTTGTGAAAGATAAAAACATATAAAGATTGTTATGTCCTCATGATGAATTGACCACTTTTCCACTATGTTATGAATTTTTTTATACCTGTTGATATTCTTTCTCTGAAATCTACTTGATCATAGCCACTCTAGCTTTCCTACTACTACTATTAGCATGGCATATCTTTTTCTGTTGTTTGGTTTTATTTGTCTATATTTTTAATAGACATCTTGTTTGTTGATTTTGTATAATTATTGACATAGCTGTCTTGCTATTTATTTGTCCTTTTCCCCCTCTTTTTCTGCCTTTTAAAAATTGAGTATTTTTTATGACTCAGTTTTCCTTTTCTTGTCTTTCATTTTCGAGACTGTTTTAGAGTAGATTTTCTCAACTTTGGCATTCTAGACCTACTGGACCAGAAATTCCCTGGTGTGAGGAGGCCATACATTGTAAGGTGTTTGACCTGGCCTCTACACACTAGATAACAGTAATTCCCCCATTCATGATAACCAAAGATGTCTGCAGACATTGCCAAATGTTCCCCCCACGTAAGGAGGAAGTCAAAATTGTCCCAGTTAAAAATGCTTTGGAAAAAACCTGAGAATTATAGTGTACATCTTTAACTTATTATGGTCTACTTTCACATGATGTTATACCACTTCATATTTAGTATAAGAATTTTATGAAAGTATACTTCCCTTTTTCCCTCCCATACTTTATTTTTCACACCTTTACTTTTACAAATGTTGTATTTCCCACACTTCAATTTTTTTTCTGTTTAAATGGTCATTTTTTAGGAGAGCTTTAAATAGTAAGAAAAATATATTTACCTGTATAGTTACCATTTCTTCATTCCCTTGATAGATTCAGCTTTTCATCTGATGTAATTTTTTCTGTCTGAAAGACTTCAACAGTTCTGTAATGCAAATCTACTGTTGACAAATTCTTTGAGCTTTTATACACCTAAAGAAGTCATCTCAGCATCATTTTAGAAAAATATCTTAGCTAGGTAAAGAATTCTAGGTGCAGGAGAAGCAGTTGTAAAGTAGACAATATTCCTGCCCTCATAAAATTTATATTCTAACAGAGGTGGATAGAAGACAACCTGTAGGAAAAAGCAAATAAGAACGATAACAGCTAATGGTAAGAGGTGTGCAGAAAGCACACTGGTATCAACCTTGTTAACCTTTTATTAGTGTCACTTATTTGAAGAACGGTTTTCCTTGCATTTCATCTTCTGTATGTTGTATTTTGCCATTCACATTTTTTTGATTACTTATTCAAATAAATATTCCTTTGAGGTGACTTCTGTTCTCTCTCTTTCCCTCTCACTGACCCTTCCACACAGGAGGAGGGTATGCCTATCTGATGGATGAGACTGGAAGTAACTACCACACATGATCACTCAAGCACTCAGTGCAACTTGCTCCTTTCTCACCCTGACAACTCAGGACACACATACTCTTCTCTGACAAATCATATGCTGCAGCTGCCTATGCCTACTTCTGTCTCCAGCTTCATTGCCCACTACTGAAAACTACAGTGGAAAATTTCCTGCATTGTTTAAATAACTCCACTCAGTGATTTAACCAAGTGGAAGATGCTACAGACACTCTGGAANTCAGGACACACATACTCTTCTCTGACAAATCATATGCTGCAGCTGCCTATGCCTACTTCTGTCTCCAGCTTCATTGCCCACTACTGAAAACTACAGTGGAAAATTTCCTGCATTGTTTAAATAACTCCACTCAGTGATTTAACCAAGTGGAAGATGCTACAGACACTCTGGAAACAAAAAGCAGTCATTCCTAACTCTGTTAATTAAGCATTCTGCTTTCTGTTCCTGCCCCTGTATCTCTGATCTTGGATTTTTTTCTGAGGATATTTACTATTTGAAAATCCTTTGCTGTTGCATTTAACTGTGGATTCCTCTGCTCTGTTGAGTATTGCTATCAAAATGAATTTTTAATTTTCTGTTTTATAGTGATTTCTAAATTTTTAAAAGTGTTTTTACAGCTCTGGTACCTCTTACAGCTTTGTAAGATTCCAAAAATATTATGAAATATTTCTCCCATTATGTCAATGAAGCATTGGAAGAAAGGAGAAGTAGATGCCTCTGATTAGTTACATAAACCAGAGTTCTCATGAGAACATTAGGATTATTTTTTCAAATTAAAGTTATTGATTTATTTGAGGAAAATTGACATTTGTTAAAAAGAAGCCTTTGGTACTGCCTGGCCTATATGATACTATATAGCCTATTATTTACTAAAATTATATTTTACCCTTTTTCCCCATGCACTCTAACAATGTTATATCACTATCAAAATATAGCCTGAATCCATTTATTCATCAACATATTCTCTACTACTATCATCAGTTCAGTGGCTCAGTCGTGTCTGACTCTTCGCAACCCCATCAGCTGCAGCATGCCAGGCTTCCCTGTCCATCACCAATGCCCAGAGCTTGCTCAAACTCATGTCCATACAATCCATTGGATTGATACAATCCAGTCATCTCATCCTCTGTCGTCCCCTTCTCCTCTTGCCTCCAATCTTTCCCAGCATCAGCGTCTTTTCCAGTGACTCACTTCTTCGGCAGTCACGGCTGCAATCACCATCTGCAGT
This sequence comes from Neotragus moschatus, assembly GCA_006410615.1. Classification (NCBI taxonomy): domain Eukaryota; kingdom Metazoa; phylum Chordata; class Mammalia; order Artiodactyla; family Bovidae; genus Neotragus; species Neotragus moschatus. The sequence goes on from SJYA01000218.1 coordinate 331,313, forward strand.
GATTTTGGAGCCCAAGAAAATATCTATCATACTACTATCATACCCAACGGTCATTTTAAGTTCTGCCTTCAACTGGTTACTGTTGAATTATAGGAGAATTGTTGATGTTTGTATAGTTTATAAATAAGAGCTATGTAAGAAGTTAAAGTTCATAAGGCCACTTTCTTTGAATTCATAATAGTTCTAACATTATTTTTTATTCTTTTGGGTTTTCCAAAGCAACAGGCATCACCTGCAAGCAATAAAAAAAAAAATTTCCTCTCCTTTCATAGTAATTATTAAAGTTTTCTATCTCTAACCATGTAAATTATAATCACTTAATATTATACTAGAACTTCCCTTATACTTCAGTTGGTGAAGAATCCGCCTGCAATGCAGGAGTCCGTCTGTAGTGCAGGAGACCTGGTTCAATTCCTGGGTCTGGAAGATCCCCTGAAGAAGGAAATGGCAACCCACTCTAGTATTCTTGCCTGGAGAATCCCATGGATAGAGGAGCCTGACAGGCTACAGGCCATGGGTTGGCAAGAGTCTGACATGACTCAGCAGCTAAACAACAATAAACACATTATGTACCATTCTTCAACCCTCAGAAGCAGACATTAAATGTGTCAGTGGGAAGACAGCTCTAATTAAATAATTTTAGTTTTGTTTTATAGAGATTTTGCAAACCATGTATATGCACCTGTAGAACATCAAACACACACATTGCTTCAAAGTCCTTTTTTTTTTTCAAAACCTGAGGACTGAAGTTATAAAGTCATGTGTATTCTCAGGCCTTTAAATGTCAGTTCTCAGAACAAACATACAAGTCATCTTGTCCTTTCTTTCATTTTCTTTCATGGTAACTTGTCTTTGGCTCTCATGATTCAAAGAAATAGAGATCTTTCTTTGAAGACTATTCTTAGTTGAATTCTCTGGACCTTTATAATTTGTTTGATGAAACTTTTCATGTAATAAATTTGTTGTATTTCTGATTCTACTATCCACAGGACTGGTCTTTCTCATTTCCTTTAGTACCTCTTTTATTTATGAATTTCCTCTATTGTATCTAAGAATTTGCATGGCTTTCCACCTCTCTTCATGGGGTTTTTATACATCTTTGAGTTTCTGAGCCTCTGTTTTAGACTTTGCTCTTAGCCTCCAATTATCTTTTTAAGTCTTTACAGTATTTCCACATTTTTCTGCAGTTCTTCAGTTTTGTAACTTGTTTCATTTTTAGCAATCTTTGTTTATTTCTTTTAAACTTATCAACTTATCCAAGCCTCCTTGAAGAGTTGGTCCTGCCTCTCTGGTAGCTTCTTCAGCAGATGTTGCAGAATGGCTTAATTGATTCAGGATCATTGCATTTACTTAGATTTATTCATTGTTTCCTAAGCCTACACTGGAGGGTGGGATAGGGTATTGCTTTTCTTTTTATCAGACAAGGCCACTGTTTTTCTGTAGTTGGAAGAATTTGGGCCTGTTTTTAAATCCATCATCTTCCAAGAAATCTTTGGNGCAGCACTTTCACAGCATCATCTTTCAGGATTTGAAATAACTCAACTGGAATTCCATCACCTCCACTAGGTTTGGCTGAATTGTATTCCATTAAGAGGCAGTACTAGTCCCCCACAGTGAGATATTTAATTTGTGAAGTTGGTGTGTATTGTTTTGAGCTGCTAAGTATCCTTTTCTCCTTCTCCAGGTAATTACACTATCTCAACCCACCGTCTCTTTGGAGAATTGTCCTTCCCTTACCTCTCATGTGGTCCTGGTGGTATTAATCTTGGTACTTTACTTCCAGCCTCCCTCTGCCTCCAGCCCCAGTGACAGGTAGGCACATATCTCAGGTCTGGTTAGTCCTAATTCCTATGGCAGTTTGAACCTAGTCCCAACAGCATTTTTGGAACTATAGTCCTTCCCAGGTTCTATCATTTGGAACCCATTTGCTGATAGTAACACAAAACCTAAAGAATAGCTTAGGGCTTCCCTGGTGGTCCAGTGGTTAAGAGCCTGCCTTGCAGTGCAGAGGACACTGGTTCAGTCCCTGGCCTAGCAAGATCCCACATGCAACAGAGAAACTAAGCCTGCCAGCTGCAGCTACTGAAGTCCTCATGCTATAGAGTCTGTGTTCTACAACAAGAGAAGGCACCACAATGAGAAGAAGCCTGTGCATCACTAGAGAGTAGTCCCTTCCCACCTCAACTAGAGAAATCCTGTACAGCAATGAGGAACCAGTGAAGCCAAAAATAAACACATAATTTTTTTTTGGTTAAAAAAAAAAGAACCATGACTTAAATCTTAGGGACATTTATCATTTTACTTAAGAAGTCTACAGATAGTGATTGTTATGGGTTGATTTGTATCCCCAAAAAAGATTTGTTCAAGTCCTAACCCCAGTTCCTATCAGCATGAACTTTTTTGGAAATAGATATTTTTCAGATGTAATCAAGTTAAGATGAAGTCTTTGGGGTGGGTGCTAATCTGGTACGCCTGCTGCCCTTATAAGAACAGGAAAACTGATGCAAAGACAGACACTCAGGGAGAAGGCCATGCAACAGAGGCAGAGGCTAGAGTGATGGAGCTGCAAGTCAAGGAAAACTAAGGAGTGATGGCCACCTCCAGAAGCTTGGGAGAAGCAAGGAAAGATTCTCCCCTATGATTTTCGGAGGTAATGTAACCCTGCTGACATTTTAACTAGGACTTCTGGCCTTCAAACCCACAAGAAATTTCTGTCCTTTCAAGTCACCCAGTTTAAGGTAACTTGTTACAGCAGTTTTAAAGAACTAACACAGCAATGCATGGAAGATCCCAGGAGACACATAAGAAACAAAAAGAAAACATCACCATAGGTGCACAGAGACAAACTGGTCAACAAAGTCATATGACATGAAAGCTAGTACTCATTAAAAAAACAAATAAACATGAATATATATATATATATATATAGCTTACTATGGACCAAGAGCTGCAAAGTGGCAAAAGGGCAGCATCACCCAAACAATGCAGTGCGGGAATTTGTTATGATCTCTACTATTATTAATGTGGCATTTAACAAATGTCACCTTTTGCTGAATATTATTACATGCCCAATCAAATTCTTGGTACTTTCAAGGCCTTATCTCTTTGTTATTTTAACAACCCCATGAAATGACAGTTACCCTGATCTTTCAGATGTCTAACAAAGAGAAAGCAAAGCTCCAATCAAGGATGCATTTTTATGAACCATTGAGTTTAAGGAACATATGCAAGAGAACCTAGTGACAGTATCCACATCTCAGTCTTTGGAAAAAGTCCCAATAGTTCTCCCAGTTGTACATGCATTGAAAACTCAGACCAATTTGCTGGCCACTGCAGACATGGCTCAGGACATTTAGCTTCTGCATGACCCCCACACCAGGGCATCACAGTCTATAATGCATTCTCATAGCAAATTCCTTTCTAGGTCACCATGAGGGCCCAGCCTTCACCACCCGCCAGTCAACAGGTGTTTCTGAGGGTCCCGCAGTTTATATTCACATTCCCAGTATAGTCTGAAACTTTCCAGTCCTCAAACACTGCATTGCCCAACACGTGTTTTGGTCAACATTATTTTATATATGAAAACACCATTTAGAAATATACTTTGAGGTAGAAAATGAGTCCAGGATATCTATGTTTAAGACCTGAAGAGTGCTTACCAAACTGTGGATAGGTACAGGATTGTAGACATTAGCTGGAGCCTCTCCAAAGTGGCTTCCTTATTTTAATAAATAAACAGATATAAGAAACACTGCATAGTAGGGACTCTGTGAAGTACTGCTCTCCAGAAACCAATTTGAACAGCACTTTTGATGCTGTTTGACCTAGTTTTCTCCCCTTGCCCTTTTCCCTCTCTCAATTACCTGTTAATGTCCAACATAACCATGTATGTAGATACATGAGTTAAAGTACATTGTAAAAGTGCCCTGGGAATGCTCACAGGAAAGTGAAGAGCAGGGTAATGGCGTGGATCATTTTAGGAAGGAGGTTCTGACTACACACATTGGAAAGTCTGGGTAAGAAGGCTCCTTGGAAGAAGTTGGGTCCATCATAATGCCAAATAAGAGTAACAGAATTTGTTGCAGAATTGTGAATAAAAATCATCTTTCATTGAGACATTCTTTGTAACTTATGGTTGGAATTTTAGCAACCCTAAACATTTTTGAAAGAATACCATCTATCCCTCTCCTGAACTAGGCACACTGCTGCCACCCAGTGCAGGAGTTTCACAGCCATAGTTTCAAGTAGTAAGACAGAAACCAGAGGCTTGCAATAGAAACAAGCATGTCTTCCCTTTTAAAAGTGAAGTTCTATACTACACAGCACATGGAACTCTGCTTAACGTTATGTGGCAGCCTGGACGCAAGAGAAGTTTGGGGAAGAGTGTATACATGTATATGTATGGCTGAATCCCTTCACTCTTCACCTGAAACTATCAAAACATTGTTAATTGGCTGGAAAGGCAAAAAGATATGACACTAAAAGATGTACTTTCCAGGTCAGTGGATGCCCAATACGCTACTGGAGAAGAGCAGAGAACTAGCTCCAGAAGGAATGGAGAGGCTGAGTCAAAGAGGAAACAATGCCCAGTTGTGGATGTGTCTGGTGATGAAAGTAAAGTCTGATGCTGTAAAGAACAATATTGCATAGGAACCTGGATGTTAAGCCCACAAATCAAGGTAAATTGGAAGTGGTCAAACAGGAGATGGCAAGAGTGAACATCTACATTTTAGAAATCAGAGAATTTAAATGGACTGGAATGGGGAAATTTAATTCAGATGAATATTATATCTACTACTGTGGGCAAGAATCCCTTGGAAGAAAGGAAGAAGCCCTCATGCTGCTGCTGCTGCTGCTGTTAAGTCACTTCAGTTGTGTCCGACTCTTAGTGACCACATGGACTGCAACCCACCAGGCTCCTCCGTCCATGGGATTTTCCAGGCAAGAATACTGGAGTGGGCTGCCATTGCCTTCTCCAAGCCCTCATAGTCAACAAAAAGTCTGAAATGCAGTACTTGGGTACAGTCTCAAAGACAACAGAATGATCTCTGTTTGTTTCCGAGGCAAACCATTCAATATCACAGTAATCCAAGTCTATTCCTCAACCATTAATGCCAAAGAAGCTGAAGTTAAATGAGTCTATGAAGACCTGCAAGAACTTCTAGAGCTAACACCAAAATAAGAATAGGTCCTTTTCATTATAGGGGACTGGAATCCAAAAGTAGCAAGTCAAGAGATACCTGGAATTACAGGCAAGTTTGACCTTGGAGTACAAAACGAAATAGGGCAAAGGTTAACAGAGTTTTGCTGAGAGAACACACTGGTCATAGCAAACATCCTCTTCCAACAATACAAGAGACCACTCTAAGCATGGACATCACCAGATGGTCAATACCAAAATCAGATTGATTATATTGTTTGCAGCCAAAGATGGAGAAGCTCTATATAGTCAGTAAAAACAAGACTGGGAGTTGACTGTGGTTCAGATCATGAACTCTGTATTGCAAAATTCAGACTTAAATTGAAGAAAGTAGGGAAAATAACTAGGCCATTCAGGTATGATCTAAATCAACCCTTTATGATTAAACAGTGGAAGTGACAAATAGTTTCAAGGGATTACATCTGATAGAGTGCCTGAAGAACTACAGATGGAGGTTCATAACATTGTACAGGGGGCAGTGATCAAAACCACCCCCAAGAAAAAGAATTGCAAAAAGGCAAAATGGTTGTCTGAGGAATCCTTACAAATAGCTGAGAAAAGAAGAGGAGTGAAAGGCAGAGGAGAACAGGAAAGATACATTTATCAGAATGCAGAGTTCCAAAGAATAGCAAGGAGAGATCAGAAAGCCCTCCTAAGTGAACAATGCAAAGAAATAGAGGAAAACATTAGAATGGGAAAGACTAGAGGTATCTTCAGGAAAATTAGAGATACCAAGGGAACATTTCATCCACAGCTGGGCACAATAAAGGACAGATATTATATAAACCTAACAGAAGCAGAAGATATTAAGAAGAGGTGGCAAGAATACACAGAAGAACTATACAAAAAAGACCTTAATGACCCAGATGAGCACAATGGTCTGATCACTCACCTAGAGACAGACATCCTGGAATGTGAAATCAAGTGGGCCTTAGGAAGCATCACACGAACAAAGCTAAGGGAGGTGATGGAATTCCAGTTGAGCTATTTCAAATCCTTAAAGATGATGTTGTGAAAGTGCTGCACTCAATATGCCAGCAAATTTGGAAAACTCAGCAGGACTGGAAAAGGTCAGTTTTCACTCCAGTCCCAAAGAACAATGTGGCATCCAGTACCATCATGCCCTACTTGTGGCATCCAGTCCCTTGCCCTACTTCATGGCAAGTAGATGGGGAAACAATGGAAACAGTGACAGACTTTATTTTCTTAGGCTCCAAAATCACTAAAGATGGTGACCGCAGCCATGAAATTAAAAGATGCTTACTCCTAGGAAGAAAAGCTATGACAAATCTAGACAGAGTACTAAAAATGGAGACACTAAAAATGGAGAGTACTAAAAAGTAATGGAGACATTACTTTTCCAACAAAAGTCCATATAGTCAAAGCTATGGTTGTTCCAGCAGTCATATATGAATGTGAGAATTGGACCATAAGGAAGGCAAAGTGCTGAATAATTGATGCTTTGAACTCTGGTGTTAGAGAAGACTCTTTAGAATCCCTTGGGCTTCAAGGAGATCAAACCAGTCAATCCTAAAGGAAATTAACCCCAAATATTCATTGGAAGCTGCAATATCGATGCTGAAATTGAAGCTCCAATACTTTGGCCACCTGATGTGTAGAGCCAACTCATTAGAAAAGACCTTGATGCTGGGAAAGATTCAAGGCAGGAGGAGAAGAGGATGACAGAGGACAAGATGGTTGGATGGCATCAGAGACCCAATGGACATGAGTTTGAGCAAGCTCTAGGGGACAGTGAGGGAAAGGGAAGCCTGGCATGCTGCAGTCCATGGTGTCACAAAAAATCAGACATGACCGAGTGACTGAACATCAACAGAACAAATAGTCTAAAAAATAAAAGTGAAAATTAAGTCTTGATATAGTTTAGGGAAAATCACTCAACTAGGCACTTAGACAAGCACAGTTCCAGGCACCAGAAATAGAGGGAGGTAGAACTTAGTCTTTGCCCTTAAAGGGCTCATAGTCTGCTGGAAAAGACAAGAACAGGCCAATGGGATGAATGGGATAGAAAAAAGATATCAAGAAGAGAACCACACCTGCGTAGGTTCTTGGGAGACTCACTGAGGAGGTGCTTATGGAGCTGAGCCTTGAAGGATGAGTGAAATATACCCAACAGGACATGAAGAAAACACATGTCCAAAGACATGGACTAACAACTACCTCTGCAGGGCTCAGGCACACAGTAGTAGGCATACAGGGCAGGGCAGAGAATAAGAAAGAAGCTGAGGGGTATGTTGAGAGAAATTTAAAAACCTAGTAGAGGATCCATATCTACCACTGAATTGACTGTGTGACCTTCATCAATATGTCATCTGCCCTTTATGGGCCCCGTATATTCATTAAAAGCAGTTTCTAGAGGCAGCACTCTAGAAACTCACTCTAGCACTTACTTGTGTGCTCTAGAACAAGTTACTTAACCTCTCTTTGATTTAGTTTTTACCACTACAAAATAGTACCAACCTTCAAGAGTTGTTGAAAGAGTTGTTGTAATGTTATCTGTGCTTGATACAAAATGAACGTGTGTCAGTGTCTTGGATTATTGTTGTTATTGATGGTACTATTGTCATTATAGCCATCATCCAGAAGGATAAGGCTAAGATAATGTTCATGAAAGTGCTTGGTAAACTGAAAAGCAAAATATGATAGCTATTCTCACCATGCCACGTGATCTGCTCATTAGACCAGTATCGCTTCACCAAGGCTACTTGCTGGGCCACCATGAATGTCCCCACAGATGGTGCAATGTGGACCTGCAGAAACACGAGTCATACATCAAGGTTGGTAGAGATGTTTCATGTGTCTTTAGAGTGTTGGTCACATGGGTATAACCCTATTTGAAAGCCAGTAAAGCCATTCATTTAAGACCTGATTATTTTTTTAAAAAGTTAAGAACAAAATTTTGTCATTTGCAGCAACTTGGATGGACCTGGAGGGCATTATTCTTAGTGAAAGAAGTCAGACAGAGAAGGATAAATACTATATAATATCACTTATGTGGAATCTAAAAAAAATACAATAAGCTTGTGAATGTAACAAAAAAAAGGAGCAGTCTTATGGAGAGAACAGACTGGTAGTGGAGGGGCAATATAGGGGTGGCAGAATGGGAGGTACACACTATTGGGTGTAAGGCTACAAAGCTCTATTGTACAACATGGGGAATATAGCCAATATCCTGGAATAACTAAATGGAATGTAAGACTTGAATATTGTATAAAAATTTTATAAAATAATAAAAATCAAAAATATATATTATATTTTAAATATATATTTAAAAATCAAAAATATGTTTTAAAAATCAAAGGGGCAGCATGGAGACTGCCCCTTTGTCTCTGATTCAGTGCTGGCACAGATTCATTCCTCCACAGGCTGGAAAGACCTCAAATGACCTCCCTCTCTCCATTTCTACCAGTTCCCTGTCTCTTCAGGTAAAGAAGTGAGGGGTGGGGGGGGGGGGCGGGGAAGTGAGGCGGGAATCCACTCTCTACTTGCAAGTGAAATGCTTGCCTCGATCTAGTCCTGGAATTCTCTTTCCTCACAGCTGGCTGAGGGCACCCAGCTTGGCTCACTTGCCTCAGGACAAGTTTTGAATTCCCAAACTGCCCCAGGTTGCAAAATGCCTTTTCAAGAAGCCAGTTTCCCTTACGCAAAACAACACCTTCAAAAATCCAAATGATTTATTTTTTAGCATATTCTTAAATCACTTGACATCACCAATACTTGCCAGCAGTGCACAGCCACAGTATCAGTCAAGGTGTGGGGTCTGCAGGGAGCAGGACACCGAACAAAGCAAGAAGCACAAATTAAGGATGTTTTCTGGGCTGAGCCTCTGGTGGTCAGGGGCTCTGTCTGGCTGAATTGCTTTGTGCCACACAGACGAGAAGAAAGGAATGATTTTTTATATTAGTGACGGTTACGTGTGCTTGCTGTGGGCCTACAGAAGTTAGTAAAGGCCAGAGCTGTCTGGGGTGTTTGAGAGATTTTCTTGAAGGGAACACAGCACCTAAATCCTCAAGCAGGATGAAATCTCCTGGTGCAGGAATCACGGAAAAAAGACTAGAATTGCCTCTGAGTGCCAGATGTCTCACAGGACTCCTACTGATTTGTTTATGACTCTTGAAAGACATGCCAGCAACTACTAATGGTTTCACAAAAACTGGGAACCAAGTATCTGTTTCAGAGGGTGTGCTAAGCAGCTTCCCATGCCCAGAGCCCCCAAAGAGACCAACGTCCCCCTGCTCACCTTATGAGCCTCTTTCATCCAAGCTGCGTTTCCTTGACTCTGCTAGGGTGTGTTCTAAGAGACATCACTGAGTCAAACACTGTGTGGGTCTTGCTTTCTCTGTCTTTTCTTCTCTCCTTCTTCCCTTCTCCCTCCCTCTATTCCTCTCTCCTCTCCTCTCTCTCTAAACCTTTTACACTGCAGTTGAACAAGCCCCTGGATAAAGACTTTATCCAAAAACCCCCTCTTTAAAGTTATTTCAAATTTCTCTGCAAGGCTTTCAGAAATCTGTTTGTTTGAGGGCAGAATTAGATGTGACCGGCGTTTTATTGTGACATAAAACCATATTTCTTCCCTGGAAGATTAAAAAATAAAATCGGTTAATAAGAAAAGCTGTCAGCAACAGAAAATGGCTGACATAATCCGTTTATCCTCCGAGCAATAAAGATATTGGTCCTTGGGAGTCTATCCTCTCTCTCATGTTATTTCGCCCAAAACATTATCTTCCCAGCATTCTGATGGATTAAGAAGTCATATGGGAGATAGCAGGGAAATGACAGATACAAAAAAATATATAATATCCTTTCATTTCCCCTCCTCCCTCCACACTCACTCATATTCCCCCTCTTTCTCCCTCCCCCACCCAAAACACACACACACACACACACATATTTTATTTTCTGTCTTTTCCCTCTCCCTGACACTCTCCCATTTTTCTCACTCTTTGGAAAAGAAATAGATCTTCTTTTGCCCACAGTTCCTATACTCTGATAATCCTAATAGGGGTGATGATGCAAACTGGCACTGAAGTCAGTTCCTGCTGTGTGTGTGTGTTTGACTTGCACACAGCTATCAATACATAGACATAGATCGCCAAATGAAGAGATGGACCCTTGATATGGGTGTTGAACACATATAGAAAAAGAGAGTTAAGTATATCTAGCTACACTACTAGATTTTTAATCTAGGATTTCTGACAATAGCATAAATTTCAGGAACAAAGCTGAAGGCACCACAAGCTAAGAGAAACAATAAAAAGAACTTTGAAAAGGCAGCAACTAAAATACTGTTTGGATTTTAGAGGACTGAGAAAACCATTTTTTAAAAAGCAGTGTGACCAAACTTGTTTTTGTCTGTTCTGAATTAATGGTACCAATCACTATCTTTTCTCTAATGCCTGCAAATTGTTCTGGGGCAAAGATTTCTGAGATCACCCATCAGAACCCTCAGGATACTTTCAACTGCCTTGCAAATATCATTAGAACCCCTCCTAGGATGTGAAGGAGGGATAATGGGAATGCAAATAGAAACTAAGTGCATCTCTTGGATATATTCTTCAGCTTCTCTTTTCCAACCAAGTATCTCCACTGATTTTTCTAACTCAGCACGTCTCTCAGGTAGAATCCAGCATTTGGTGAGTCATTTGAATTTTGTACAAACAGCTAAATGGTTAGAGTCCTGCTGACAAAGCCTTAGTTGTGTTTCATAGCAATTTGAACGAATGAGTTTACCCCGGATATGTGTGCTTTTAGGTAAGATGACACGAAGCTGTAGAGGGAATCATAAATATCATTAGGAGATGGTAAGTCCAATAAATGGATGTATAATGGAGGATTTCTGGAAATGATTTTCAGTGTTTCCATGAGAGTGGACATTTGCATAGGCATATATGTACAAATACACATATATTCCAATATCTAAAAATCAGCTAAAAGATACCATTCACAGTTACTTAAGTTTATCAGTATATCCTCACTCAAGTTACCAGAAATGGAAAACAGTAAAAGTTTCCACTTTTCTAATAGCTAATCTTCACATACATCTGTGGCTACAATATCCTTACATGGTTTCAGGGATGAGACCGGACCTGATTAAGGGTCAGAGAGGAGGCAGGATGCGGGAGAAGGAGGATGTGGTTTAGGGCTTCCATTCTATAAATTACCTTTTTTTTCTCAAAACATTTGAAAGTTTTCAAATAATGTAACAGAAATACCATCAGCGTTACATGGGGAAAATAATTTTGATTCCTTTTAATACAAATACTTCTATTTGGTCACGTCTTTCTATAGCAAATGTCTTTGGGGATCATAACTTTCCATACATTTTGAGAGCCAGTTGTTATAGAAGCCTTTACTTGAATTACGCAAGATAAACTCCCATAAAAAATGATGTTACCCACTCAAGACAAATATACAAGCTTTATTACAGCAAAATTGTTTATTTAAATGGCTATCAAACCAGATGTTGAGCAAATGTCTACAGCAATTAAAAACAGGGAGTAAATTCATAAACTTCATTTACTGAAGCTAAATGTTTAATTGAAATAAAGACTGTTCTTCGATTAAAGGCCTTTAGTAAATAAAGCTGTCTGAATTTTAAGTATGTTTAAATTCTAAAACATTAAACAGCTCCTCAAATACCTCCATGTGATAGTATTCATGGTTAAAATGGAAACTCTGAATTAAATTAATTCCTAGTTTGACAATTGACCATGCCTAAACCACAATTCATTTATTACTTCATTGAGTCTGTTATTGTTGTTGTGTTAAACCAGGCATCATAAATCATTCTAATGCAAGGTTTAATATGGCCATAAGCCACAACTAGGAATTGACTGGGAATTAGCTGGGAATTGATTGCAACCCCTGGATTATACACTTTGCCTATAGCATTTGTTCATTCTTTCAACAATCATTTATTGATCACTCATTGTGTGCCAGGTGCTATGCTAAACACTGGAGAACTGCAGATAAACAGGACAAGATTGCTGCCTTATGGAATGCCACCATCTGGCAGGAGAGGCAGATCAAAGACAAGCAGTGACACCTCCATGTGGTGGGTGCTCTGGCAGAGGAGGTAGAGGGCTGGAGTATGGCTAGTCATCCGGCAGATGTAGAGGATCTAACCCAGCCTAGGGGTACTGCCACGGAAACCCATTCTTCACACATTACTGGGCCACTCAGTTACCCCAAAACATCCTGATTCTAGGAGAAAGACTCCAAGGTCTTGTTCCCAGAGTCCTTCCACAATTTACCTGCAGGAGAGCTTATGGGAATTGCAATGGTAGACACATGCTGTATCTCCACGGTGGCTTATTTGCCCATCACTCTTCTAATCTAGTGGCCCTGAAATAATTACAGATGTCTAAAATGGAAGAGGTTAAACACAGATATGAATATTTTCTCCAAAAGCACTTTAGCACTTATCAAGTTATGTTTATTACAGAAATCACCAAGTCAAGACACTTGTGTTGTCNTTTCCTTATTTATTTTCTGTTTTGATGATCTGTCCATTGGTGTCGGGGGGTGGTGTTAAAGTCTCCTACTATTATTGTGTTACTGTCCATTTCTCCTTTTATGTCTGTTAGTGTTTGTCTTATGTATTGTGGTGCTCCTGTGTTGGGTGCATAGATATTTATAATTGTTATGTCTTCCTTTTGGATTCATCCTTTGAGCATTGTGTAGTGTCCTTCCTTATCTCTTGTAATCTTCTTTATTTTAAGGTCTGTTTTGTCGATCGGAGGATTGCTACAACAGCTTTCTTTTGCTTCCCATTTGCATGGAATATATTTATCCATCCTCTCACTTTCAGTCTATATGCATCTTTAGGTCTGAAGTGGCTGTCTTGCATACAGCATATATATGGACCTTGTTTTATATCCATCCAGCCTGTCTGTGTCTTTTGGTTGAAGCATTTAGTCCATTTACATTTAAAGTAATTATTGATATATATGTTTCTATTGACATTTCTTAATTCTTTGGGGTTGATTTTGTAGATCATTTTTCTTGTTTTGCATTTCTTGACTGTATAAGTCTATGTAACATTTGCTGAAAAGCTAGTTTGGTGGTACTAAATAAGTTTTTGATTTCTCCATCAATTTTGAATGAGATCTTTGCCAGGTAGAATAATCTTGGTTGTAGATATTTCCCTTCAGCACTTTAAGTATATCCTGTCATTCCCTTCTGGCCTGCAGAGTTTCTGCTGAAAGACCAGCTGTTAAGCATATGTGGTTTCCTTTCTATGTTACTTGTTGCTTTTCACTTGCAGTTTTAATATTCTTTCTTTGTATTTAGTCTTTGTTTGATTAGTATGTGTCTTGGCATGTTTCTCCTTGGGTTCATCCTGTGTGGGTGCCTTTGCTCCTCTTGGGCTTGATTATTTCCTTTTCCATATTGAGGAAATTTTCAACTATAATCTTGCAGGGGTTCTGGCAGCACCAGGTACTCAGGGGAGTTGGCAGCAAGGGCAGCAGGAAATATAGTGCTCTAGAAGGGTATGGCAATCAGTATTGGCCAATATGCTCCAGTATTCTTGCCTGGAAACCACCCTCCCCCCCTCCCCGACTGAGAAGCCTGGCAGGCCATAGTCTACAGAGTTGCAAAGAGTTGGACATGACAGAAGCAACCCTGCACACATAGACGCAAGACCTTTTTTGCTTGTGTCAGCTATGCCTCCGTGAGAGTTGAGCATGAAGGTGGCACAGGTGCTTGGCTTGCGTGGACTATGGTGGCAGCAAGTTTGCAGGGACATAGACTGCCTCTGCCCCAGGATTTATGGTGCTATCAGTCTTTTCTGAGCCTCTTGTAGCTGGCAATCAGAAGGCCTTTTTGGCTGGTCTTTCTCCATAGCTCTATCCATTCAGGTACTCTGAGGGCTCCCTAGGCACTCTGAGGGCTCCCTTGCCTGGGGTCCTTCTCTGTAGTTCAGTGCCTCAGGTGTTTGATGGGCTAGCGTCTCTATTATTCAGCTGCCCATGATGGCTTGTGGGGAGAGTGAGGTTATGGTGATGGCTCCACCCCCTATGCATGACTCAGCAGTATCGCCTTTCTTCCATGGCTGCCTGGCTTTCCTCCACAGGCATTTCCCACCACAATCTCCTCCCTCACGTCCTTTCGATCTGTCTCTCCACAATCAACCCCAGCCCCCACCTTGGGATTGCTCCACAATCCCTAAACTCCAACTCCGAGTTGCTGTGCCTTCCAGGGGCCTGTGTCCCTGTCTGGGGTAGGTATGTCTGCGGCAAGGACTGTCTGACTCTCATTCCATTTAGGCTGCCACAGATCAGCTGTTTCACTTTCAGCCTTAAATGTTTCTCCTCTGATTGAAACAATGGCCCCAATGTGGGGATCAGACCCCTGCTTCAGTTCCCCCACTGGCCGAGGGAAAGTCCACTCCTACTAACACTCCCCTGTTTGTCCCCCTAGTTCCTTTGTCCTACTGAGTTTTGTGCGGTTCTATATATTCTTTTCTGGTGGTCAGGTACTCCTGTCCACTCTCAGTTGGTGTTCTGCATGCACCTCTGTGTCTGAAGGTGTATTCCTGATGTGTCCATGGGGAAAGATGTACTGCATGTCCACCTACTCTTCTGCCATCTTGTTCTCCTCCCTTGAGCAAGTTTTATATCTCCACTTAAAAAGTTCAGCTTGGTTCTGCTCAGTGGTATTTAAAGTTATATTCTGGTGTAAGGATGAATTTCTCCTTAATCTCAACTCTCTTAGGAGAACCCTTTCATGCCTAATCTTTTGAATGGGGTAGTTGCTAGAGAATGATTAAAATGAAAAAGACTAGCAAACACCAAGGACCTAAATTCTTAACAGGTAATTTAGGACAACACAGAAGTCAGAAAAACAATTTTGGTGATGTCTGGAGCAGCACAAGGTATTGTACCTTGCTCTGTGGTCTCCACCACTTTTAATTTAGCAGCAAACGTTTACTATGGCCTTTAGGCCCAAACTCGCTTGAAAACCACAGTTTATGAATGTCTTACAGCAGGAAGCTATGCAGAGGTCCTTCCTTCATATCAGCTGTCTTGTTGAGGAAGCCCTTTAGCTATTACTAGTTCCTGTATCTATCTTCTGGGCATTATTGCCTAGAATCTCATATACTGATATGTTGCCCAACTGGTGATTATCATTATGTTCACTTGCCTTTTTTGTTACTTATCAGAGAGATACTTCAGGTTTATCCTTAATTGGAAATAAAGTAGTGGGTAAGATAGAAAAATGCATTTAGATCATATGGAGTGTGGCTTTAGAGTACCAAGAACGATATTCTCATGTATAAACCTGAAACTGTCAGTGGTCATCTCCTTCAGCTTTGAGAAATCACTCACAAAGAAGAAAGAATAGCCAAGGGCTGAATTAGTAGAGGCCTCGTTGATATTGTTTAAGCTCTAGATCCCACTTAGCAGAATTTAGATTCACCTGGTTAGAAATAAATGAGGGTCTGTTGTAGGTGTGTGTGTTTATTTGCTAAGTCATGTCCAACTCTTCCAAGACCTAATGGGCAGTAGCTCACCAGGCTCCTCTCTTCATGGAGTTTCCCTAGAAAGTTTCCCAGTGGGTTGCCATTTCCTACTCCACGAGAATCTTCTCAACCCAGGCATTAAACCCACATCTCCTGCATTGGTAGGTAGATTCTTTACCACTGAGCCACCAGGGAAGCCCATGTATGAAACTTAAAGTGTTCAAAGTAATAAATTTCAAGACTTTTTGCTTATATTGAAATATGTACATATATCAACATATAAAATAAACATATGCACATAAGAATAACACTGTATTATTATTCAGTGACTTTTTTTCATTTAACAAGGAATCTTGAAGATATTTCCATGTCAAAATATACAGATCTACTTTATTCCTCTTAATAATCATATAACACTCCATATTTTGCGTGATGATTAATTTTCTGTGTCACCTTGACAAGGCCATGGGGTGCTCAGATATTTGGTCAAATATTGTTTTGAATGAATCAGTAGACTGAGTAAAGCAGATTGACCTCCTCAATGTGGATGGTCCCCATCTGGTCAGTTGAAGGCCTGAGTAGAACAAAATGGTACAGTAAAAGAGAATTCCTTCTGGCTGGCTGCTTTCAAGCTGGAATGTTGTTGTTGTTGTTGTTGTTTTTAATCTGCCTTTTATTAGTCTCAATCCAGCCAGCTTCTAGACTGGAACTATACCCTCAGCTCTCCTTGTTGTCCAACTTGCTGACTACATTTCTGAGGACTCTTGGCCATGATTCAGTTCCTTATAATAAATTTATATATACATTTTTATGTAAAGACATGTAAATTGTTTTTTTCTCTGGAGAACTCTGACTAATAGACTATGGATGGGCTATTATTTTTTTGATCATTCCCCAATTATAGGTCATTTATATTGTTTTAAATATGCTATTTTTAAAAATGCTAAACCCATATGACTAGAATGGGCTTATTTCCTTAGGAGAGATTCCCCAGAGCAGAATAGCTGAGACAAAGTATAAACATTTAAAATTTTACCTTTTGATCTATATTTCAAATTTACCTTTCTGAAAAGCTTTTCTAGATTTTATTATAATCAGCAATGTATCAATAGTGGTTATTTGTCTATTTGCATATGTGCATTGGATATTAAAAATATTTTAAATTTGATCATCTGAAGAGTAAAAAGCTTCCATGTATATATTTCTTTAAATTGAGTTTGCTTGCTTGATTTGAATTTACTGAGTTACAATTTTGAAATTTTTTTTAATGTCTTTATCAGGCATTTGTGCTTATTGCTATTTTCCTATCAGGCAATTTCCTTTTTTCCTGCTGATTGGTAGTTTTTACTTACATATTATTGATATTAATTTTATAATTGTTATATAGATTGAAAATATTTGTCCCTGGTCTATCACTTGTTTTTATCATTGTTTATGACATCTTCATAGCAGTAAGATCACAGAATAGTGGTTATTTGCTCTGGAATCAGACAGCCTAGGTTCAAATAGTACTTCTACAACTTACTAGCTACATAACTTTGTAAAATCACTAATGCTTTTTAAGACTTATTTTGTGCTCTTAAAGTAGGGATCTGTTACAGTGGTACCCACATCTAAATTATTGTGAGCATTAAATGAGACAATTTGTGTAAAGTGCATACTGCATCATCTAGCACCTTGAAAGTGCTCAATTAATAGCAACTATTATGAGTTTTATGATTACTAAGTCATATTAAACGGTACATTTAAATGGAGTCACATCTGTCAAATATGAGTTAGGCTATCACTTAAAATATCTTTGGTTGCAAGAAACAGAACATCAAACTAAAAAATGGCTCAAAATAACCACCTATCCAGTCATTTTTATAGATTTTAGAAGCAACTAATTTTCTACATTTAATTCTTTTTTGCTTGGAATAACTAGTGTGGTCTCCATTTTCTGTGGTAGAATTCTGTGCTGCACCATTCAGACTATAAAAATGTTCCCTTATATTTTGAAACTTTAAAATTTTTGTTTTTGATATGCAATCTAGAATTAATCTTAACTATTGTGTGATAAATAACACATTGTGTGAGAGAGTAATCTAACTTAAAAATAATAATCCATTATCCCAACATATTTATTAAACAGTCTTTCTCCACTCTTTTTAAATGATGTTTAATCATGTACTACTTCCCTTATTAAGGGGATCTGATAAACTGAAGGAGTATTACTGTACTAGAATAAAAATTATGGTAGTATGTAGTGAAATGCATATGATTGCATTTGGACAGAAAGCCTTTCAACAAGGGAAAACAGATTTTTTAGATATGGTAGCTCTCAATCACTCTATGTAGTTGTCCTAGTATCAAGATATAGTTGACTGATAGAAATAAAGAGGGAGAAGGCCACATAATGTCACAAACTTTCAAACACAGAAGACTGAATCAAAAGCAGACACCGTCTAGGGAAAATGTTCACTCTTAGGTATATCCACTCTGATTGCAGGCACTCTTATTCATTCATAACTATATTATAGTTAATAAGAAAGCCACTGAAAAATTCAATGAACTCCAACAAAGAGCACATTTCAGTGTGGTTTAGTTACTTTTATCTTGGGGAAAGTAATGAGCTTATTGTGTTGAAAAGTAAACAAAAAATAATTTACAAGTAGATGAGCTCTGGGGCTTCTCTGGAAGTCCAGTGGTTAAGACTTCACTCTTCCAATGCAGAGAGCCAAAGTTTGATACCTAGTCAGGGAACTGAAATCCTACATGCTGCACAGCATGGTTAAAAACTAAAGTAAAAAATTTAAAAAGAAATAAAAAAAAACAAAGCAAGTAGATGAACTTGGTGGTATTTAGAGTGGTATACTGCATATACCTATTATTTTCCCTCTGACTTGGTCAGGATTTTCAGATTCACCTGTTGCCTCATGTTTGCTCTACCAGCATTTCTTCAAAGAATATAATAAAACTCATTCTCCCTACCACCTGGGTGCAAGAATTGGAGCAATTGCATCCTATCTGAATTACTCTCTGTCTTTTCTGCTGCTGACAAGGTGTGGGTGGGGGTCAAGTTCAATCCAAGCCTCTTAGAAGGAATAAAAAAGACTCAATTACAATGTCTCTTGGTTTGTTGCAGTATTCTTTCATAAACTTGTCTATTTTAGTACCAACACCAAAGTGTTAAAATTGCTCTGACATTATAAAATATGTTAATATCTGGTAGGCAAAAGCTCCTCATTGTTCTCTTTAAAATTCTTTCCTTAGTGCTTTCATGCACATTTTCTTTGCTAGGTAAACTTTAGAATCATCCTTTCAAGTTTCATAAAATATCATTTTGAGCTTTTGATTGACATTTATTTGCATTTACAAATTAAATTTCTGGAGAATTGCCATCCTTACAATTTCAAGTCTTTCCTTTCAAACTATCATATGTCTCTATTTAGCATTTCTTTAGTTTTTCAGTAAAGTTTTATCCTCCTTTATATGAATCTCATACATTTCCCATTAGGTCTAACACTAAGTATTTTGTTGCTGTTGTGAATGGCATTTTTCTGCACTGCGTTTTCTATAGGGTCATTGTTAGTCTATAATGAAGTTACTGGTTTTTTGAATGTTGATTTTATACCCACATGTCTTACTATTTTAATAGTTCTAATCATTTTTATATTGTTTTTCTTGGATTTTTTGGGAGACAGTCGTTGTATTTTCAAACAATAATTGTTTAATCTCTTCCTTTCCAATAATTGTATCATTCTTCATATCTTGTTGTAATATGCAATTGTTGTCATGAAGTCACTCAGTTATGTCCGACTCTTTGTGACCCCATGGACTGTAGCCCACCAGGCTCCTCCATCTATGGAATTTTCTAGGCAAGAGTACTGGAGTGGATTGCCATTTCCTTCTCCAGGGGATCTTCCCAACCCAGGGATCGAACCCAGGTCTCCCGGATTGCGGGCAGACGCTTTACCGTCTGAGCCACCAGGGGATTGCAGTACCTCCAGAATAATGATAAAAGGTAGCACTAATAATCCTATCTACCCTTGTTCTTACCTTAAAGAACTACTTCTAAACCTTCACCATTGAGTATAATATTTGCAATATTTCTGTTGTGTATATCTTATCAAATTAAAAAATTTCCACCTATTAATTCTCCAAGCCAGGTTTCAGCAATACATGAACCGTGAACTTCCTGATGTTCAAGCTGGTTTTAGAAAAGGCAGAGGAACCAGAGATCAAATTGCCAACATCTTCTGGATCATTGAAAAACCAAGAGAGTTCCAGAAAAACATTTATTTCTGCTTTATTGACTATGCCNGGGGGCAGGAGGAGAAGGGGATGACAGAGGATGAGATGGCTGGATGGCATCACTGATTCGATGGATGTGTGTCTGAGTGAACTCTGGGAGTAGGTGATGGACAGGGAGGCCTGGCATGCTGCAGTTCTTGGGGTTGCAAAGAGTCGGACACGACTGAGCAACTGAACTGAACTGAACAGAACTGAATATTGTTACCTTTCTATGAATATTATAGCAATCGGCTTTAAATGTACTTTTCTTTAATAAAAATGTGCTGAATTTTTATCAAATGTTTGTATATACACCAATGAATAATCATATGGGTTTTCTTCTTTAATATCTTAATAAAATGATATTTTTTAATAATTTCTAAAGATAACCCAGACTTACATTTCTAGTACAAAATCTACTTGGTTATAATTGATCATTTTGCATAGTGATCTGATTTGGGATTTATGGATGTATGGCTCTTCAGAATCTCTGTTAAAACATAAACTCAGGGACCTGTGGTACTACAACAAAAGTTTTAACATTTGTGTCATCAGAGTCCCAGAAGGAAAGGAGAAAGAAGGCCAGGTTGGAAAAAATACTTGAAGTAATGATAATTGAAACTTCCCAAATTTGTCAAGGGACATAGCCTTACAGATTCAAAAAGGTGACTGAACTCCAAACAGAATAATTACCGTAAAAATCCATACCAAGACATATCATAATTAAACTTCAGAAATTAAAGATAAAGAAAAATTTTGAAAGCAGCCAGAAAGACATATTACATAAAGGGAAGTAGCAGTTAGAATGGCTTTTTCTCATCAGAAATCACGGAGACCAGAAGGAAATAGCATGATNCTTACAGATTCAAAAAGGTGACTGAACTCCAAACAGAATAATTACCCTAAAAATCCATACCAAGACATATCATAATTAAACTTCAGAAATTAAAGATAAAGAAAAATTTTGAAAGCAGCCAGAAAGACATATTACATAAAGGGAAGTAGCAGTTAGAATGGCTTTTTCTCATCAGAAATCACGGAGACCAGAAGGAAATAGCATGATAGTTTCAAAGTGTTGAAAGAAAATATCATCAAACCCAGAATCCTATACCCAATGAAAATATTCTTCAGAAATGAAGGAAAAATACATACATTCTCAAGGAAAACCAAGAAAATTTCTTACCACCAAACCTATCCTGAAGGAATGGTTAAACAAAATTCTCTATACAGAAAAGAAATGAGGAAAGAAAGAACCTTGGAACATCAGAAGAGAAGAAAGAACATGACAAGCAAAACTATGGATAAATACAATAGGTTTGTCTCCTGCTCTTGAGATTTCTAGATCATGTTTGAGGATTGAAACAAAAATTGGAACACTGATTGATGCAGTTCTAAATGTATATGAAGGAAATATTTAAGACAACCATTTTATAAACAGGGAAGGCTAATGGGATATAAAATGAGGTCACTTGAACTGGTGACATGGCTGTACCAGTACACTGTAATAAGATAAAGATATATATATATACAGGCATGCATACCTCATTGTATATATATGTATATGTATATAAATTCTATTGATATAAAGATATATATTACAAAAATGTAAAACAAAGGAAAACAAGAGTGGATAAATTAATACCAGATAAAATAGACATCAGAACAAATAAAATTACCAGAAATTGAGAGAGACATAATATAATGATTAAAGTCATCCTCCAAGAAGACATAGCAATCCTACATCCATATGCACCAAACAACAGAACGAATGCATGCAAAGCAAAACTTGACAGAAATGAAAGGAGACATAGATAAATCCACAGTTATTTGGTTACTTCAAAAATCCTCTCAAAGATACTGATAAAGCATCTCCATAGTAGATGAGCAAGGATACAGAGCTCTATAATGTCATCAACCAACAGGATATAATTGGCATTTACAGAACACTCTATCCAACAGAAGTGTGATGCACATTCTTTGTAAAGAATCTGCCTGTAATGCAGGAGACCCAGGTTCAGTCCCTGGATTGGGAAGACCCCCTGGAGAAGGGAGTGGTATCCCACTCCAGTATTCTTTCCTGGAGAATCCCATGGCCCGGTGGATTACAATCCATGGGGTTGCAAAGGGTCGGACAGACTGAGTGACTAATACTTTCACTTTCTTTTTCACAGAACATAAACCAAGATATACCATATTCTGGGCCATAATACAAATCTCAACAGATTTTTCTTTAATTGGAACTGTATAGAGGAAGTTCTCTGCCACAAGGATTCTAATCAAAGTTAGAATCAAAAACAGAAAGATAATAGCAAAATCTCCAAATACTTGAGAACAAAACAACCCACTACTAAATAAACCATTGATCAAAGAGGCATCTCAAAAGAAATACAAAAATTTACTTAACTGAATGAAAATGAAATACATCAATTGTTGTGGGATACAGCTAGAGAAGTGTTCAGTTTAGTTCAGTAGCTCAATCATGTCTGACTCTTTGCAACTCCATGAACCAGAGCATGCCAGGCCTCCCTGTCCATCACCAACTCCCAGAGTTCACCCAAACCCATGTCCATCAAGTCAGTGATGCCATCCAACCATCTCATCCTCTGTCTGTCCCTTCAGAGTGGAAAATACATAGCACTATATTCATACATTAGAAAAAGATCAAGTCTCAAATCAATAATCTAAGCTCCAACCTAAAGAAATGAAAAAAGAAAAAGAGCAGATACATCCAAAATTCACAAAAGGAAAGAAATAATAAATATAAAAGCAAAAATCAATGAAAGTGAAAACAGAAAAGCAATACAAAATTGAAATAAAAACCCAATTCTCTGTAAAGATCAATAAAATTCATAAAACTTAGCAAGAAAGAGGAGGAAAAAAAAAGATGACACAAATTGCCAAAGAGAGGGGGCGATGACACAAAATGCTAAAATCAGCAATGAAATGGGGACTATCACTACTGACTCTGCAGACATAAAGGGGTAACTGGGTAACTCTAGATCTGTAAATTTGACAACTTAGATGAAATGGACCAATCCCTCAAAAAATATAAACTGTCCAACCTACCTAATATAAACTAGTTAATTCATATATCACGTCTTCAGTCACTCAGTCATGCCTGACACTTTGCAATTCCATTGACTGTAGCCTTCCATGCTTCTCTGTCCATGGGATTGTCCCAACAAGAATACTGGAATGGGTTGCCATTTCCTCCTCCAGGTCATACATCATATAATTTATCCATTTAAAGTGTACAGTTCAATGGCTTTCAGTACAGTCATAGAGTCGTACATTCATTGCCACAATCAATTTTAGTATACTTTTATTACCCCAAAATGAAACCTCACTCACTTCAGCCATTTCCTTGCATTATTCCAATCCCACATAGCCCTTGGAAACTACTGATCTACTTTCTGTATCTATAGATTTGCCTGTTCTGGACATTCCATATAAATGAAATCATACACTATGCAGTCCTTTATGAGTGGATTCTTTCAGTTAGCACAATATTAGTACTTCTTTCATTTTCATTGCTGAATAATACATTTAGTGCACAAATTTTAATGCAAATGTTTTCATTTCTTTGGGGCATTTGCTTTGGAGTCAGTTCAGTTCAGTCGCTCAGTTGTGTCTGACTCTTTGCGACCCCATGAATTGCAGCACTCCAGGCCTCCCTGTTGATCACCAACTCCCAGAGTTCACTCAAACTCATGTCCATCCAGTGATCTCATCCTCTGTCGTCCCCTTCTCCTCCTGCCCCCAATCCCTCTCAGCATCAGAGTCTTTTCCAATGAGTCAACGCTTCCCATGAGGTGGCCAAAGTACTGGAGTTTCAGCTTTAGCATCATTCCTTCCAAAGAAATCCCAGGACTGATATCCTTCAGAATGGACTGGTTGGACCTCCTTGCAGTCCAAGGGACTCTCAAGAGTCTTCTCCAACACCACAGTTCAAAAGCATCAATTCTTCGGTGCTCAGCCTTCTTCACAGTCCAACTCTCAGATCCATACATGACCACTGGAAAAACCATAGCCTTGACTAGATGGACCTTTGTTGGCAAAGCAATGTCTCTGCTCTTCAATATGCTATCTAGGTTGGTCATGGCTTTCCTTCCAAGGAGCAAGAATCTTTTAATTTCATGGCTGCAATCACCATCTACAGTGATTTTGGAGCCCTCCAAAATAAAGTCTGACACTGTTTCCACTGTTTCCCCATCTATTTCNCTTCCAAGGAGTAAGCGTCTTTTAATTTCATGGCTGCAATCACCATCTACACTGATTTTGGAGCCCAGAAAAATAAAGTCTGACACTGTTTCCACTGTTTCCCCATCTATTTCCCATGAAGTGATGGGACCGGATGCCATGATCTTCGTTTTCTGAATGTTGAGCTTTAAGCCAGCTTTTTCACTCTCCTCTTTCTCTTTCATCAAGAGGCTTTTTAGTTCCTCTTCACTTCCTGCCATAAGGGTGGTGTCAGGTGAAAACCATTCAATATCACAGTAATCCAAGTCTATGTCCCAACTAGTAACACTGAAGAAGCTGAAGTTGAACGGTTCTATGAAGACCTACAAGACCTTTTAGAACTAACACCCCCAAAAGATGTCCTTTTCATTATAGGGGATTGGAATGCAAAAGTAGGAAACACCTAGAGTAACAGGCAAATTTGGCCTTGGAATATGGAATGAAGCAGGGCAAAGGCTAATAGAGTTTTGCTTAGAATTGCCAAATCGTATGGTAACTGTGTTTAACCATTCAAGGAATTGAAAGACTGTTTTCCAAAGCAGCTTCCTCAATTTACATGCCCACCAGCATTGTATGAAAGTTACAATTTTTCTAATACTTGTTACTGTCTTTTTAAATTATAGCCATCTTAATGAGTGTGAAGTAGAATTAGCCATTTCCTGATAATTAATGATGTTAGTCATTTTTCATGTCCTTTTCAGCCATTTATATCTCTTGTTTGGGGGACAGTCTATTCATTTACTTTGCTCGGTTATTCATGTTTTTGCTGTTAATATATAATAATTCTTTATGTACTCTGGATACTAAATATGCAACTATATGATTTACAAATATTTTCTTGCATTTTGGGGGTTATTTTTTAATTTACCTGTAGTGTCCTTTGAAGCACAAGTTTTTAATCTTGACTAAGTTCAGTGGGCATCATGTCTAAGAAAGCATTGCCTAATAAAAGATCATAAATATTTACACCTATGATTTTTCTTAAGAATTTTATGGTTTTAGCTCTTACATTTATGTCTTTAATCTATTTTTATTTATTTTACTTATTTATTTTATTTTAATTGGAGGCTAATTACTTTACAATATTGTGGTGGGGTTTGCCATACATTCACATGAATCAGCCTGGGTGTACATGTATTTCTCATCCTGAACCCTCTTCCCTCCTCCTTCCCTATCCCATCCCTCAGGGTCATCCCCATGTACCAGCCCTGAACACTCTGACTCATACATCGAACCTGGACTAGTGATTTATTTCACATATGATAAANTTCCAGCTTATACTTCTTCTCAAGGTCTTCCAATGTAGTCAATGCTAACTACAGGGTTTTAATCTGCTGCACCTGTCACTTTCAAAGCAGTTTCCTCTTTGTTTACTTTGGCTTCCTCTGTTTTCAAGTCTCTTCAGTGTCTAATTTCCACCCTGACACAAGGGGGCGGAGGTGGTCACTTATTCAGGCTCACTTGTTCAGCTGTTCTATGGGGAGGGAGGAACACTGCAAACAAATATCACTGACGTGTGTGGGGAGTGTTTGCAGTGTCTGGGCCACACTGGGTTTGCCCCCATTCACGGTGTGTGTGCTTTTCCAGTCTATACTGCTCAGGCTCCAGGTTGCTCTGCAGGGGAACTATCTAAAGCGGGCCCTGGGTTTTGTGCACTTCCCAGGTCTAAGACTCTCAGGTTCAGGTTCTTGGGTACTCCACAAAGGCACAGACTTGGTTGGGCCTGCATTTTGTGCTTTTCCCAGGTCCAAGCAGCTCAGATGACCAGGTGCTTGGTGAGCGCACACTCCCCAGGTGTAAGGTGTGTCTTAGCATCTCCCCCATCCCAGCTGCTCAGTTTCCTGGGTGCACAGCGGAGGCACCATTTCAGGTGTGCAGTATGTCTCTTCTGGGGAGCCAATCTCTGCCTGCAACCCNCAGGTCCAAGCAGCTCAGATGACCAGGTGCTTGGTGAGCGCACACTCCCCAGGTGTAAGGTGTGTCTTAGCATCTCCCCCATCCCAGCTGCTCAGTTTCCTGGGTGCACAGCAGAGGCACCATTTCAGGTGTGCAGTATGTCTCTTCTGGGGAGCCAATCTCTGCCTGCAACCCTCCTGGCAGATGTCAACTGTCCAGGATCCCAGGAAGACTTGGTTAGCAACTGGGAGCCTGCTTGCAGTTTTGTAGAGGATGCCATCTCTGGGGCTGAGTTTGCCCCTCGCCTTCCAGCTCTGGCTGTCTCCCATCTGCCTCCCTGCCTCTGGTTGGGGATGGACCGGTCCACAGCCAGCTAGCTCTCCTCTGGTATTCACTCAGTCCTTTGTTCTGTGAGCGGGCCTGGCAGTGCCCTAGGTCAGAGCCTTTCATGGGATAGTTTTCTCTCTCTTTCCTTTTCTTTTCCTTTTTCTCTCCTTGGCTATCCCACAGTTTGGTTCACTGTCCCAGGTTAGTTCCCTCAGATTGTCCTCAGGGCATTCAGACCTGGTCCTTACATTAAGCAATGCACCCCACACCTCCCTGTTCAGCCCCTGCTTGCTGGTGGCAGACGTGAGCTTCTGCACTGGGAGTTGTGGTTAGGCGTGTAATCTGTGGGTTTTATTTATTTATGTTTTCCTCCCAGTTTTGTTGCCCTCTGTGGTTCCAAAACTCCCCACAGACCAGCCCGTGAGAGAGTTTCCTGGTGTTGGAAACTTCTCTTTTGACTCCCTTCCTGGGACAGGTCTCCATCCCTAACTCGTGTCTTTCCTTTTATCTTTTTTCCTACCTCCTTTCAAAGACAGTGGGATGCCTTTCTGGGTGCCTGGTGGTCTCCGCCAGCATTCAGAATTAGTTTTGTGGTATTTGCTCAGCATTCAAATGATCTATCAATGAATTTGTGAGGGAGAAAGTAGTCTCCCCGTCTTATTCGTCCACCATCTTAGGACTGCCCCCCTTTAATCTATTTTTAGTTAATTTTCATATGGTGTGAGGTAGTGGTCCAACTTCATTCTTTTGCGTGTGGATATCCAATTGTTCTGGTATTTCTTGAGAGATTATTCTTTCCCTATGGAATTGTCTCAGAACTCTTATTGAAAATCAAGTGACTATAGACTCATGGATTTTTTTTCTGGATGCTCAATTCTGTTTCACTTAGCTGTATTTCATTCTTATGCCAGTACCACATTATCCTGATTACTGTAGCTTTGGAGTAACTCATGAAACCAGGAAGTACTCCAACTTTGGAGTCCTCCAACTTTGTCATTTTTCAAAGGGACAAAATTGGGTCCCTTGAATTTCCAGATGAATTTTAGAATTTTTGTATTTTCAAAGAGGTTAGCTGGGGTTTTAATGGAAACTGTATTGACTCTGTACATCATCTAGAGAGTATTAACATTTTTACAATATTGTCTTCCAACTCATAACCATGGGATATCTTTAAATTTATTTATATCTTTAATTTCTTTTAACAGTGTTTTGTAGTTTTGTTCCTAAGTATTTATTCATTTTATATTATTGTAGATAGAATTGTTTTCTCGATTTTATTTTTTAATATCTATACTTAATTGAGGTGTAGTTGACTTACAATATTTCAGGTGCACAGCAAAGTTATTCAGTTATACAAATACACATATATTATTTTTGAAATTATTTTCCATCATTGCTTATTATAAGATATTGACTATAGTTCCCTATGCTATACAGTAAACCTTTGTTGCTTATTGCATGTTTATTTTTCAATTAGAATTCTAGCATTCTATTCATACTAAGAAAAACAAGTGGAATCAAAATGTCATAATTTTTTCACAGGCAAAAATTCACAAGTTTTCTAAAATATATATATTAAACATTATACATATTTTTATATGTATGCAAAAGCTTTTTTACTATGTTTGATAAAGGCTTGAGAAAGACCAAAATATCAAGAAGAGATGGAGAAATTGGAGAATATAAACTAAATGAAATGGGAGCACTGAATATGAAATAGAAAAAGTGAAAAAAACAAGATAACAGTAAAATATCATCATATAGTCCAGTTGTTTTTAAACGTGACTGCTCATTAGAAATATATCTAGAGCTCTGGAGGAAAAGCAATACCTGAACATTTGTATTTTGCAAAAAATTTCAAGATAATTCTGATATGCATCTGGATTTAAAAAGTGATGATGGATTTTCCTATTAGATCCTAGATTTGGTGATATAGAATTCTATTATTTTTATGTTGACCAATAATGATACAATGGTATTGAGTAATAGTTACATAATCACAACAGTAAAAGATGTTTATCAGTTTTCACAGTCAATAACCAGACAAAAAAAAAATACATAATTACAATTGCAATTCATAATGGGAACATGATTAACTTAACAATATAAAATAATTATATACAATTGGGGGGGTTCAAGCAGCACGATGTGGTAAGTGGAAGTACATACATGCACATGTTTTCATCCACCCAATCAGTCTATGTTTTTTGGTTGGTGCCTTTAATCTATTTACATTTAAGGTAATTAGCTACAAATCCATGGGGTTGCAAAGAGACATAACTGAAGTGACCCAGTGTGTACACATGATCTTATTAGCATTTTCTTGTTTTGGGTTTATTTTCTGTAGGTTTTTTTCTTCTCTTGTGTTTCCTGCCTAGAGAAGTTCCTTTAACATTTGTTGTAAAATTGGTTTGGTGGTGCTGACTTCTCTTAACTTTTGCTTGTCTGGNCAATGTGTACACATGATCTTATTAGCATTTTCTTGTTTTGGGTTTATTTTCTGTAGGTTTTTTTCTTCTCTTGTGTTTCCTGCCTAGAGAAGTTCCTTTAACATTTGTTGTAAAATTGGTTTGGTGGTGCTGACTTTTCTTAACTTTTGCTTGTCTGGAAAGCTTTTGATTTCTCCATCAAATCTGAAGGAGAGTCCTGATGGGTAGAGTATTCTTGGATGTAGATCCTCTTTCATCACTTTAAATATATCTTGCTATTCTCTTCTGGCCTATAGAGTTTCTGATGAAAAATCAGCTGATAGCCTGATGAGAGTTCCCTTGTATGTTATTTGTCATTTTTCCCTTGTTGCTTTTAATACTTTATCTCTGTCTTTGATTTTTGTCAATTTGATTACTATGTGTCTTGGTGTATTCCTTCTTGGGTTTATCCTTCCTGGGACTCTCTGTGCTTCCTGGACTTGGTTGACTATTTTCTTTCCCATGTTCAGGAAGTTTCAACTATTATCTCTTGAAGTATTTTCTCAGGTCCTTTCTCTCTTTCTTCTCCTTCTGGGACCACTATAATGTTAAAGTTGGCACATTTAGTGTTGTCCCAGAGGACTCTTCGGAGAAGGCAATGGCACCCCACTCCAGTACTCTTGCCTGGAAAATCCCATGGATGGAGGAGCCTGGTGGGCTGCAGTCCATGGTGTCGCTAAGAGTCAGATATGACTGAGCGACTTCACTTTCACTTTTCACTTTCATGCATTGGAGAAGGAAATGACAACCCACTCCAGTGTTCTTGCCTGGAGAATCCCAGGGATGGGGGAGCCTGGTGGGCTGCCGTCTGTGGGGTCACACAGAGTCGGACACAACTGAAGCGACTTAGCAGCAGCAGCAGCAGAGGACTCTTAGGCTGTTTTCATTTCTCTTCATTCTTTACTCTTCTCTGTGGTGTTGATTTCCACCATTCTGTCCTCCAGGTAATTTATCCATGCTTCTGCCTCAGTTATTTTGCTATTCATTCTTTCTAGTGTATTATTCATCTCTGTTTGTTTGTTCTTTAGTTCTTCTAGGTCTTTGGTAAACATTTCTTTCATTTACTCAATCTTTACCTCCATCCTTTTCCTGAGATTATGAATAATTTTCACTATCATTATTTTGAATTCTTTTTCTGGAAGGCTGCCTATCTCCACTTCATTTATTTGTTTTTCTTGGATTTTACGTTGTCCTGTCTTCTGGGACATTACATTCTGCTTTTTCATCATGACTAACTTTCTGTAATATGGTTTTTGCTTTAGCTGCTGTGAGACTGTGCTTCTTATTTCTTCTTCCTTCTTCTGTCTATCCTCTGATGGAGAAGGCTAAGAGGCTTATGTAAGCTTCTTTTTTTTAATGTATTTATGTTTAAATTGAAGGATAATTGCTTTACAGAATTTTGTTTTCTGTCAAACCTCAATATGAATCAGCCATCAGTTCAGTTCAGTCACTCATTCGTGTCCAACCCCATGAATTCCAGCACACCTGGCCTCCCTGTCCATCACCAACTCCCAGAGTTCACTCAGACTCATGTCCATTGAGTCGGTGATGCCATCCAGCCATCTCATCCTTTGTCATCCCCTTCTCCTTTTCCTCCTGCCCCCAATCCTTCCCAGCATCAGAATCTTTTCCAATGAGTCAACTCTTTGCATGAGGTGGCCAAAGTACTGTAGTTTCAGCTTTAGCATCATTCCTTCCAAAGAACACCTAGGACTGAATCAGCCATAGGAATACATATATCCCCTCCTTCTTGAAACTCCCTCCTATTTCCCTCCCCATCCCATCCCCTAGGTTGATACAGAGTCCCTGTTTGAGTTTCCTGAGACATGCAGCAAATTCCCGTTGGCAATCTATTTTACATATGGTAATGTGAATTTCCATGTTATTCTTTCCATTACTTCACCCTCTCCTCGCCTCTACCAATGTCCATAAGTCTATTCTCTATGTCTGTTTCTCCACTGCTGCCCTGTAAATAAATTATTTCTAGATTGCATATATGTTAGTATATGATATTTATCTGTCTCTTTCTGACTTACTTCACTCTGCATAATAGGCTCTAGGTTCATGAACCTCATTAGAACTGACTCAAATGTGTTCATTTTTATCACTGAGTAATATCCCATTGTATATATGTACCACTTCTTCTTTATCCATTTATATGTCAATGGAAATCTAGATTTCTTCCATGTTCTAGCTATTATAAATAGTGCTGCAATGAATAATGGGATACATGTATCTTTTTCAATTTTGGTTTCCTCAGGGTATATGCCTAGGAGTAGGATTGCTGGGTCATCTGTTGGTTTTATTCCTAGTTTTTTAAGGAATCTCCATACCGTCCTCCCTAGTGACTGTATCAATTTACATTTCCACCAACGGTGCAAGAGCATTCCCTTTTCTCCACACCCTCTCCAGCATTTATTGTTTGTAGGCTTTTTGAAGATGACCATTCTGATCGGTGTGAGGTGATAGCTCACTGAAGTTTTGATTTGCATTTCTCTAATAATGAGTGATGTTGAGCATCTTTTCATGTGTTTTTTAGCCATCAGTATGTCTTCTTTGGAGAAATGTCTATTTAAGTCTTTTTTCCACTTTTTGATTGGGTTGTTTTTCTGGTACTGAGTTGTATGAGCAACTTGTATATCTTGGAAATTAATCCTTTGTCTGTTGTTTCATTTGCTATTATTTTCTCCCATTCTGAGGGTTGTCTTTTCACCTTGCTTATAGTTTCCTTGCTGTGCAAAAGCTTTTAAGTTTAATCAGGTCCCACTTTACTTTTGCTTTTATTTCCATTACTCTAAGAGGTGGGTTATATAGGATTTTGCTTTGATTTATGTCATCGACTGTTCTGTCTATGTTTTCCTCTAAGAGTTTTATGATTTCTGGTCTTACATTTAAGTCTTTAACCATTTTGAGTCTATATCTGTGTATGGTGTTAGGAAGTGTTCTAATTTCATCCTTTTACATGTAGCTATCCAGTTATCCCAGCAGCACTTACTGAAGAGACTATCTTTGACCCAATGTATATTCTTGCCTCCTTTCTCAAGAAAAAAACAAAGGTATCCGTAGGTGCATGGCTTTCTTTCTGGGCTTTCTATCCCGTTCTGTTGCTCTATATTTCTGCTTTTGTGCTAGGACCAAACCATTTGATGACTGTAGCTTTGTAGTATAATCAGAAGTTAGGAACATTGATTCCTCCAGTTCCATTCTTCTTTCTCAAGACTGCTTCAGCTATTCAGGGTCTTTTGTGTTTCTCTATGAATTGTTAATTTTTTTTTGTTCTAGTTCTGTGAAAAATGCCATTGGTAATTTGATAGGGATCACAGTGAATCTGAGATTGCATTTGGTAGTATAGTCATTTTCACAATATTGATTCTTCCTACCCAGGAATATGGAATATCTCTCCATCTGTTTATGTCATCTTTGATTTCTTTCATCAGTGTCTTATACTTTTCTGTATATAATTCTTTTTTCTCCTTAGGTAAGTTTATTCCTAGATATTTAATTCTTTTCATTGCAATGGTGAATAGGATTGATTCCTTAACTTCTCTTTCTGATTTTTCATTGTTAGTATAAACAAATGCAAGTGATTTCTGTGTATTAATTTTGTATCCTGCGACTTTGCTAATTCACTGATTAGCTCTAGTAATTTTCTGAATATATCTTTAAGGTTTTATATGTATAGTATCATGTTATCTGCAAACAGTGAGAGTTTTACTTCTTTTCCAATTCGAATTCCTCTCCCCCACCCCCTTCTCTGATTGCTATAGCTAGGACTTTGAAAACTATGTTGAATAACAGTGGTGTAACTGGATACCCTTGTCTTGTTCCGGATCTTAGGGGGAAATGCTTTCAGTTTTCCACCACTGAGAATAATATTTGCTTTGGGCTTTATCATAATCATATATGGCCTTTTAATCATATATGGCCTTTCCTATGTTGAGGTAGGTTCCTTCTATGCCCATTTTTTGAAGAGTTTTAACCATAAATGGGTGCTGAACTTGATCAAAGGGTTTTTTTTGTGTGCATCTATTGAGATTATCATATGGTTTTTATCCTTCAATTTATTAATATGGTGTATTACTTTGTTGGATTTGCATGTATTGAAGAATCCTTGTATTCCTGGAATAAACCCAACTTGGTCATGGTGTATGAACTTTTTGATGTGTTGCTGAGTTCTGTTTGCTAAAATTTTGTTGAGGATTTTTGGATCTATGTTCATCAGTGATATTGACCTATAGTTTTCCTTTTTTGTGTTGTCTTTGTCTGCTTTCGGTATCAGGGTGATGTTGGCCTTGTAAAATGAGTTTGGAACTGTTCCTTCCTCTGTAATTTTTTAAGAGTTTTAGAAGGATAAGCATTAGCTCTTCTCTAAATGTTTGATAGCATTTTCCTATGAAGCCATCTGGTCCTGGGCATTGTTTTTTGAGAGATTTTTTATCACAGCTTCGATTTCAGTACTTGTAATTAGGTTGTGCATAATTTCTATTTCTTCCTGGTTCAGTCTTGGAAGATTGAACTTTTCTAAGAATC
Organism: Neotragus moschatus; assembly: GCA_006410615.1. Lineage (NCBI taxonomy): Eukaryota > Metazoa > Chordata > Mammalia > Artiodactyla > Bovidae > Neotragus > Neotragus moschatus. Next base: position 364,728 of record SJYA01000218.1, read on the forward strand.
TGTCCATTTCTTCCAGGTTATCCATTTTATTGCCATATAGTTGTTCATAATAGTCTCTTATAAAACTTTATATTTCTGCATTGTCTGTTGTAACTGCTCCTTTTTCACTTCTAATTTTGTTGATGAGTCTTCTTTTTTTCTTGATTAGTCTGGCTAAATGTTTGTTAATTTTGTTTATCTTCTCAAAGAACCAGTTTTTAGTTTTATTAATCTTTATTATTGCTGCTTTCATTTCTTTTTCATTTCTGCTCAAATCTTTATGTTTTCTTTCCTTCTGCTAATTTTGGAGTGTTTTGTTCTTTTTATTCAGTTGTGTTAGGTGTAATGTTAGGTTGTCTATTCGATGTTTTTCATATTTCTTGAGGTAGCATTGTATTGGTATAAACTTCCCTCTCAGAACTGCTTTTGCTGCATCCCATATATTTTGAGTTGTGCTGCTTTCATTGTCATTTGTTTCTAGGAATTTTTTTATTTCCCTTTGATTTCTTTAGTAACTTGTTCATTATTTAGAAACATATTATTTAACCTCCATGTTTTTATGTTTCTTATAGTTTTTTCTTTTTCTTGTAATTGATATTTAGTTTCATAGTGTTATGGTTTGGAAAAGATGCTGGGTATGATTTCAATTTTCTTAAATTTACTGAGATTTGACTTGTGAACCAAGATGTGGTCTATTGTGGAGAATGTTCCAGGTGCACTTGAGAAGAAGGTGTATTCTTCTGCATGTGGATGGAATGTCCTGAAGATATCAAAGAGATCCATCATGTATAGTGTACCATTTAAGACTTGTGTTTTCTTGTTAATTTTCTGTTTTGGTGATCTGTCCATTTGTGTAAGTGGGATATTAAAGTCTCCTACTATCATTGTGTTACTGTCCATTTCTCCTTTTATGTCTGTTAGTGTTTGTTCTATGTATTGAGGTGCACCCATATTGGGTGCATAGATATTTATAATTGTTATGTCTTCCTCTTGGATAGATCCCTTGATCATTATTTAGTGTCCTTCCTTATCTCTTGTATTTTAAGATTTACTTTGTATGATATGAGGATTGTTACTCCAGCTTTCTTTTGCTTCCCATTTGCATGGAATATATTTTTCCATCCTCTCACTTTCAGTCTATATGTGTGTTTAGGTCTGAAGTGGGTGTTTTGTAGACAGAATATATATGGGTCTTGTTTTTGTATCCATTCAGCCAGTATGTGTCTTTTGGTTGGAACTTTTAATCTGTTTACATTTAAGGTAATTATTGATATATGTTTCTATTGCCATTTTCTTAATTGTTTGGGGTTTCTTTTTGTAGATCTTTTTCTTGCCTTATATTTCTTGACTATATAAGTCCCTTTAACATTTATTGTAAACTTGGCGTGGTGGTACTGAATTTTAATTTTGTTTGTCTGAAAAGCTTTTTATTTCACCATCAATTTTGAATGAGATCCTTGCCAGGTAGAGTAATTTTGGTTGTAGACTTTTCCCTTCCAGTACTTTAAATGTATCCTGTCATTCCCTTCTGGCCTGCAGAGTTTACGCACAAGGATTAGCTGTTAATCATATGTGGTTTCCCTTATGTTACTTATTGCTTTTCACTTGCTGCTTTTAGTATTCTTTCCTCTGTGTTTAATCTTTGTTAGTTTGATTAGTATGTGTCTTGGTGTGTTTCTCCTCGATTGTATCCTGTATGGGAATCTTTGTGACTCTTGAATTTGATTGACTATTTCCTTTTCCATGTTGAGGAAATTTTCAACTATAACCTCCTCTAAAATTTTTCTCTTCTTCTTCTGAGACCCCTATAATTCAAATGTTGGTGAATTTGGTATTGTCCCAGAGGTCTCTGAGACTATCTTCAGTTCTTTTCATTCTTTTTACTTTATTCTGCTCTTTAGCAGTAATTTCCACCATTTTATCTTCCAGCTCACAGATCCGTTCTGCTTCAGATATTCTGCTATTGATTTCTTCTAGAATATTTTTAATTCCAGTAATTGTGTTTTTTCTGTATGTTTATTCTTTAATTCTTCTAGGTCTTTGTTCATTGATTCTTGCTTTTTCTCCTTTCTGTTTTCAAGGGTTTTGATCATCTTTACTATGATTATTATGAATTATATTGCAGGTAGTTTGCCTATTTCTTCTTCATTTATTTGGACTTCTGTGTTTCTAGAGTGTTCCTTCATTTGTGCAGTATTTCTCTATCTTCTTCTTATTTTTTTTTTTAACTTATTGTGTTTGATGTCTCCTTTTCCCAGGCTTCAAGTTTGAATTTTTTCTTCATTTGGGTTCTGTACTCCTGAAGTTCAGTGGTTTGTGTAAGCTCTGTACAGGGTGAGATTTATGCTGAGTTCTTTTTTTTTTTTCCCTCTGATGGGCAGGGCTTGATGAGGTGGTAATCCTATCTGCTGATGATTGGGTTTGTATTTTTGTCTTGTTTGTTGTTTGGATAGGTATCCTTCACATGGTGCTACTGGTGGTTGGGTGATGCCAGGTCTTGCATTCAAGTGGTTTCCTTTGTGGGAGTTCTCACTATTAGACACTCCCTAGGGTTAGGAGTACTCCGGTCATCTAGGGTCTTGGAATCAGTGCTCCCAATCCAAAGGCTCAGGGCTTGATCTTTGGCCAGGAACAAAGATTCCACAGGTGATTTGTTATGGCATTACGTGAGATTAAAACAAATACACAAAAATGAGAAACCAAAGGTGAACACCAGACAAATGGCAATTATAAAATCAGGCAACTAATAATTAAAATAATGGAATATACACATATATTTGTACATCCACAAGCAGAATCAAAACAGCCCAACAAAAATAAAGTACAATAGATTGACCTGGTAAATAAAGAAAACTAAAAATGATATCTACCAGTTAGGAACAAAACTAACTAAAACACAACCTGGAAAACAAAACTAAAGCAAGGTGCCTAGTGGGGAATAAAGTAATGAAAAAAAAAAAACTAACAAATATGGTGTGAGGAAAGGAAAGAAAGAAAAGAAAAAAGGAATAGATATCCAAAGCTAAATAGAAGTAGATAGAGAATATGTATATACATTAAAGATTAACTGCAAAGGAAAAAGAATAGTAGAAAAAGCAAACAAAGGAATACATGCAGAAAATAATAACAGGTTTAAAATTTTTTAATTAAAATTTTAAAAAAGAAATTTAAAAAAGAAGGAAAAAAATGGGAGGGGGAACTCCACAGAAATACAAAAGGCCAACATAGAGGCAGAGATTTATAAGAAAAATAAAAAGTGTGATTATTAAAAAAAAACTTAATTAGATTTCATAGTGCTAATAAAATTGACAACTACAACAGAGGAAGAAAAAGAAAAAAAAAAAAGGAAAAAAATTCCAAAAGAAACTGCAGAGCAAGACAAAATATAAGAATAGTAAATATTTTTCAAGTCACTGTTGTCTGCATCCCTTCCCTTACTGGAAGTCACAGTCCACCTCACCCCCCTAGGGTCCCTTCCAACAATGCCCCAGTCTCTGGACCTGCTGTAGGGGCAGATCAGACTCTAAACTGGTCTTACTCCTGTGTTTTCTTGCCTCCAATGTCCACAGATATCAAAACCAGTGCATTTTCTTTTGTGGGAGCTCTCAATGTCCTTTTGTATATTCCGTAGGCACAGAGTCTGCCTAGTTGATTGTGTGGATTTAATCATTAGCTTTATAGCTGGTGGGGAGGTTTTGGTTCTTCTTCCTTTGCCACACTGCCCCTGGGTTTCAATTGTGGTTTTATTTCCACTTTTGCATATGGGTCATCCCCTGGAGTTTGCTCCTGAGGCTGCCCTGGAAGACTTCGGCCTGTCCCAGTGAAGGCCAGGTGTGGTGGTGGTACAGCTACTTGGGTCACAGGGGTTCTGGCAGCACCAGATACTCAGGGGAGTTGGAAGCTAGGGCAGCAGGAAATACAGTGCTCTAAAAGGGTATGGCAACCATTGTTGGCCAATAAAATCCTGTATTCTTGACTGGAGAACCCCATTGACAGAAGCCTGGCAGGCCACAGTCCACAGGGTTGCCAAGAGTTGGACATGACTGAAGTGACCCCGCATGCATAGATGCCAGACTTCTTTTGCCTGTGGCAGCTCTGCCCCAGGGAGGGTTGAGTGTGAAGGTGGTGCAGCTGCTTGGGTTGTAGGGACCCTGGCAGCACCAAGTGCTCAGGGACACGGCCTGCCTCAGCGATAGGAGTTATGACCCTGTTGGAGTCTTTTTTTGAGCCTCCAGTAGCTGGCAATCAAAAGACCTCTTTGGCCAGTCTTGCCCCATAGCTCTATCCATTCAGGCACATAGAGGGGCCCCCCTTGTTGGGGTTCTACTCTGCAGTTCAGTGTATCAGTCACTTAAAGGAGCACCCTGGGTGGAGTCCTACTCTGTGGTTTGGTGCATCATGCACTTTATGGGTGAGACACTCTATTGTTCAGCTGAAGATGCTGGCATGTGGGGAGAGAGAAGCTATGATGATGGCTCCATCCCCTACATGTGACTCAGCACTATTGCCTTGCTTCTATGGCTGCCTGGCTTTCCTCCACAGGCATTTCCCACCACAGTCTCCTCCCTCTTGTCCCTTCAGTCCGTCTCTCTGCAGTCAACTCTCATCAGCCCTTGCCCTGGGATTGCTCCACAATCCCTAAACTCCAGCTCCCAGCTGCTGTTCCTTCCAGGGAACCTCCATCCCTGTCTGGGGTATATATGGCGTGGCAAGGACTATCTGATTCTCATTCCATTTGGGCTACCACAGATCAGTTGTTACACTCTCAGCCTTAAATGTTTCTCCTCTGACTCAGACAATTGCTCTGATGTGGGGATCAGACCCCTGCTTCAGTTTCCCCACCTGCCAAGGGCAGGTCTAGTCCTGCTAACACTCCTGTTTTTCCCCCTAGTTCTTTTGTCCTACTGAGTTTTGTGTGGTTCTATATATTCTTTTCCCATGGTCAGGTACTCCTGTCCACTCTCAGCTAGTGTTTTGCAAGCACTTCTGTGTCTGAAAGCGTATTCCTGAAGAATCTATGGAGAGAGATGTACTCCATGTCCACCTGCTCCTCTGCCATCTTGTTTTCTCTCCTTGTGTAAGCTTCTTGATGGGAGGGACTCTCAATGGGAAAAACTGGGTCTTGCTCTGGTGGGCAGGGTTAGTCACTCAGTCATGTCTGACTCTTTGCAACCCATGAACTGTAGCCCACCAGGTTCTTCTGTCCATGGAATTCTAAAGACAAGAATACTAGATTGGGTAGCCGTTCCCTTCTCCAGGAGAGCTTCCCTATTCAGGGATCGAACCCATGTCTCCTCCATCGCAGGCAGATTCTTTACCATCTGAGCCACCAGGGAAGCCTCTGTATTTTTAAGATCAGTAATAATAGTCTCTCTTTTATTCTTGATTAGTGATTTGTTGAGGTTTGCTTTATAGTCAATTTTCTTTATACAGTTAATTTTTATAAATATTCTATGGTGATTTAAAAGAATATCTATTATTTTAAATGGGTAGAGTGCCATGCAAGTTCATAGTTTCTATAACTTTACTGACTTTCTGGTCTGTTTTTAAAAATCAGTGATTTAAAGGTATATCATAACCACTCATTATAATTGTGAACTTAATCTCCTCTAATAGCTCTGTAAGTTTTCATATATTTTCATTTTATAAATTGAGCATGTATACATTTAGAATTGCTATATATTTGAGCTAAACATTTATTACTATAAAAGAACCTTCTTTATCTTCAGTAGTGATTTCATTCTTAAAGTCTATTTTGTCTGATATTAATATGACCAAATCACCTTCATTAAATATTTCATTTATCACTAACATTTTTATTCATGTGTTTTACATGTGACTTATTTAAATACAGTACAGAAAGTTTTACTGTTTATTCAGTCTGAAGTCTTTTTACTAAATCATTTAATCATTTTAATTTTAGTGAAATCACTGATATGTTTGGGTTGAATTTACCATACCTGTTCTATTTCATTTTTCTCTTCCTTGTGGACTTTAATAATAATTTCTTGGTATTTTTTTATTATTTAATTCCATACTATTATCTTGGAGACTATATATTACTATCTTATTATAACAAGAACATTAGAAGTTATCACGTGCATCCTTCTAAGTATCTAATATTAACTGGTATTATACTCTTTCTTTATCCAGGCAATACAACGTCATTAAAATTTTTAGCTTTAGTTACATACTCTCTCTGAATTTTATATCATTGTTGTCATGCATTTTAATGGTCTATAGAATATTTTAAATCTAGTAACACATTGTAATTGCTTTATACATCAGTGTTTGCTTCTATTCACCAACATCATTTTCACTGTATTTCATTCTTTTCTTCCATCTAGGATCATTCTCTTTCTGCTTGAAGAGCATTTTTACTTCTGGGTCTCCTGGTGACAGATTCTCCAATTTTGTTTGTCTGAAAATATTTTTATTTTTCTTTCATTCTTGAAACATATTTTTGCTAGATATAAATTTATAGTTTGGCTTCTATTTTCTTTCACACTTCAATATCATTGCACTGTCTTCTGGATGCAATTATTTCTATTAAGTGGCTAGAAGTCAGTCTAATTTATATTCCCTTGAAATAATCTGTCAATTTTTTTCCCTGATAGGTTGTGTATTATTAGTTGGCTTTGGTTTTCAGCAATTTTACTCTATGATTAGGTATAGATTTTTCTATCTGGCTCAGGGTTGACAGAGCATCTTAAATCTGTGGCTCAATGTATTTCACCAATTCTTGGCCAGCTCTTCTTCATCACCTTCTTCTGTCTTATTGTCTCCTCCTCTGACTCCAATTACACGTATATTAGAAGCTCTCCCTGTATTTCCTATGTCTCTCACAACCCTCTGTACCTCCTATATTTTTGCTCCTCCATGTGTCATTAGTGCTGCTTTCTTCTAACCTACCTTCCAGTCCACTGATACATGTAGTCTGACATGTCTAGTGAGCTCTCTAACTTGATGATTAACTTTTTTTTCAGTTCTATAAAATTCATGTGGCATGGTTTTCATTTCTTTGTAGAAAAAAAAATTTGAATCTTGCTTTTTACCTCTTTAAACTACTAAACAGCTACTTTAAGGTGTATGTCTGGTCATTCCAATTATTTTCAGGCACTGTAGCACATGTTCTACAAACATTATCTCACACCAACACTAATGGATTACTTTTTACAGAGGAAACTGAGGCCCCCACACACAATCTCTAATTAATAAAGCCAAGAACTAGACTCAAGCTTCCCAACTTCAAAACACATGTTCTTAACTGTCTCTATTACAAGGCTCTGCAAGTCCCAAATATCCAATTAAAACAGTTCAGAAGAAGTTGTAAGGTTAATTTATATCCCTAGCAGAGTAAGAGTTCCCTGTCCTTGTGATTGGTTTTCTACCAAATCCCATCATAACATTATTCCTGAATGTTTTATTTTTTATATGCCTTCCCATATTTATTCATTTACTTATCACTCAAAAGTATTTTTTAAGCATTTGTCGCACTGTCCTAAACCTTAAAGTTACCTGGTAAGTAAGACAGTCAAGATTTTTTAACGTATGGAACTTCCATTTTAGTGGGAAATAACAAAACAGTGAACATGTAAGCAAGCAAATAAGGTAATATCAGGTTGTGATGAAGTCAGTGAGGATGTAAAATAGTCCAATATAGTAGATGGGATGCTGAAGGATGACTATAGCTCATTGGTCAGCATAGACCTTCAGAAAAGGTGACATTTGAGCTGAAACTTGATGAGAAAGTATTCTAGGCAGAAGAAAGAATAACTGCAAAGGCCCCACAATTGCAAGATGCTTAGTGTATTTAATGGGTAGAAGAAAATTGAGTTTGGCGTGAAGAGAATGGTAGAACATGAGGTAGAAAAGTTGCCAGGAATGGAAATCAGAGCACTTTGCAATATTTGAAATAAAAGATGATGGTAGCAATTTTCACTTCAGACTCTAAGAGAGGACTTTTGACTAGATTTCTCCTTCCACCATAAGCCTCTAGAAAAGTGGACAACGTATGTGAAACAATGATTTTCAGACATTGGGGAACAAGCAGCACAGAACTATGATCTATGTAAGAAAGAAAACAAATAAAGTAGCTATGATCACCATAGCACTTTGCCTGAGAACACCGTCCAGAACTATAAGGTAGCAAAGGGAATCCCAACTGAGTCCATGGTTTCATTGAGTTGAGAATATAGGTCTTCAGGGAGGTCAAGGTCTCTGAAAGTTACAGGGCAGAGTTTCAGAAAGAAGAAAACTATTCAGCAAAGGAAGTCTGGAAATCTCTATAGGGATTCTCTCTTAAAAACTGCGTTTTTTTAAAACAAGCCCCTCCCTCCCTCAGTTGATACTTGTGCACTTTAAAATTTGAGAATCACTACTTCAGAGATTTAAGAAATGAATGTAATAGACTCAAGGGAATAGGCCGCATTTTTTTTAATACACCTGAGGTGGTGACGAATTTCACCACTGCAAATATATACTGACCTCTCTGTTTTACTTTGCTGACTAAGGTCCATCTAGTCAAGGCTATGGTTTTTCCAGTAGTCATATATGGATGTGAGAGTTGGACTGTGAAGAAGGCTGAGTGCTGAAGAATTGATGCTTTTGAACTGTGGTGTTGGAGAAGACTCTTGCGAGTCCCTTGGACTGCAAGGAGATCCAACCAGTCCATTTTGAAGGAGATCAGCCCTGGGATTTCTTTGGAAGGAATGATGCTAAAGCTGAAGCTCCAGTACTTTGGCCACCTCATGGGAAGAGTTGACTCATTGGAAAAGACTCTGATGCTGGGAGGGATTGGGGGCAGGAGGAGAAGGGGATGACAGAAGATGAGATGGCTGGATGGTATCACTGACTCGATGGGCGTGAGTCTGAGTGAACTCCGGGAGTTGGAGATGGACAGGGAGGCCTGGCGTGCTGCAATTCATGGGGTCGCAAAGAGTCTGACACGGCTGAGCAACTGAACTGAACTAAACTGAAGGGGGATCAAGGGGCTTCCCAGATGGCTCAGTGGTAAAGAATCCACCTGCAATTCAGGAGATGCAGGAGACAAAGATTTGATCCCCGGGTCAGGAAGATCCTCTGAAGAAGGAACTGGCAACCTACTCCAGGATTCTTGCCTGGATAGAGGAATCTGGCAGGCTACAGTCCATGGGGTCACGAAGAGTCGGACACAACTGAGCACGCGTACACACACACAAGGCGGATCAGAAGTCCCTTGGCTTGTGAGAGTGAAGATTTCATAGGGCAGGAGAAACAACCTGGCAAAGAAGCTCTTCTTGACTCCATTTCCATCACGGAAGCCAGCTCATTGATTAGGGTTTTCATCTCCTCAACCTGAAACACATGTGCATGGGGGCAGATTTTTGCATTTCCCAGGTGTCGGTACATGTTTCTTTGCTTATTGGTCGGATGAGTGATTGAATAAATGAATTAATTAAACCAGTGAGACCAGGATCTCAGAATAAGTAATTTGCATCCCACTCTGCTAAGGTTGGGTGAGGAAGTCAGCCATATTAACTCCTGGTTTTGAGAAACTCCCTAAGGGTCCCTGATGATTCATCCATCATTCACTCTTTCCATCTAACTGTGGTCAGGGTAGACAATGACCCTCCATTCTCCATGACCTGGCTAATACCACACCCAAAGACAGGGGCTATAGTTGAGAAATTTTTCGTTGATTGTCAGTATTCCAAGGACTCAGCATCCTGTCAAGGTTTGGGATCAAGCTTGGTTTTGAAAAGAGCAAAGAGAATGACATAATTTAAAAATCAAAGAAATTCATTTTAGTAGTAAAAGGTTAACAGCCTTTAGGAGGAACGATTTTTAATCACCCTCGTCTAGACTCTATCACTGGAATCACCAGCCACCGAGTGAAATATGGCCCAACTGCCGCCACCAAACAGCTCCTAAAGACTGTTGTATTTAATCATGTCTGTGCACCACTTATGGATTTTCATTATGATTCCCGATGCTGTTGCGCTGGGTAAAATATTAATATCCATAGTAATGATGCATGAAGCTTGGAGTGTAATTTCTTCACTCTTCTTGTCTGATATTAAATTGTTACCACTTTATCATTTGTGTAGAACTGCACGTTTCAATTAATCTTTCCATATCAGCAGCCCTGATTAATATAGATCATGATTCATAAGCTTATCGTCACTATAGTTTTAACAGATCATTTATAAAGATCTTAAATTTCAGGGTCTGGGAGGTGCAGCTGCTGTGTCCAATGTGTCTCTTTATTCTCTGTTCCAACAGTACTGCTATACACCGGCTGTCACCTCCTGTTGAATAATTAATTTCAGGAAACCAAATTTGCCCAAGTCACACACAAAAAAAAAAAAACCAGAATGAGGGGACTGGCAATTGGCAGGGCACTGGGCAATGTTTGTTCACCTTTCTATGCCCAGCCTGGATGCTTCCTGCTTCTCAATGGCAGAGACTGCTGCTCTAGGGGATGAACCACAGGTGTGTGGAGCTTCTGCCGGCTGCAGCGGGCAATCCCAGCCAGCACAGCCATCCCAGGACAGTTGTTGAGGTTTGATGGAGCGTTGGATAACTTCCCAGGCAGCTGCTGCTGCTCACATGAATCTACAGAACTCATCAGACCTGGCAGAGTGCCCAGGGCCTCATGCTCATCCTGCAATACACAGTCTAAGCTGTGTGCTTAGGGTAGGATGGGGGTGAGCAGGGGAATGAGTGAGAGATTTTCAAACATTTTTATAAACACCAGAACCACTCAGGGTGTGGGCTTTTTTATCAGAAAAGGTTATTGAGCCTCCAAAGAGTTCTTTGGCCCACAGACATAGGGTTCATCACTGGGAGCCTGAGAAGCCATCGCTGGGACCTCCCCATTGCCCCCTTCTTTGGTTACTTGCTCTCAACCAATGTGGGGCTGGAACAACCCCCTTCTTTGAACAGGCAAAAGGTGAGCAGGAGGTAAAGCAGTTTGCTAACTTTCTTGGATCTGCACTCAAAGCTCAATTCCTACGTCTCCAACTTCTCAAAGGCTGCATGTACTCAGGAAAACAACTGGAATTAAACAAATAAGTAAAACCACCCTTCTGGTAACTGGTCTGGAAAATAAAATGGTAACTTCTTGTTGATTTTAAAAATTTGAGTATTTTGTCTGAACCTCAGTCAAATCAGATGATTTTTTTTTAACTTCTAAATAAATTTGTGCTTGTGCTCTTTTGCTTGTACATCTTCTGCTGTACATCTTCTCTGTGAAAGACATTGTCTAGCCCTATAGCTAGAGCCTATGTCTTCATTTGGGTTCCCCTTGAAGCAGCCTCCTAGACAAGAAGCCAGAGTTTATTTAGGAGCTGACTGGAGGAAACATCATCAAGGGAGTGAGGAGATGAGGCAGAGTGTAGGAGGAAGCCAACAGAGGCAGTATGATCCAGTAAGATATCACTGGGGGTAACTGGAGACCCTAAGATAGCTCAATGATGGCACCAAGAAGATGAGTTATTTCTTTACCAAGCCCCACCTATTCCTGGAGGCGCTGATTTCTGGGTTAGCTCTCCCACACTCGCTCCTGATTTGCCTTTTTCTGTGAACTTTAGTAGTGTTAGTCACTCAGTCGTGTCCAGTTCTTTGTGACCCCATGGACTGTAGACTACCAGGCTCTTCTGTCCATGGAATTCTCCAGGTAAGAATACTGGAGTGGGTTGCCCTTCCCTTCTCCAGAGGATCTTCCCAACCCAAGAATCGAACCCAGGTCTCCTGTATTGCAGGCAGATTCTTTACCATCTGAGCCACCAGGGAAGCCCTTTGTGTGAGCTGAGTGATTTCCAAAGCCAGAAATAAAAGCTCCCAGATGGAAAGGTGATATCTGCCTAACAACCAGGCTTGACGTGTGGAGGTGAAGGCCGAGAGAAGATGACCAGAGCCAACAGTATATCTTACAGCCATCCTCTAATCCCGTGCATTTGTTCACTCATTAATTCAAAAAGTGTTGAGAGATGTCTTCTTTTCCAACATTCTCCAGACAAAGCATAATGGTTACTGAGAAAGTTTATTTGTGCTGTGAAGCTTTCCCAAAAATGTTACAAAAACGTATCTTACACATTTTAACTAAAGCACACAAATATACATTTAGTCCCTATTATTTTGATGTTGATCCTTGCTCTTTTCTTTTAATATACTTACACTAATGCAGTCTTGCTTTCCTTTTCTTGTACAAACCACACTCATGGAAATTCATCCCCCCCCCCCCCATTTCCAGATTCAGTTTCTATAAAGTACAACAAGAACTTAAGTCATTTTTTAAACAATCTCATTGCAGAAACTCTCTAGATGTTTATGATCCCCCCATTCTTTTATAGTGGTTTTTCCCACATCTAATTCAACAGCTATTTTTTAGTGACTCACCTTTTATTGAGTCCAAAGCATTCAATTTAATGTTCAAAGAAGCAACAATTCTTCTTTTCACAGTTATCATCAGTTTATGTAACACTTAATTCAATTTCATGGTTACAATATTAAGCATAACTGTCACACACAGATTTATGAACAAAGACAATTAACACTTGAAAAAGTGCAGCCTGAATAGTGGTGGCCCAGACATGTGGGCCTCCTGTTGGCGAGCGCTGTTACTGCAGGCCAGACAAGTCTGCAAGGTTAACTCATTTGATTTTCCTCACAACCTAAAGTAAATGATGGTTGTTATACCTACTTTCCAGAAGGTTCCAAGCTCTGCTCCCTCAGGGTTTCATGACCAGTGAGTGGCAGAGCTTGATTTCTGACTCAGGGAGTCACTTTGTGACATCAGCCACAATGTCATGCTGTCCTGTCTAGAGAACGGCCTTCAGCAAGGTAACCATGATTTACTTTCCACACCATGAGACTTCTGAAAATGAGAGGGAACATTATTTTTTCAAAAATATTTTATTGAAGTATAGTTAATTTAAACGTTGTGTTAATTTCTGCTGTACAGCAAAGTGACTCAGCTATACAAACATACATTTTCATATTCTCTTCCATTATAGGGTATCACAGGATATCGAACGTAGGACCTTGTGCTATACAGTAGTACCTTGTTGTCTATCCATTCTGTATATACTGGTTTGCATCTGCTTATCTCAAATTCCCAATCCATCCTTCCCCTACCCCCTTCTTCTTAGGACTACAAGTCTGTTCTTTATGTCTATGAGTCTGTTTCACAGATAAGTTCATTTGTGTTATATTTTAGATCCCACATATAAGTGATATCATGTGACATTTGTCTCTGTCTGACCCAGTTCACTCGGTACGACAGCCTCTAAGTCCATCCATGTCACTGCAATTGGCATTATTTTATTCTTTTCCATGGTTGAGTACTATTCCATCATATACATGTACCACATCTTCTTTATCCATTCCTCCCTTGATGCACAATCAGGTTGCTTCCATGTCTTGGCTATTGTAAATAGTGTTGCTATGAATACGGGGGTGCAACTATCTTTTCAAATTATAGTTTTCTCCAAATACATGCTCAGGGGTGAGATTGCTGGATCATATGGTAGTTCCATTTTTAGTTTGTCAAGGACCTTCCATATTGTTCTCCATATTGGCTGTACCAACTTACATTGCCAACAACAGTGTAGAAGGTTTCCCTTTTCTCTACACCCTGTCCAGCATCTGTTATTTGTAGACTTTTAAATGATCACCTTTCTCGAGAGGGTCCACTATTGATAATGACACCCAAACTGCAGAGATAAAATGACACAGTCTTGAGTCAGGACATCTGACCATAAGTCCTGTGTGTTTATTGTGTCTTGGCTCTGGCCAAATCTAAGTGAGTGTTAGTCATGTGTGGCAGGAAAAGGAGGACTTAAGTGAGGGCCAATTATGTGAGCTTTGATGGGTGGAGGTTGGGAAAGCATAAGAGGGCCTCATGAGGCTTACAAATCAGGTGGGAAGAACCCATGTGGCACCTTAGTTATATTGTAAGGTACCTCAAGTTTCTGTAATATAAGGGTGTTAAGAAGCATGTGAACTAAAAGGTGTTATGAATCTTCTGAGGAAGGAGAGCTTCTTTCCAACTCAGGAGTCAAGGAAGCTGTTACAGATTTCCCTGGTGGCTCAGACGGTAAAGTGTCTGTCTACAGTGCGGGAGACCTGGGTTCAATCCCTGGACTGGGAAGTTCCCTGGAGAAGGAAATGGCAACCCACTCCAGTACTCTTGCCTAGAAAACCCCATGGACAGGGGAATCTGGTGTCCATAGGGTCGCAAAGAGTTGGACATAACTGAGCGACTTTGCTTTCTTTCACTTTACAGAGATAGTGGCATTTCAGCTGCCCATGAATATGAGGGGTACTTGGAGGCATAAGCACGGACTTAGATGCAGAAGCATGGCAGCTGTGACAGCTGGTGCAGAAGCATGACTGAGAGGAGCTACCCCACATCCAAGGTAAGAGAAACCCAAGTAAGATGGTAGGTGTTGCGAGAGGGCATCAGAGGGCAGACAGACAGAAACCACAATCATAGACAACTAGCCAATCTGATCACACAGACCACAGCCTTGTCTAACTCAGTGAAATTAAGCCATGCCTTGTGGAGTCACCCAAGACGGACAGGTCATGGTGGAGAAGTTTGACAGAATGTGGTCCACTGGAGAAGGGAATGGCAAACCACTTCAGTATTCTTGCCTTGAGAACCCCATGAACAGTATGAAAAGGCAAAATGATAGGACACTGAGAGATGAACTCCCCAGGTTGCTAGGTGCCCAATATGCTACTAGTGACCAGAGGAGAAATAACTCCAAAAAGAATGAAGGGATGCAGCCAAAGCAAAAACAACACCCAAGTGGATGTGACTGGTGATAGAAGCGAAGTTCGATGCTGTAAAGAGCAATATTGCATAGGAACTTGGAATGTTAGGTCAATGAATCAAGGCAAATTGGAAGTGGTCATACAGGAGATGGCAGAGTAAACATCGACATTCTAGGAATCAGCAAACTAAGATGGACTAGAATGGGTGAATTTAACTCAGATGACCATTATATCTACTACTGTGGGCAGGATTCCCTTAGAAGAAATGGAGTAGCCATCATGGTCAACAAAAGAGTCCGGAATGCAGTACTTAGATGCAATCTCAAAAACAACAGAATGATCTCTGTTCATTTCCAAGGCAAACCATTCAATATCACAGTAATCCAAGTTTATGCCCTGACCAGTAACACTGAAGAGGCTGAAGTTGAACAGTTCTGTGAAGACCTACAAGACCTTCTAGAACTAACACCCTAAATAGATGTCCTTTTCATTATAGGGGACTGGAATGCAAAATTAAGAAGTCAAGAAATACCTGGAGTAATAGGCAAATTTGACTTTGGCGTAGAGAATGAAGCAGGGCAAAGGCTAATAGACTTCTGCCAAGAGAACGCACTGATCATAGCAAACACCCTCTTCCAACAACAAAAGAGAAGACTCTACACATGGACATCACCAGATGGGCAACACCGAAATCAGATTGATTATATTATTTGCAACCAAAGATGGAGAAGCTTCACACAGTCAGCAAAAACAAGACCAGGAGCTGACTGTGGCTCAGATCATGAACTCCTTATTGCCAAATTCAGACTGAAATTGAAGAAAACGGAGAAAACCACTAGACTATTCATGTATGACCTAAATCAAATTCCTTATGATTATACAGTGGAAGTGAGAAATAGATTTAAGGGACTAGATCTGACAGACAGAGTGCCTGATGAACTATGGACAGAGGTTTGTGACATTGTACAGGAGACAGGGATCAAGGCCATCCCCAAGAAAAAGAAATGCAAAACAGCAAAATGGCTGTCTGAGGAGGCCTTACAAATAGCTGTGAAAAGAAGAGAAGCAAAGGGCAAAGGAGAAAAGGAAAGATGTGCCCATTTGAATGCAGAGTTCCAAGGAATAGCAGGAGAGATAAGAAAGCCTTCCTCAGTGATCAGTGCAAAGACATGGAGGAAACAACAGAACGGGAAAGACTAGAGATCTCTTCAAGAAAATTAGAAACACCAAGGGAACATTTCATGCAAAGATGGGCACAATAAAGGACAGAAATGGTAGGGACCTAACAGAAGCAGAAGATATTAAAAAGAGGTGGCAAGAATACACAGAAGAACTGTACAAAAAAGATATTCATGACCCAGATAATCACAATGGTGTGATCACTCATCTAGAGCCAGACATCCTGGAATGTGAAGTCAAGTGGGCCTTAGAAAGCATCACTACGAACAAAGCTAGTGGAGGTGATGGAATTCCAGTTGAGCTATTTCAAATCCTGAAAGATGATGCTGTGAAAGTGCTGCACTCAATATGCCAGCAAATTTGGAAAACTCAGCAGTGGCCACAGGACTGAAAAAGGTAAATTTTCATTCCAATCCCAAAGAAAGGCAATGCCAAAGAATGCTCAAACTACCACACAATTGCACTCATCTCACACGCTAGTAAAGTAATGCTCAAAATTCTCCAAGCCTGGCTTCAGCAATACATGAACCATGATCTTCCAAATGTTCAAGCTGCTTTTAGAAAAGGCAGAGGAACCAGAGATCAAATTGCCAACATCTGCTGGATCATCAAAAAAGCAACAGAGTTCCAGGAACACATCTATTTCTTCTTTATTGACTATGCCAAAGCCTTTGACTGTGTGGATTACAACAAACTGGAAAATTCTGAAAGAGATGGGAATACCAGGCCACCTGCCTCTTGAGAAACCTATACGCAGGTCAGGAAGCAACAGTTAGAAGTGGACATGGAACAACAGACTGGTTCCAAATAGGAAAAGGAGTACATCAAGGCTGTATATTGCCACCATGCTTATTTAATTTCTATTCAGAGTATATCATGAGAAACAGTGGGCTGGAGGAAGCACAAGCTGGAATCAAGAATGCGGGAGAAATATCAATAACCTCAGATATGCAGATGACACCATCCTTACGGCAGAAAGTGAAGAGGAACTATAAAGCCTCTTGATGAACATTAAAGAGGAGAGTGAAAAAGTTGGCTTAAAGCTCAACATTCAGAAAATGAAGATCATGGCATCCGGTCCCATCACTTCATAGCAAATAGATGGGGAAACAGTGAAAGAGTGGCTGGCTTTATTTTGGGGGGCTCCAAAATTATTGAAGATGGTTATTGCAGCCATGAAATTAAAAGATGCTTACTCCCTGAAAGGAAAGTTATGACCAACCTAGACAGAATATTAAAAAGTAGAGATATTACTTTGTCAACAAAGGTCCGTCTAGTCGAGGCTAAGGTTTTTCCAGTGGTCATGTATGGATGTGAGAGTTGGACTATAAAGAAAGCTGAGCACTGAAGAATTGATGCTTTTGAACTGTGGTGTTGGAGAAGACTCTTGAGAGTCCCTTGGACTGCAAGGAGATCCAACCAGTCCATCCTAAAGGAGATCAGTCCTGGGTGTTCATTGGTAGAACTGATGTTGAAGCTGAAACTCCAATACTTTGGCCACCTGATGCGAAGAAATGACTCACTGGAAAAGACCCTGATGCTAGGAAAGACTGAAAGCAGGAGGAGAAGGGGACGACAGAGGATGAGATGGTTTGATGGCGTCACCGACTCAATGGACATGGGTTTGGGTGGACTCCGGGAGTTGGTGATGGATAGGGCTGCCTGGCGTGCTGTGATTCATGGGGTTGCAAAGAGTTGGACATGACTGAGTGAACTGAATCGGAGGTATAAAGGAAAAGAAGGAACAGTCCAGGTGAAAATCCCAAGGTCAAAAAAGCCTGGTAGTCTACAGTCCACAGGGTCACATGAGTGACCAACTGAGCATGCATGCAGGGGAAAAAGGAAAGGCCAAGAGATAAGAAGCCACGAAGGATGTTAAGTGATTTAGTTTGCTGGGCAAATGATGGTAACTGAACTCTGGGCAGTGGTGGACAGAGCTGGATTACAAGTTGAAGTTTAGATTTATTTGATAGTAAGTGGTGAACTAGAGTATGTTTCTGAACTTGAGGATGACACAGGAGCAGTGGACCCTTGCCTGGCTACTAGGAGTGCAGAATCTGGAGCCTGGCTGCCTGAATTTCAATTTTCCCATTTACCCTATGACCTGAGAAAAGTCACATCCCAGCATGTCAGCTGTTACATTGTAACAGGGGTATAATAATGGTATCTACCTGTTGTACAGATTAACTTAGTTAATACAGCTGTAAAGAGCATAGAATGGTACCCAGAAGAAAGGCTTTGTAAGTGTCAGCTACAATTGCTACACTGAAGTTGAGCTTTAGGCAGGTTAAGCTGGGGACAGAGGAGAGTGGCTGACAAAGGGAAGAAGGGAGCAGAATGAGGAGCTGAACTGGTGGGAAGATGACGAGATGGAGAATGCATACAGCTCACATCCAGTAGGGGACTTGGAGCCTTCTTCTTCCCCACAACCACCCTTTCACCCCACTCGGCCTCCAGGCTCCACATGTGCCTCCCTGCTTGGCAGGTAGCCCATCAGACCCTCCTACATGACGTTTCTTCCCCTTACAGGGCACTCCAGCCTCTGATGCCCTTTTATGTGCTCACTGCTCCCATGAAAATGGAAATCTGAGGTCACAGTTGTCATTTCGTCACTATGTCGTGTCCAACTCTTTTGCAAATCCATGGACTGTAGCCAGTCAGTTTTCTCTGTCCATGAGATTTCCCAGTCAATAATACTGGAGTGAGTTGCAATTTCCTTCTTCGGAGGATCTTCCCAAC
The DNA here is from genome assembly GCA_006410615.1 of Neotragus moschatus. Lineage (NCBI taxonomy): Eukaryota > Metazoa > Chordata > Mammalia > Artiodactyla > Bovidae > Neotragus > Neotragus moschatus. The sequence continues at coordinate 383,388 of SJYA01000218.1, forward strand.
CCAGGGATTGAACCCATGTCTCTTTCACTGCAGGCAGATTCTTTTCCACTGATCTACCAGGGAAGGCAGTGGCCATAGTAGCTCTTAAGTAAAGAGCCTTCTTGTTAAGTATATAAGTTCATTTGGATTTTTTTTTTTTTAGATTCCACATATAAACACTATCAAGAAAAGAAGCTTATGGTTACCAAAAGTGAAAGGGGGGGATGTTAGTTCAAGATTAATATATACACACTAGTGAAGTCACTCAGTTGTGCCCGACTCTTTGTGACCCCATGGACAGTGAGTGGCCTGCACCAAGCTCCTCTGTCCATGGGATTTTCCAGGCAAGAGTACTGGAGTGGGTTGCCATTTCCTTCTCCATGGAATCTTCCTGACCCAAGAATCAAACCCAGGTTTCCTGCATTGTAGACAGACGCTTTACCGTCTGAGCCACCAGGGAAGTCCAATATATACACACTACTATATATCAAATAGATAACCAACAAGGACCTACTGTATAGCACAGGGAACTCTACTCAACATTTTGCAATATTTGTTGGGGGAAAATATCTGCAAAAGATTATATATACATATATGCGTGTGTGCATGCTAAGTTGCTTCAGTCGTGTCTGATTCTTTGCGATCACGTGGACTATAACCTGTCAGACTCCTGTCCATGGGATTTTCCAGGCAAGAATACTGGAGTGAGAAGCCATTCCCTTCTGCAGGGGATCTTCCTGACCCAGGGATCGAGCCCACGTCTCCTATGTCTCCTCATTGGCAGGTGGATTCCTTACTACTAGCACCACCTGGGAAGCCCGTATATACATATAACTTTGCTATGCACCTAAAACATGACATTGTAAATGAACTATATGTCCATAAAATTTTATTAAATTTTTTTAAAATGAGCCTTCCTTCCCAGAGCATTCTATCGGAATTACACACCACAGATTAAACCTCATGGTGCATTTTATGATTCACAACACGTTTTTTCTACTAAAGGTCAACTTTGCCCTGTTTACGTTTGTCTTCAGGGCTTAGCCCAGTGCTTAGAAGAGAGTGACTGGTCTGGCAATGTTTGTGAATGAACATAAAAGTGAACTAATGAATGTGTGTTCTTTCTCTTCCACACACTTCTCTCCTCAATCAACAAAATGATCTAATCAGAAGACAGAAACAAGTCTGATCCTCAGCAATGACTCAGTAAGTGGAAGATCAAGCATTCTTGCTCCATCCACTATACCACTACTCACAGTTGAGGACCTGATGTAGGTGCAGGGGGTAGGGGAGCGACCAGGGGATAAGGCCTGAGTCCTCTTCCCTGGAATGTTACCTGCTCAGTCCAGAGGAGGGATCTGACTTATGCATGTCCAACCAACTTGACTCAGCTTTTAAATCCATCTGGTTTGGGTTCAGTGGATGTTAACAAATTTGTTGGTGATTGATAGCTCTCTCCTACATCATCTCCGCACTGAACTTCCTACTTCTCAGTTAGACATCCATACTTACAGCTCTAGCCTCAGAGTGAAGAAAGTGACAAAATGGGCCCCTGGGTTGGTTCCCCTATTCTCCTGACCCTGAAGATTGATTACCTGGACACACTGCTTTGTGACCACATCAGAATCTTCACAGGTTAATAAGCCTTAGATGCGACCCATCCTCTCTCAGCAGAATGTCCGTCATCTTGGGAATAACAGAACTGCTCTAAAAATTTCTCTGTCCATTTATAAGACAGGGGAAATGATATTTGTTTCTAATTTATAAGCATGGCTAATAAGCTAATTAGACATTTAGGAGTTTTCTGGGTTCTCTTCAAAGTAAAACATTACAAAGTTAATCTCAGATGTTGAAATTATTGTTCAAATCAACCCCCTCCATGCTTCAGTCTCTCACTTCTTTGGCCATACACCTTTGGGGTGATACTGTAGTTTTCATTAGCATTTTGCTAATCCAGTATTGACAAAGCTGAATCAGTAAAAATTACTTATTATAGAAGTTTAGGAAAGAAATATAATGTTATTGTGCAACTGCAGACTAAAGGAGCAAAGAAAAAGGGGGGTGCTGGGGATGAGGTGCATAGGATATGACTTGGGTTCAGGGACATCTGAGGTCTCAATTCCAGCCAGCCTCTCTGGGCCCCAGCCTCTTCATCATGTTGTCTCTAGCTTCTCTCCTCAGCAATCAGGAGAGTAATTTTTGCTTTGCCAAGTGTGTTAGCAAACTGGGATTTTTTAAAATTCTTTGGTTCAGTTTACTTTCTTAGGTAAATTAAGCATTCATCTGAGGTTTGATCATACTATCATACTATATTGTTTGCTGGATAAATACTTTTTCCATGGAGAAATATTTCTGGACTTTAATCAACCCAGCCTAACTCACCAGACACCATAAAACCTAGAGCCCATGACTGTGAAAGCATGTATCTACTGATGTTCAAAGCAACAGTCCAGGACACTTATCCCTGTATTCTATCTGGCCTCTCATTGATCACATGTGCATCCAACTCTGAATATTGCCTGATTCCATAGTTATATTGGGTCTCACTCTTGTGAATTAAAGGTAAGATTTGACGATATTATGACGTTATGGCCAGATTTCTAAGAACATTGAAATTCTTTCTTCCTTTTCCATCCTACCACAGAGACGTAACAAGAATCCTGGTATCTCCTTATTAATGGCTAAATCAACACCAATACTGCTACATGCAAGTCTCCTTTGTGAAGTTCAGTTGAAGAAAGCAGCTTTTTGGCTAGAGAAATGGGGAGAAAAAGAGGCACCAAGCACCAAGATTAGCCTTAGATTCCCTACCCAATCAACAGTTCAGATGCGCAAGGAAGGCTCACAAGGGTGGTTGGCTTACCCAAAGTAGCTTTGCTTCCATCTGAGAAAAGGCTGGCCATGTGGATTGACCTTGCAAGCACAGTAATTCCACCCACCAGGAAACAGAGCCCCATCAGATACATCTCTCCAACCTGTTACGTTGGCCATTTCTTCTTTTTATGGGGAAGATCATAAAACAAGGAACCACGGAGCAGAAGATGAAAGGAGTTTGAGGAGTCCCTCCCCTACATGTTTCCTGGTGTTTGTGTCTGAGTGTACATTTTCCCTGATAGACTTTAATTGGCTTCAATCTCTAACCCTCGGGGCCTCCAATCAGAGCCTCCTCCCTGGTTCCACTTCCCACTAGCCCTGTGGTTGAGTCAGCCCCAAGCCTTAAGGTTGTTTTAGATTTTAATCCACAAGTTTCAAGACATGACGATGGTATGATGACTCACTTAGAGTGATCACTCACTCACTTAAAGCCAGACATCCTGGAATGTGAAGTCAAGTGCACCTTAGGAAGCATCAATATGAACAAAGCTAGTGGAGGTGATGGAATTCCAGTTGAGCTATTTCAAATCCTGAAAGATGATGCTGTAAAAGTGCTGCACTCAATATGCCAGCAAATTTGGAAAACTCAGCAGTGGCCACAGGACTCGAAAAGGTCAATTTTCATTCCAATCCCAAAGAAAGGCAATGCCAAAGAATGCTCAGACTACCGCAATTGCACTCATCTCACACACTAGTAAAGTAATACTCAAAATTCTTCAAGCCAGGCTTCAGCAGTGTGTGAACTGTGAACTTCCAGATGTTCAAGCTGGTTTTAGAAAAGGCAGAGGAACCAGAGATCAAATTGCCAACATCTGCTGGATCATCAAAAAAGCAAGAAAGTTCCAGGAAAACATCTATTTCTGCTTTATTGACTATGCCAAAGCCTTTGACTGTGTGGATCACAATCAACTGTGGAAAATTCTGAGAGAGATGGGAATACCAGACCACCTGNTGTGTGTGTGTGTGTGTCTGTGTGTGTGTATACATGCATGTGTATGTGTGTGGAGAAAGAACATTTACTTTTTAAAAAATGAGAATATCACTTGACACAAATAAGAACACTATAGAAATCATGAAAATTTCATGATTGAGAGAACAATTCTCATTTGTTTTCAGTGCCCCAGGATAAATCAGAGCCAATTTATCTACATTCCAGGCAGGTCTGAATTTCTTTACCCTCTCTCCTCCTCCTTAAAAGATACCCAACCTCAAGCCCATCAAACTCCAGACCATTTGGGTCTTTTAGAGTTATAATTTTGCTTCTTTATGTCTTTATTGCTCCTTTGATAGAGAAATTGAAAAAAAGAAAAAGATACGAAGGAGAACAACAAAAAGCTATAATTATGAAGATTCAATTTAATTTTAAAGCTTGTGGACAGAAAAGAAGAAGCCAGAAAAGAAGGAACCAAATTAATTTAGCAGGGAAGCATTGCATGAAATATTGTTGAAGTTTAATAACCATGCAAAGACAGATGATATGTGTGGAAAAATTAGTTGTAGAACCTCATAATAGTCTATTAATATTTCCTACAGGCGCAAAACCCTTTCCTGAATAATTGTGACAAAGTAATCTTTTGAAAAAGAGAAAGTTGAAAAAAGAATCTTCAAAAGGAGACAGTGATGAGGAAGGCGCTGGAAGGAGAAGGAGACTCTGTCAGGCAGGGGATCTGAGGGTGTGTTTGATATAACTCACCATGGCCAGACAAGAGAGATAAAGCTCATAGATGATCAGAAGCCATGTGGAGGGCACACACTCATCCACATTGTAAAGATCTGGGAAAACATACAACATGGCTTATAGACATATTTGTCTCAATGAAAATTACTTAGTATATTACCCATGAAGCCAATACTATTGAGTTCTCTATCATGCAGATGAAAAAAACTGAGATGCACAAAAATAGAGTGAGTGGTTCCAGGGGTCCCAGGAAATGCAAGTAGAGACCTGCTGTGGGTAGTGTGATGGACCTGACTGCCTCCCCGTAGCCTAGAGAAATGGAATGGCTCCTTCTGGCTTTGTCTTCCTTGCAAAGGCCAAATCCTGCTTCTAATTTACAAAGGCTGAGCTCTCAAGAGCAAAGTATCTGAATTCCTCTGTGCTAATCTAACAAGAAGGGTAATTATTCTGTATACCCCAATTCCAGAGATTATTGTTCTAGTGGGGACTCAATAAATACTTATTGATTGAATTACATTCAGTTTGGAAAAGAGGAAATGAAAACTAATATGTGTTAGTTTCATATATTAGTTTTGTCCCAATGTATTAAAGTGTATTACTTTCTCTAACCCTCACTACAAACTTGCAAAGTAGTGATATAATGCCCATTTTGCAGAAGAGGTTTTCAGTTTTCCCTGCAGCTGGGAACTGGCAGAGCAAAAGAGTCAAACCAAACATACTGCTTCTACCTAGGGCTTTGCCTGAGGAGGATTGGCTAGGTTTGCTGCCATAACCCCTTCTGCCGAGGGTTCTCTTGCCCTTTACCAACTTGCAGAGGTTACCTCAGTGGCTGCAATCTTGGTCTCAGGTCTTAAAGTAACTTCTGTTCAGGGAAATGGCTCATAATAAAGGGCCCTATTCCTGCCCTGCTGAGCATGGTCCTACACTAATTCTGGCCGTCTGCTTCATAGTTATTGATGACTTAGGTTATCTAGGATAAAGGCCATGATCAATGACAAATTCAGTCCATGAAAGTCTGCAGACTTCCATGATCAACTGAGAACTTACTTCTTTCAGAGTGAGATAATCATGAGCACCTAGCACATGAATGTATGAAATGAAATAGTTGAAAATATGGAAGGAAGAAATTTTGAAAGTCATAGTGGTTGGGATTGGGTTTGACAAGGTTGTTTTCATCTTTTAGAAGAGTATCATCTAGATATTTTAGGGAGAAAAACTCTTCTTCCAGGTTTCTGTCTGGGGGGTAGGGTAATGTTCTAATTTGGTTTAGACTTATTGAGCCAAAGTAAGCTTGCATGGCTAGGACAACTGTACACATATCAGTACATTCTCAGGGAGCCACAGTGGCCATGCCTCATCAAATGTTGGACTATAAAGGGTGATTTGCAGAACACAAATTTGTTTGAAGTGATTATAGCCAGCACAAAATGTTAGTTTTCACTTCTTTTACTCTTTAAATTGGGCCAAACCAGGCCCATCTTGACCACCTTGAGCTCTTTAGTAAATTAGTTTTGGTTCAAAACATCAGAGAACGGTGGTCATTGGGATGAATCCTGGGACAGGACAGGTCTGTACTTGTAGTTCAAGAGTCACCAAAAACCTAATTTGGGGTTCCTCTTCCCATCACCTAAATTTCTCTCTCTTTCACAGAAATATTGAGGGCCTTTCCTAGGTAAGCAAGGTAAGCCTTCATTTCAGAGGCATCCCACAAAGGAGCTACGGTTTCAGGCCAAGCAAAGAAAATAAGCCCTCCCAGAAACCAGCTGAAAGCCCCTTGGTACATGGGATGCAATAAAACCTAAGTCCTAGAAGCTGACCTTAGACACTCAAGGATTTTTCCCAATAAATTTTCTTACAGTCCACCTCCTCATAAAAATTATTTTAGCCATATTGAATCACTATTAGGAATAACATTGACCACATGTTCAGTTTCATTTACAGAATTCTATAGAATTTATTCATTTCACAAACACTGATTAAGCACCTGAATTCTGTGCCTGCTGAAGGTTGAAAAATGAATAACACACAATCTCTGGGTTTCAGGATTAACTACCTGAGGACTTCAGACCATATTCAGAAAATTAGATGTGAACAAACCAAAGATTTTTCAACCCTAAAATCCTTTGTGACTTTATAATAATATAGAACAATACACATATTAACTTAGAAACGGAATAAACCTTCTCTTGCTTTTCCTTATTTTTCATTCATTGGTCAGATGGGAAATCCACAACCATTTTAAAATTTTTGTAAAATTAGAGGCCACATAGTTTAGGAAACATTTGTATTTTATAGATCATTAACCTAAATCACAAGTACATAGCCTGCAAATAGCCCATATCTCACAAATTTCCAAATTCACCCAGGCATTTAAACTTTGCCCATCTTGGCCATTCTGAGGAACAACCAAGTTGTCATAAACGGATGACACCACTAGGTGTTTGAGCCAGAACACTCGTTCTAACAGTTTAACTCAATTTTAGTTCCCCTATCAGAGATTAAACATGGGCCCTCTGCAGTAAGCAGAGTCCTAACCACTGGACCATCAGAGAATTCCCACTAATTTCATCCAGCCTTACTTAGTCTACTTGAGAACCAAAAATCTTCACCTTATTATAATTGTTAAACATGAGACTGTCTAGTGATATATCTGTATCAAGAAGAAATAAATCCTGTACCATCAGGTACAAATCAAAGCAAGTTCTGTTCCCCATACACAAATCTCCCCAGATTTGCCCATTTCTACCCCAATACCTTTGCTGCTGCTATTCCTGTGATCAGGAAAGCCCTCCCTCTCTTCCTCACCTCCCTAAACCTTCTTTTCCAGCCTGACCTTCTCTTCTAGCCCTGCCTGCTCCATATCCCCTCTTTTCCCTGAAACCCAGTGGTTAATCATTGTATTAGTCTCCCAGGGCTGCTTTGACAAATTACTGCACACTGGGTGGCTTACAACAACAGAAGTTTGTTTCTTCACGGTTCTGAGGGCAAGTCCAAACTCAAGGTATTAGAAGGCCAATCTCTCTGGAAGGGCTCTGGAAGGGACTCTTTCCTGGTCTCTTGCAGGTTTGGGGGCCCCTCTCATTCCTTGGCTTGTGACAGCATAACCTTAGTCTCTGCCTCTGCAATCACATAGCTCGCTCCTCTGTGCCCTCTCCTCTCTCCTTCTAAGGATACCAGTCCTTAGATTTAGGGTCATTGTAATCTAATATGATCTCATCTTGAATTTTACCTTAAGTATATCTGCAAAGACCCTTCTTCCAAAAAGGGTTGTTTTGAAGATTTGGTGGCCTTGAATTTCTGGGAGCTGCTATTCAATCCACCGTTATCATATACTGTTTTACTTTATTTAAAATTGGTTTGCCTCATTTTCAAATTCAAATTACCATTTAAGAGACTTTTAAAAATTTCTCAGAGCAACTAAAGTAGAACACACAACAATTTTAAAATGTAATAGAAATAGGATTTGTAAAAATTCTCCCACGTTTTATGAAGAAGCATGCATGGTTTTTTAAACAGTATTTTCTCCATAAAATATATTAAATTGGTTTCTTATGTCTAACAACATCTGTTTCTTTCAATTTTACCTTCTGTGTATTTTACCTCCTGTAACTAGAAGTTTCCTTCAATAGGTCTCATACTTTCAGAATTGAAAATATCTTCCTTGTAATGAAGAAAATACCTTGAAATATCCTAAATATGTATTCTCCCCACCCCACCCCACCCCCAAAAAAAGGCCAGTCTAAACTATCCACTGTTATTGAGACTCAGAGAGTCACATCTGGGAGATTCTCCTATTTTCCATCCCTTGAACTTGTAATACTCCCTTATTCCATTGTCATGATCTTCACCTCCACCTTATCAACCCTTCTCATCCAATGCTTGATTGAAGGCAATGCCATACTCCCTATCTCTTTGGGACATAAGCATTTTTGGACAGAGGCACTAAACTAGAGTGCCACACCAGCTCTGCCTTTCTAACTCCCATCTGTCCTCCAAGATTCAGCTCAAGTGTTCATCTTTTTCATTGTTAATCATTCCCTGATTCCTGCAGATGGAAGTTATCTCCCCCTCTTCTGTATATGGACTTGTGCCCTAGCATTCAATATACACCCCTCATTGATAGGACAATGTGCCCAGGTCTGTCTTTCCCACCAGGCTCTCCTTTCTTCACCATGAAGGCAGAGGTCGTAACTTATCACCTGAACTTTCACTTGTAGCATTCACTACATACAGAATGGTTGTAAGTTGAAGTTTTGTACTTACTTGAATATCCTTATATGTAATTCTCCAAGGGTGTTAGTAAATTTTACTTGCACTTCATAGCAAGCCATGGCTGAGCATGACCCTAAATAGACAATTCTCCCTATGCTTTGGAAGCTATAATAAGCTAAAGTAAATAATTATCTGAAAAAATATTTGAAAATTTAATAAAGAGAAACATCTAGCATGAAGAAATCAGTGAATACATTGACCCAAAAGTGAGATCAAGACCAATGCAGAGAGACATTATCTCAACCTGGAAGTCTTTCCTCATCTCCCAGAAGCACTATTCAAATACATGAGGTTTATAAAGCAGGAGAGCCCTGTGTTTGAACCACTGCTTGAGCTCTTACTACTTGTGTTAACTTGAGCAATTAATTGCACCTAATTCCCTGAGCCTCAGTTTTCTCATCTGTGAAGTGAAAACAATAATTGCTTCATAGGGCTATGTTAAATTAAGTGAGATTGTGCTTATACAATGACAAGTATAGTGCCTGACTGTTACAGACTGAATGTTTGTATCACCCCCCAAATTCATATGTTGAAATCCTAACCCCCAATGTGATAGTATTTGGAAGTAAATCCTTGGGGGAGATGATTAGGTCATAAGGATGTGGCCCTAATGAATGGGATTAGTGCTTTTATTTAAAAAAAAAAATATATCCCAGGGATATCTCTCACCCCTTCTGCCATGTGAGGAAATAAGAAGAAGATCGGTCTGTGAAGGAAATGAACCCTCACCAAACAGAAATCTGACATTGCCTAGATCTTGGACTGCCCAACCTCCAGAACTGTGAGAATACTTGTTGTTTAAGTCACTCTGTCTGTGATACTTTTGTTATAGCAGTTCAAATGGACAAAGATACTGGCTCATAGTGGATGCTTAACTGTGATCCATGGATGTCTTATCAGTGATGGGCAGAGTAGGCTTAGTTTCTGCAAGGAGAATGGACAAAATTTGTGTTGAGAGCACTGCTGGAAATATTTCCTTTCTATGAGGTGGTTGAATCCTGGATTTTACCAGAACTATTGCTAGGATGTGGCACCAAAGTTGCACTTTTATGTAGCACATGGAAGATGTTTTTTTTTAGGAATAGCTTTAGAGATCTAAGGTTTAATAGTAAGTCAATGAGAAAATCTTTAGGTCTTACATATACACAAGTCAGAATTATAGTGGAATAACACCCCCTCTAGCTGCCCATTTCACTGATTATATGAGGATGTCACTAAAATTAACTCATTCACTAAGATTAACCAGCCTCTTCTGGTCACTGGAAGAGAAGAATCATATTAGACACTGACCTAAGGAGCCCACTATCTAGGTGGAGAGAAAAGAATGCAATAGTCTCATATTAAGTACTAGAAGTGTCTATACATGTCCTCCATGGTTTTGTCTCCCCAGAACACAACTTTCCTGCTTCTGGGAAACATTTTTCTACTCTAAACTATGTGCATCCAAAAGGAGAAACTGTTATTACAGATTCTACCTTTGTGCCTACAGATTCTACCTTTGTGCCAACTAGATTTGTTGCATAACAAAACATTTCAAAAAACTTAGTGGCTTTGAGCAATAGCCATTAAGGTTTTCATGACTTTGTGGGTTGGCATTTTGGTCTAGGCCCATCAGATGGTTTCTCTGGTCTCCCTGAGCTTCAATTTCCCCATCTGTAAAGTGAGAATAGGGATTGCATTGAATCTGTAGATTGCTTTGGGAAGTATACTCATTTTCACAATATTGATTCTTCCAATCCATGAACATGGTGTATTTCTCCATCTATTAGTGTCCTCTTTGATTTCCTTCATCAGAGTTTTATAGTTTTCTATATATAGGTCTTCAGTTTCTTTAGGTAGATATATTCCTAAGTACTTAATTCTTTTCATTGCAATGGTGATGGAATTGTTTCCTTAATTTCTTTTTCTACTTTCTCATTATTAGTGTATAGGAATGCAAGGGATTTCTCTGTGTTGATTTTATATCCTGCAACTTTACTATATTCATTGATTAGCCCTAGTAATTTTCTGGTGGAGTCTTTAGGGTTTTCTATGTAGAGGATCATGTCATCTGCAAACAGTGAAAGTTTTACTTCTTCTTTTCCAATTTGGGTTCCTTTTAGTTCTTTTTCTGCTCTAAATTGCATAAAGTGAGAATAATAATCACTTCATAGGGTTATCTTAAATTAAGTGAGTTTTTTTAAATACAATAACAAGTATAGTGCCTGATGGTACGGTACTGATGGCGGTACTATGGATCACTAGGCAGCTCTGCTTCTTGTGGTTGTCTGGTTGTCAGTTGGGGTAATAGGAATGACTGGGCCACATGTCTCTCACAGTTATGTAGCCTAACCCAGACTTGTTCACGTGGCAGTGGCAGATCTCAGAGAAAAATGGAAATGTGTGTGCCTCTTGAGACCTGGGCCTGGAACTGACAAAGCATCACTTCTGCTGCATTCTGGTAACACCAAAGCAAGGCTCAAGTTCAGCCAAGATTCAGTGGATGGGGAAATAAACTCCACCACTTGATGGAAGGAGCTGCAAAGTCCCAAGGAGGAATGAAAGACCATGGCCACTTTTGCAATCAACCATAGTGCCCCTGGCCAAATTGGGGCCATATGCCCATACTGGGCTCAGCATAGTACCTTCCTCCCTGACTCTCAGCCTCATTTTCTTGACTTAGAAGTGGGAATCCAATAACTGCTGTGTTAATCAGATATCCTACCCACGTCTTTTCCCTTAGGGGCCAGAGAGCCCAAGTATCAGTTTGTCCCTTGTGGGAAAAATATGAAACTAGAGCTATCAGCCATGTGTTTACCTGCCCCTGGAATCCACTTTTGAATTAGAAGAATCTGTCATCAGCTGGAGAGAAGAAAGTCCACACTTACAAAGAAGCAGAGAATAAAAACAAACAGAGTTCTAAGGATGAGCAATCTCCTGATTGGATTCCTTGAGACCCAGAGGCCCTCTTCCTTTTCCATGATTACCAAACCTTCTAATAAGTTACTTTTCTGAGCCAAGTTAGATTCTGCCATGTATAACCAAGAATGTTCTGCCAATATGAGGCATGGTATCTCAGAGAAGGTAAAAACCATGTCCAACCAAGGGAAGACAATGATAATCATGTGGAAAAGGAGGAGAGTGAACCAGGGAGGTAAAGAATTTGGACAGATGCAGGTTTCAGGAAGAAAGTTTCAAGACAAGAAAGAACAAGAGCAAATTAACGGACATAAAGTAATGATAACAATGTCTGAAACACATGAACTACTTTTCTGAAGCATGGGTTTTAGAGGATGAAGAGAAGAGAACAAGACTGGAAAAGCAGTTAAACCAGATTTTGGAGGGTCTTAAAGCTATCAAAAGAAATTTGAGATACTGAACAGGGAACGTCATTGTCAAGAAGAGTTTGGGGAAGATCAGTCTGGTGACCCTTGGTATGATGGATTTGAAGGACAAAGTCTGAGACAAAGAGGCCTTGAACTGAGATTAGAGGAAGGGGTGAGGAAGGAACAGAACAAGGGACAAGCAAGAGGGAAGGAAAAGAAAAGGCCAGGACTTGGAAACAGATGGAACAATTGATCATGGAAGATGAGATAAGCAGCATCTCACCAAGGGCCAGAAAGCCAAGCATTTAATTAGAGACAGAGACTGTTTATGATGGCAGGAGAATTTATGAGAGACATTCAATAGGAGCTTGGGAAAGAAACTGAGATCAGAGATACATGTTTGGGAGTTATCTGCCAGTCAGTTACCAAATACCAGTGGAGGACCTTCTGTTTGTTCCACTATGAAGGGTGCCAGAAACCCCAATGTACATAAATGTCTCACAGACTTGAATTCTGATGAAGACCGTGGGAGCCTTGGGAGCACAACTGGTCTATGAGGAAGGTGTCTCTTCTATCCTCACAAGCATGGCATGACACATGGGGAGTGGTTTTATTTCTACATAAGTGACTGAGAGAGAAGAAGCTAGGACATAACTAGTCTTAAGTAGCCCCCTGCCCACAAACCGAGGTCATTCCCACTGGTTAATGCTTTCTCTCTTACCTGCATCTCCCTTTCCTTTTGCTTCTAACTTGCAGTTAATTTGTGGCTGCTGTTTTATATAATCAGAGAAAATTCAACATTTGTATTAGTCAACCCAGGAGCCATATTCAAATCACTATCAGAAGACAGTTACAAAAATCTTTAACACTTCCAACCAGACCAGTGGTAGCAGTGTGAAGGAAACCCTTTGGCAGAAGGGAAGAACATGATTCACTAAGATTTAGAACCCAGTACTGCCTCTTAACAAGATTTATGCCAGCATTCCCCACCCGGGAATGGAGAAGATCCCTGGAGAGCAACTGGACACCAACTGGGAGTCATAGGCCTGGGAGAGGCTGGGAGGAAGGTGGGGGTACCACAGCCACAGGGGCCAGGCAGAAATGAAATTCTTGGCTTTAATGTCTTTTGCTTGCCTATTTTCATCTTTATAGAACAGTCCCCTCCCTGTCCTTCCCAATTCCCCATTTTCTTTTCTTTTTTCCTTTCTTTAAATGCAGTCTAATCCTGAGTATGAACTGATGTAGTTTGTGTGTAAGGGGGGAAAAAAATCTCCCTCTTTTTCTGCCTTTTTTTTTCCTCCTTCTTCCCCTGGCCCAGTTCATTATTTTTCTTTCTTGTCACTCAGTGTGATAGGTTGAACAGAAGTGCACAGATGAGCACTGAAAACGGTGTCACAAGGCCTTAATCTAGTCTTTAATGCCTGACTTCAGAGATGTCATTTATCTTCTAACTGCAGCAGGCATCCACCAACTTTATCTCTAATAATATATTGATGGATTAAAAGGGTCGGGCAGGAGACCGGGCTGGAAAAATTGCTTATTGACATCAAAATACAGTGCCCTCAACCTGATAAACATGGAGGGCTCGTGTATCTCCCAGAATAGTTGGCGTAGCTATAATTTTTTTTCTAACATGTTTCCCCCAGGTTCACGGGGTGGTCCAGTAAAATAAACAAATACTAACATTATTTCTATGCTGACATGGCCAGGGAACACACGAGATATTTTAGGAACACATTTTTAATGTCAGATTTATAAATAGACCTTCCTTATTTATGACATGTTATAACATATACTATGACAACTCGAAACAGGCACCTATAGTCTTGGCAGTATTCAAATATTCTCCATGCAGTTTGCTGGAGCCAAAGCTCCCGTTAGCACCTGATTATGCTTTTGGACGGCTGGGAACGCAAGGCTATTTCAGCAGAGAGATGAGGCCAGTAATCTCAGAATGTAAATGAAGAGAGCCTTTGGAAAGGTTTCCTTTGTTTATTGTGCTCTTCATTTCATTGTTTGGTTGGCAGCAGCATGTTTCAAATCATGGTCCCCTTTCCTTGCATGGGCTGTGTCTACACAAGTCAGTTTTAGATAACCACAAAATAATTGTAGCCTTCAAACTCCTACCTAGTGGGTAGTTCCTAAATTGGCTCTTTTCAAAATTATCTGTTGTTGAACTGAATTCTAATTTTTTTTGACCTCAGTGACTAGTTTGCATGTGAAGATACTCTCCTGGAGAATTATCAATTTTTAATTTCATAATCTGTAATATTGTTGACTTTCACCTGATTTTCAAATGAAATGGACTTCTTCAGCTCAACTTCCTTTGTTTGGAAAACAAGCTCTAAAAATACCTTCCCAGCCTTATGGCAAGAGGAGGGAGGTGAACTCATTTTAGTATTTTTTTTAATTAGCTAATATTATTTCTTCTGAGTACAAAGTTAATGTCATAAAGGCTGTCTGGCAGAGTTGTTTGTATAGGGATTTGCAGAAATGATACATTATTCCTGCATTTTGTAAATTTTGTAAGAAATATCTTTGTGTAGGACTCTTGCTAGTGACAAGAGCACTGTATTCAGGACTGTCTGAGCCAGGATCCTGGACATCAATGTCCAGAACCGAGAGGAACCTACAGAGGGAATTCTCCAGAGTCAGCTCCTGAATGTCCATGAAGACCTGCAGCCAAGCTAGCTGCTGTCTGCTTGGTACAGCTGTCCAAGGTCCTGAGACTCTTTTACAGCAGTTTCCACACCTATAAAAAGAAGACAATAATTATATGTATTTCATGGAGCAGTTGTGATCATTCAGTGTGTTCATATATATAAAGTGGTCACAGTAATATCTAATACATGGTGAATGTATTAGAGGTTAGTAAATCTAATCTCTATTATCATCATCTTTAAAATTATTGGGTTTACAATGACATCTCATTCCAAAGGAAGCATGACTTGAGATACAGCCAGAAAGGGAGGGTATCCACCAAGAGAAAATGTGATGGAGTGCGAAGCAAAGGGAACTTCTGAGGCCAAAGAGGATGCCAAAATGAAATAACACAAAGGCTGACAAAAATTCTAAGAGTGTTCAGCTATACAGTAGCAAAGCTCCAAACAACCTATGGGAAGAGAAGATAAATGCTAATATATAATGTAATTTTCAAAAGCAGACACCTGACCCCTTCTTACAAGATTTCCTAGCCAAACTGGGAATATATGGGAATATAAGAAGTAGAAGTATTGCATAAAACCCTGCTATTGAAATGAGGGTTTAAAGACCCTTGTTTGACAGATTCTAGAACATATTGAGGAAAAAAAAATTGAATTTGTAAAGTAGAGTGGAGCCCATCCCAGAATGACCTGTCAATCCTCCTTGAATGCTTTGGAATAGACCCTGTATCCAAGAAACATCCTCTGTGTTGAGAGTGCTGCAATTAGCACAGTCAGGTTGGCTACATGGACAGAATTCAAAATGTAGGATATAAAAGCTAAGAATCCAAAACTAATCACTTAAAGGCTCTTCTACACAGAAACATTCAAAGGAAGATTAAGGATCAATGTGATTGAAGTACAAAAGCTGAACTGGGAGTAAAAATAATAATAGATGCAATTTACAGGGCACTGACCATACACCAGGATTGAGTCCATGTCTGTCTTACTTAAAAGCTGTGCTCTAAATTTCCAACATTTCCATTCTAAACCATGTTCAGGCTTCAACAGCAGGAAGTGAGGGGAAGACAGTAGGGTTCCCAAGATTCTGAGCTAGAAAGTTTTATCAGCAAGGGAACTCAAAGTTCCATGTGCCTACTATTTAGCCTTTTGTGTATAGCTCCACCCAAGAAAACAACTCTGGGCAGAGAGCCCCCCAATCTTAATCTAGCTAGAGATTTTCTCTTTCCTCCTCGGTTTCAAGTACTCAGTGGATAAAGAAATCAATTCTTAGAGCTGTCATCAAATGGAGTCAGCCTAAAGTAAGACAATAAATAGAGGGCCCATGACCTAAAAACCCTGTTAAAATGTGAAAGAGTCCATCCACACCCATGACTCACTGTTTTCACAGAAGATGGCTTTCTTGCAATTCTGCTGTTCTTTTATTTCTGTTTTTTATTATTATTATTCTTTAACTGGAGGAAAATTGCCTTACAATGTTGTGTTGGTTTCTGCCATACAACAAAGCAATTCAGCCATACCATTACATATGTCACCTCCCTCCTGAGCCTCCCTCCCCTCCCCTAACTCCACGCCTCTAAGTCATCACGGAGTGCAAGGTTGGGCTCCCTGTGTTGTGTAGCAACTTCTCACCAGCTATCTGTTTTACACATGGTAGTGTATGTATGTTGATGCAACTTTTTCCATTCTTCTCACTCTCTCTTTTTCCCACTGTGTCCACAAGTCTGTTCTCTGTATCTTTGTCTTGCATTCCTTCTCTGCAAATAGATTCATCAATATCATTTTTCTAGATTCCATATATATGTATTAATATACAATATTTGATTTTCTCTTTCTTATTTACTTCATTTTGTATAACAGGCTCTAGGTTCATCCACCTCACTAGAACTGGATCATATTCATTATTTTTTATGGCTGAGTTATATTCCATTGTGTATATGTATCATATCTTCTTTATCCATTTATCTGTCAATGGACATCTCTAGGTTGCTTCCATGTCCTGGCTATTATAAATAGTGCTGCTATGAACATCGGGGTACATGTGTCTTTTTCAATTACGGTTTTCTCAGGGTATATGCCTAGTAGTGGGATTGTGTCATAAGGTAGTTTTATTCCTAGTTTTTTAAGGAATCTCCATACTGACTATATCAGTTTACATTCCCACCAACAGTGCAAAAGAGTTCCATTTTCTCTATATTCTCTCTAGCATTTATTGTTTCTAGATCTTTTTGACAATGGCCATTCTGACCTGTGTACAGTGATATCTCATTGTAGTTTTGACTTACACTTCTCTAATAATGAGTGATATTGAACAGATTTCCATGTGTTTATTGACTATCTGTTTATCTTCTCTGGAGAAATGTCTGTTTAGGTTTAGATGCCATCTTCAATATTTATAAAATTCTGCAATTACACCTTTGTCCAATAATTTAACTTGCATAACTTGCAAAGAGAAGAGAAATAAAACTTCAAGCTCATTCCCAAGTGGGTTTTGTAGTCACGATCCAAAAGAAGTCACTATGTGAGTTTATAGGCCAGGTGTCAGTGTTTCTGTGCATCAATTTTCTTGTTAATAGGGATTATTACAAGGAAAGTAAAGCTCAGAAAGGATGAGAAACTTGCCCAAGGTCATAAAACAAGTAAATACTCAAACCCAAGTTTCTTTGTCAAGTACATTTTTAACTACTACTTGTGCAGCATGGTATTGCAATGGCTGGTGACGTATATCTGTTTTTTGAGAGGTAATAAAACCACAGTAGGGGAGATCATCATATCATCTTGCCTGATAAGCTCTGTTTATAGAAAGAAGTACAAGGAATATGGTTTGGTTTAGTCACTAAGTCATGTCTGACTTGCAACCCCATGGATGATAGCCTACCAGGCTCCTCTGTCCATGGGATTTTCCAGGCAAGAATACTGGAGTGGGTTGCCATTTCCTTCTCCAGGGGATCTTCCTGACCCAGGGATAGAACCTGGGTCTCTAAATTGCAGGCAAATTCTTTATCCTCTGTGCCACCAGGGACGCCCACAAAGGATATGGGGATAGCATCAAACTTCAAGGGGATCTCTTTGGCTTTGCCCATAACCTCTTCTATTAATAAAACAGTTTTTATTATTTATTTCTTGAATATAGAATATTTATTTCCTTTAAATTCATGTATACTAACTGTGGGTCCCTGATGATGATAAAATTTTATTTTAATATTCCCATCATCATTTTCAGATGCTTCCAAGGACTGAGCTCTCCCTGTAACCAGAGGTACCACTTTCTTTTGCGGGCTCAGCAGTGTCACTGGTGATAGCTCAATTATCAGAGAGTATAAATCACTCTGGAAAAATCGATCTCTTCCTACCTGATTGCACAAGTGGCCCCTTCATTGGAGCGCAAAGCACATGTGAGGGCTGGTCATAAGGAGCATTAAGACAGACTATGGCTGCAGCTGCAAGGAAGAGCTTAGTCTGTGCAGAAAGAGAGGGTGGTGATAGGGTGCCTGGATACAGGAGAGGATGCCAGCCACAAATGCTGGCTGGACTTAGGCAGGTTTGCGGTTAGTGTGAAGGATGAAGGACTGCATCAAACACCAGGGAGCTGTATGTCAAAATGCAGCCTAAGGAGGCTAAAAGGTCAGTGTTGAAATTAATAGAGCAAACAAGATGAGTAAAACATAGTGAAGTCCAGCACAGCAATAAATGTATTCACCCACAGGGAAAAAAATTAAAGCAACAAGGGTTCTACTCAAAAGCAGTAAAATTAAAACTAATGATTAAAGGGGGAAAAAAGATTCTAGAGGGGCTTCCCTGGTGATTCAGTGATTGAGAATCCACCTTCCAATGCAAGGGTTGCAGGTTTCATCCCTGGTGGGTGAACTAAGATCCCACATGCTGCAGGGCCACTAAGCCTGCAGACCACAACTACTGAGCCCACACGCTGCAACTACTGAGACTGCGCACTCTAGAGCCTGGGCGCCACAACTAGAGAGAAACCCACATGCCCCAAGGAAAGATCTCACATGCCTCAACTAAGACCTGATGCAACTAAATGAATAAATACTTAAAAAAAAAAAATTCTCAAGAAAGGCAAAGCACAGCTAGACGCCCTTGTGATCTACCCAGAACACCCCTGGGTCTCCTCATCCCCCTCAGAGAGCCACTGGTGGGGACTCAACATCTATTCCACCACCTCTTGTCCCTGCCATCTCCTCACTCAGTGGCCTTCCCTCTCTCTTAGGTAGCATCTGGAAAGCTATTCAGTCAAGACTACCTTTCACACTGTCTATTTGACCCAAGTGAATACGATCCACCAAAGAAGAGAAAGGGCTCCTGGCTCCCGCCTGGAGGCCCCGTGCTTCTCCACACTGACATCCTTCCCAGTTTCTCTCTACCTGATGCCCCTAGGCACAGAAGCACATCAGCTAGTCTACTACCCACCTGCGGAACAAGATGCCAGTGTTACTAGGTGCCTCACCTGGTTTTGAGGGACAGGGAAGACTGACGAATACTAGACAACTGATGACTTCTGGTTGTGATTTCCTTCTCTCTTTCATATTCTGATTATATAGTTAAGCTCCTGGGTATTTCAGGAGATAGCAGAGTCAACTGATTATTAATAAGCCCCAACTGCTGGGGAGCCCTCTTTAGAGTGTGAAAAACTTCATAGCTTCTTCTCCTCCGTTATTAATCTCTTAGTGACCCTTTCAGGGCAAGCACAAATCCCAGTGAGAATCTTATTATGAACACAATTACTCTCCACTATAAGCAACATAGTAAGGACACGAATGCAAAAACAAAGGTTACATGTACAAGGCCACCTTGACAAAAAAATAAAAAGATGCAAGATTCTTAACTGTGACATTACTTGGAAGAGTAAAAGACTGGAAAAAAGACAAAAAGATACACAAAAAATTGCAATTACTAAAACTGCTAAACTGAGAGACCATAAGAATTTTTTTTAATATGCAAGAGAAATCAAGAAACATAGACAGTATAATGAGAAAGCACAAATTCAACTAATAGGAGCACAAGAAGGATAAGGCGGTCGGGTAAAGGAATGGAGAAGAGGTAATAACAGAAAAAAAAAATGGCTAAGAAGTTTTTTCAGGATTGTCAAAAAATAAGACTCTTCACATTAAGGAATTGAAATGAAAACCAAGCAGCGTAAGTAAAAATATGTCCACACCAGGCATACCTTAGTGAAACTGTAAGAAATCTGAAACTAAAAGAATCTCTTAAGGCAACCAGAAGGAAAAGGTAGAATATCTATAAAGGAATAGCTATAGATCTTAACAGCAAACTGCTCACCAGCAGCAACAGAAACCAATAAAGTACTATCTTCAATGTGCTGAGAGAATACAAGCAACAATTTAACATTCTTAGCAAAACTAGTATATAAAGTGAAGGCAAAAAACATGGTTTTAAAAAATTAAATGTGAAAGAATTAACTACTCCTAGATTCTGGCTAACAGAAATAGTAAAATATATTCTTAAATAAAGCTACTCACAAAAACAAAGGATACGTGTACAAGGCCACCTTGACAAAAGTAATAAAAAGATGCAAGATTCTTAACTGTGACATTATTTGGAAGAGTAAAAGACTGGAAAAAATCCAAATACCTAGCAACAGAAATGATTGAATAAACTATGGTACCTCCATACAGTGGAGTTCTATGCATTCATAAAAGGGAATGGGGAATATCTTACTGTATACTATTGAGTAATCTCCAAGACATATTATTATGTGAGAAAAAAGTAAAACGAGGAAACATTTATAGTGGCTTCTTTTTATCTCAGAGGAGGGATATAGACATATATTTGCTGATATTAAAAATCATAAATCTTTTAAAGAATGGTAACCTATAGAAGAGGGAAGAGTGTTGGTTAGGGGATAAATATAGAAGCTGGACTCCTTTGAATATAACTTGCTTTGTAGATTTAATCTTGTAATTGTGTAAATATTTTATATAATTATAAGATAGCATTAAAGAAAGAAATAAAGCAATTCCCAAGAATCAAAATTTCCTGGCATAACAACTCAAAGAAGTTATTCCAAATAACTTTACAACATCATAACTTGACTATATATGCCTTAAGGGATATAACCTAAGAACAACAGTAACACAAAGAAAAAAACATAGGGAAAAATACTAGGAAAAACCATTAAAAATGGTTTTTAGTAAACAAATTGCTATAATGCCAGTAATGCTAATATTGTTAATATGAGAGAGTTGTATTATGGAATAAATAAAATGAATGATTTTTACTAGTATTTCTCAAAACTGAGATGTTAAGCATTGTGTACAGGAAACACAAATGCGAGATGACTGGAGTAACAACCCTACAGGCCTGAAGATTCTGAATTTGACCAGGAGGGCTGCATATAAACTTAACGATGGAGTCTATCTTTAAGAGAAATATGTATAGACTAACTCCAACTTTGAAAAAGCTTCAAAATTATGATCAACTCTGTTGCAATGAACACCACTAGCATCTATATTATGGTTTCAAAAAGTCATTTCCCACTAAAAGGAATCAAGTCTCCTCAGAGAAATGGTTGATTCCAGGGCTGGAGCAGGAAATGGACAAGAGAAGTTTAAAACATTTTGTCAAGACAGACAGCAAGGAAACTATTTATCAGGACTATGGTAAAGGATCTCCAGAGCCAAACTGAAGAGACTACCACAGTCCAAAATTGGATCAATAACTCTGACTCACTGTATCAGTTGTTTATTCATATTTCACTTATAATAAAACAAAAATTCTTATGGAGGATGCTAGGAAGGCAACTGGTTATATTAAAAACTGTAAATAAACTTTTTTTTTAAAGCAGACATTTAACCTAATTTGCTAACTAACTCATGCCTCAAGGTAAGAAAATATTTGAAGGGAAGTTTCTTTTCACACGCATTCTAGCTAAAAAAAAAAAAAAAAAAAAGAAGAAGAAATGGCAGAATTAAACTGTCACAGTTGTGTAACTCCTCATGCATTGGTGTATTTGTAGCATGTGATCATCAAAGCCATGAACCAGAAATTATGATGAAAGAACATACCACCACATACAAAGCAGACTTGCCAAAAATAAATAAATAATAAAAAATTGTAAAGGAAAATGAATTTCAATAACAGGAAAATCAAAAGTTAGAGGATGGGAATCTCTGTGGGACAAATGACTTCTTTTTTTAACATATTATAAAAGAAAAATATATCTTTGTTCTATCCTAAATAAAAACAACAATTTTTAAAATTGGGGAGGTAGAAAAACAAGCATGGCTGCACTTCTACATGTTTTGGTGCTTCTTTGTGTTTTCATTCCATGTTGAGTGCCCAGAGGTTGGGAATCAAAGTGAAAGAAAATAGCAACTATTTCCAGGAGCTAATGGTATTTCATTTGTGGTGGTGAGACAGACATTCATTCATCCAACATTTATTGTGTGGGTTAGTCACTCGGTGTGTCTAACTCTTTTGTGACCCCACAGACGGCAGCCCACCAGGCTTCTCTGTCCATGGGGTTTCCCAGGCAAGAAAATGAGTTGGTAGCCATTTCCTTCTCCAGGGGATCTTCCAGACCCAGGGATCAAATCCAGGTCTCCCACATTGTGGGGAGATTCTTTACTCTCTCAGCCACTGGAAAGCCCCTGCATGTTATGCCTCAAGTATCAGGCTCACTGATATGGTGTTACAGAGATGAGAGCCAGTCTTGCCCTCCAGGAGCTCATGGTCTTGGATGCAGGGGACAGGAAAGATGGGCAAGGACCCCACAAGCACAGCACAGCTTGGAGTCCTACAGTGCAGACCACTGGAGGTGCAATAGCTGAGTTTTGGCAACACAAAGATGATTACTTTTTATTTTAAATATACATTAACACCCTCAACAATTTATTTATGCATCTATTTTAATATGTGAGAAAATATATAACAAGCATATTTGAACCATAAGTCCATGGATAATACTCTGTGTGATAAGGCTAAAGAAAGTGTTTGAATTTCAAACAAAAGTGAGTGATTTAAAGAAAAATAGTAGTGGAAGTGTTGGGCAGACAGGGCAAAAAAGCTGTGATGGTTCTTTCTACACATGTTTTGGTAGATAAATGATACAGAAATATGAGCAGTTTGGGGAAATGGCTGAAAAGGAACACTTCGGAGGCCAAAATAGCCAAAGCAATCACTACTATATTCTTTTCTATTAATCTAGTACATATTCTCTCCTGTGAGAAAAATAATTATTTCATATTTTTATTATTTTTATCAATTAGTCACTGTCAACTTAAAACTTAGTCACAACCTAAAAGGCAAGAGTTATGTTTTATTCTGGAGAAGGCATGGCACCCCACGCCAGTACTCTTGCCTGGAAAATCCCATGGCTGGAGAAGCCTGGTAGTCTGCAGTCCATGGGATCGTGAAGAGTTGGACACGACTGAGCGACTTCACTTTCACTTTTCACTTTCATGCATTGGAGAAGGAAATGGCAACCCACTCCAGTGTTCTTGCCTGGAGAATCCCAGGGACGGGGGAGCCTGGTGGGCTGCTGTCTATGGGGTCGCACAGAGGCGGACACGACTGAAGCGACTTAGTAGTAGTAGTAGTAGTAGTATGTTTCATTCAGTGGGAATTTTTTAGACTTCAAGCTGGGGAGACAGTGTCTCAAGTAACCCTGAGAGAAGTGCTCCCAGGAGGGATGGGGAGGAGTCACGTTATATAGAAGTTTGCAACAAATGGCAAGTAGTCTGAACAACAAAAGATTAGCGCTAATTAAAGAAAACCAGACATCTCAAGTTAAGGAANTAGTAGTAGTAGTAGTAGTATGTTTCATTCAGTGGGAATTTTTTAGACTTCAAGCTGGGGAGACAGTGTCTCAAGTAACCCTGAGAGAAGTGCTCCCAGGAGGGATGGGGAGGAGTCACGTTATATAGAAGTTTGCAACAAATGGCAAGTAGTCTGAACAACAAAAGATTAGCGCTAATTAAAGAAAACCAGACATCTCAAGTTAAGGAATTTAGCGCTTTTCTATATGTGGGAAGATGCAAGAGTCCAGATTCACTGAAATCAAGCCTTTCATATGCATTTCAGCTATTTGGGGCCAGTATCTTGTGTTTTTCACATTTCCCCCTCCAGCCGCCCCTCCCCACCCACCCCCCACCTCCCAGCTCCTCAGTGCTCACTGTAGGGAGTGGCTGAAGCCTTCTGGCTTCCAGATAGCAGATACTGTTTTCCTTCCTGGGTGTCCTCCTGGCTCANAATTTTGAGCATTACTTTACTAGCATGTGAGATGAGTGCAATTGTGCGGTAGTTTGAGCATTCTTTTGCCTTTCTTTGGAATTGGAAAGAAAACTGACATTTTCCATAGCACCATAGTAACGTGTAATAATGCAGAAACCTGTATAATGGAATATGAGAAAATAGCAACTTCTTGCCAAATAAAAATATATCAGTAGTTACATAAAGTCCTGCTATGGACTGAATTGTGTCTTCCCCAAACCCTAGTTCACATATTAAAACCCTAACCCTCAATGTGACTGTATTTGGAGATGGGACCTGAGAGGAGGTGATAAAGGATAAATGAGGTTACAAGGGTGAGATACTAATCCCATAGGAGTGGTGCCCTTATAAGAATAAGAGACACCAGAACCCCATCTCTTTGCCATGTGAGGACATAGCAAGAAGATGGCCATCTGCGAGCCAGGAAGAGAGTCCTTCCTAGGAACCAAATTGGCCAGCACTTTGATCTCAAACTCCCAGACTCCAACACTGTGAAAAATAAATTTCTGTTGTTTAAGTCACCCAGTCTGTAGTATTTTGTTATAACAGCCCACGCAGACAAAGACAATTACTATTAAATGTAGTTCATGACAGAGAAACTTGAAAGAAAATTTGGATGACACTTTTGTGTGGCTAGAAAGAGGATGGTGAGATTTTGAGGGGAGAATGAATTAAAAAGAAATTGGAGAGAGAAACCAAGATAGGGAATATATCAGAGATAAAGGACAGATAAACACTGAAGGAAAAATATTAAATTGAAAGGAAAAAGTCAGATAAGAAAAATGTTGTACAGAAAGATGGAAAAATAAAATTAAAAAAGGTCTTGAGAAAAATAACTCTTCCCCCTGTCAAGGTGCTATATAGCATGAAAAATTTAGAGGGTAGGAAAAACTCTGAAAAAGTTACACAGTTGTAAAAGGAAGACCAAAGTGGGAAAGCAGTCAGTATAGAAGGGTAAAAGAGAAAGACAAATGTTGTAGTGACTGGAGAAGCCACAAGTTTTAATTATTGGAAATGTTTCTATTGTGGCTGGAAACTTTCCAAATATATATATATAAGATCACTTATGATCCTCTGGGAGCTTCTTTGCCTTTATTTCATTTTGCGTTTATTGATTATTACCATATCTTCATAGATAAGTTGAAAATCCACCATCTGGCCAAAGCCTGATTGAACAGTGATGCATTTACCAGTAATTTAACCTTGTACCCTTCTTTCAAATCCCTTTACAGTGAGGTTGAAACACACACACACATATACACACAGCTGCTTATGAACAGAATAACCAAATTGTGTCTAGACAAAGAAATTGAAGCAGTGCATTAAAGCAATTTTCTTGAAACTGAGAGAACTATTTCACTTCTAAGATCACTATGGCTATGTAAAAAACCAAAAAGAAACAAGAACAAAGCCAGAAGACTCCATTTTCGTGTATAAAAGAGATAGATTCAATCTGCAGCCTCCGAAATATGTCTAAAGTGAAAGTGTTAATAGTTCAGTCATGTCCAACTCTTTATGACCCCATGGACTGCAGCCTGCCAGGCTCCTCTGTCTATGGAATTCTCTAAGCAAGAATACTGGAGTGGGTTTTGGGTTGCCATTCCTTTCTCCAGGGGATCTTCCCAACCCAGGGATCAAACCTGGTTCTCCTGCATTGCAGGCAGGTTCTTTACCATCTGAGCCACCAGGGAAGCCCTAAAATATGTCTAAGGGTTGCCCCAAAGTGTCATAAAAACAAGAGAAGTGTGAAGAGTAGCAGAAAGGTCCAGGGGCATAACATCTCAGAAAATGCCACCAAAAGTACATTTCCTGGAAGAGAGGGCTTAGGCTGAAGTACAGTATCTACATGCTTTGTTTGCAAGCAATCAGTACAGAAACAAAGGTGGGTAGAACAAGAGGGCAAAGTAGCCTCAGTCCAGTTTGTTTCAGTGACACATTACAAGTCACACAGACAAACCATATCTTGAGGAAGCAGCCTGTATCTATGACAGTAGAGAAAGAAGAGGTTCACATGTGTTGAAAAGCCAGAAATTGACTTTGGCCCTTCCTTACTCTCCACTTGCAAAACACAGCTAGACCAGGACAATCTGACTTTTTCAATGGTAACAATAAAAAAAAAAAAAAAGGAAATTGATAAAGCATTCAGAGAAAGGTAGTAGAAGAATAAATATGGAAAAGAAAAGCAAAACTTTGCAACATGTGATGAATGCTCATGAGGAAATTGTTCTCCAGGGTAGAAGAAAACTGAAAATTTCAGTTTATCCACTGCTCAGTTACAAACTCCCCTTCATGGATCACAGCCTTGTTTTGGCAAAGGGGCTTGTGTAACTCACTGAAGTATGAGCCATGCATGCAGGGTTACCCAAGATGGATGAGTCACAGTGCAGAGTTCTGATAAAACGTGGTCCTCTAGAGGAGGAAACGGCAACCCACTCCAGAATTCTTGCCAAGAGAACAGTATAAAAAGGCAAAAAGATATGACATGAGAATATGAGCCCTCCAGGTAAGAAGATATCCAATATGCTACTGGGAAAGAACAGAGGGCAATTACTGATAACTCCAAAAGGAATGAAGAAGCTGGGACAAAGCAGAAACGATGCTCAGTTGTGTATGTTGGTGAAAGTAAAGTTCAGTGTTGTAAAGAACAGTACTGCATAGGAATCTGGAATGTTAGGCCCATGAATCAAGGTTAATTGGACATGACTAAGCAGGATATGGCAAGAGTCAACATCAACATCATAGAAATCACTGAACTAAAATGGATGGGAATGAGTGAATTTTTTTCAGATGACCATTATATTTACTCCTATGGGCAAGAATCCCTTAGAAAAAAATGGAGTAGCCCTCAGAGTCAACAAAAGACTCTGAAATGCAATACTTGGGTGTAACTTCAAAAATGGAGGATGATCTTGGTTCATTTCCAAGGCAAACCATTCAACATCACAGTAATCCAAGTCTATGCCCCAACAATGCCAAAGAAGCTGAAGCTGACTGATTCTATGAAGACTTACAACACTTTCTAGAACTAACAGCCAAAAAAGATGTCCTTTTCCTCAAAGAGGATTGGAATGCAAAACCAGGCAGTCAAGAGATACCCAGAAAAAAAGGCAAGTTTGGGCTTGGAGTACAAATGAAACAGGGGGCTAATAGAATTTTGTCAAGAGAACATGCTGGTCATAGCAAATAGCCTTTTCCAACAACCCAAGATGACTACACAGGAACATCAACAGATGGTCAATACCCAAATCAGACTGATTATGCTTGTTATAGCCAAAGATGGAGACGCTTCACACAATTAGCAAAAACAAAACCTGGAGTTAACTGAGGCTCAGATCATCAGCAACTTATTGCAAAATTCAGGCTTAAATTGAAGAAAGTAGGGAAAACCAGTAGACCATATGGGTATGACCTAGAGCAAATCCCTTATGATTATACAGTGGAGGTGATGGATAGATTTGAGGGATTAGATCTGGTAGAAAGAGTTCCTGAAGAGTTATGGATGGAGATTTGTAATACTGTACAGGGACAGGTGACCAAAACCATCCCAAAGAAAAGGAAATGCAAGACAAAACAGTTGTCTGAGAAGGCCTTACAAATAGCTGAGGAAAGAAGAGAAACAAAAGGCAAGGGGAAAAGAAAGATATACTCAACTGAATGTAGAGTTCCAGAGAATAGCAAAGAAAGATAAGAAGATCTTCTTAGAACAATGCAAAGAAATAGAGGAAAACAATTGAACGGGAAAGACTAGTGACCTCTTAAAGAAAACTGGAGATGTCAAGGCAACATTTCATGCAATGATGGGCATGATAAAGGACAGAAATGGTAGGGGCCTAACAGAAGAAGAAGAAGTGGCAAGAATATGCAGAAGAACTAAAGAAAAAGAGGTCTTAATGACCTGGATAACCAGAATGGTGTGGTCACTCAACCTAGAGCCAGACATCCTGGAGTGGGAAGTCAAGTGGGCTTAGGAAGCAATACAACAAACAAAGCTAGTGAAAGTGACAGAATTTCAGCTGAGCTGTTTAAAGTCCTGGGCTTCCCTGATAGCTCAGTTGGTAAAGAATCTGCTTGCAATGCAGGAGACCCCAGTTCAATACCTGGGTTGGGAAGATCCACTGGAGAAGGGATAGGCTACTCACTCCAGTATTCTTGGGCTTCCCTTGTGCCTCAGCTGGTAGAGAATCCACCTGCAATGCAGAAGACCTGGATTTGATCCCTGGGTTAGGATGATCCCCTGGAGAAGGGAAAGGCTAACCACTCCAGTATTCTGGCCTAGAGAATTCCATGGACTCTACAGTCCAGGGGTCGCAAAGGGTCGGACCCAACTGAGTGACTTTCACTTTCATTTAAAGTCCTAAAAAGTGATGCTGATAAAGTGTTGTACTCAAAATGCCAGCAAATTTGGAAAAAACAGTAGTGGCCACAGGACTGGAAAAGGTTAGTTTTTATCCCAATTCCACAAAAAGGCAATGCCAAAGAATGTTCAAACTATGGCACAATTGCACTCATTTCACATGCTAGCAAGGCTAAGCCCAAAATTCTTCAAGCTAGGTTTCAATAATATGTGAACTGAGAACTTCCAGATGTACAAGATGGGTTTAGAAAAGGAAGAACCAGAGATCAAATTGTCAATATTCATTGAATCATGGAGAAAGTAACAGAATTTCAGAAAAACATTTACTTCTGGTTCATTACTAAGCAAAAGCCATTGACTGTGTGCATCACAACAAACTGAAAAATTCTTCAAGAGATGGGAGTACCAGATCACCTTACCTGTGTCCTGAGAAACCTGTATGCAGGTCTAGAAGCAACAGTTAGAACTGGATGTGAACTGGTTCCAAATTGGGAAAGGAGTATGTCAGGCTGTATATTGTCACTCTGTTTATTTAACTTATATGCAGAGTGAATCATGTGGAATGCCAGGCTGGATGACTCACAAGCTGGAATCAAGATTGTCAGGATAAATATTAACCTCAGCTTTGAAGATGATACCACTCTAATGGCAGAAATTGAAGAGGAACTAAAGAGCCTCTTGATGAAGGTAAAAGTAGAGAGTGAAAAATATGGCTTCAAACTCAACATTCATAAAACTAAGATTGTGGCAACCGGTCCCATCACTTTATGGCATAGAAGGGGAAAAAGTAGAAGCAGTGACAGATTTTCTTTTCTTGGGCCCCCAAAATCACTGCTGACAATGACTGCAGGCATGAAATTAAAAGATGTGTGCTTCTCGTGAGGAAAGTTATGACAAACCTAGAAAGCGTATTAAAAAACAAAGACATCATGTTGGTAAACAAGGTCCTAGAGTCAAAGTTATGGTTTTTCCAGTAATCATATACAGATATGAGAGTTGGACCATAAATAAGGCTGAGTGCCAAAGAACTGATGCTTTTGAATTCTGGTGCTAGAGAAGATTCTTGAGAGTCCCTTGGACTGCAAGGAGATCAAACCAGTCAATCCTAAAGGAAATCCACCCTGAAATTCATTGAAATGTCTGATGCTGAAGCTGAAGCTCTAATAATTTGGCCACATGATACAAAGAGCTGACTTATTGGAAAAGACCATGATGCTGAAAATGATTGAAGGCAAAAGAAGAAGGGGGCAGCAGAGGACAAGATAGTTAGATAGGATCACTGACTCAAAGGCATGATTTTGAGCAAACTCCAAGATATAATAGAGGACAGAGAGCCTGGCATGCTGCAGTCGATAGGGCTGCAAAGAATCAGACATGACTTAGTGACTGAACAACAACAATGACTATAACAAACTACTTAAAACTTGGTGGCTTCAAACAACAACCATGGGCTTCCTTGATAGCTCAGTTGGTAAAGAATCCACCTGCAATGCAGGAGACCCTTGTTCAACTCCTGGGTTGGTAGGATCTGCTGGAGAAGGGATAGGCTACCCACTCCAGTATTTTGGCCTGGAGAATTCCATGGACTGTACAGTCTATGGGGTTACAAAGAGTCAAACACAACTGAGTGACTTTCAGTTTCACTTTGAAACAACAACCACTTACTATAACTTATATTTTTCTGAGCCA
Organism: Neotragus moschatus; assembly: GCA_006410615.1. Classification (NCBI taxonomy): domain Eukaryota; kingdom Metazoa; phylum Chordata; class Mammalia; order Artiodactyla; family Bovidae; genus Neotragus; species Neotragus moschatus. The sequence continues at coordinate 413,451 of SJYA01000218.1, forward strand.
GGAATTCAGGAAATACTCCACAGGGTAATTTTTCTGTTCCACATGGTTTCAACTGGGGTCAATAACCTCAGATATGCAGATGATACCACCCTTACAGCAGAAAGCAAAGTAGAACTAAAGAGCTTCTTCATGAAAGTGAAAGAAGAGAGTGAAAACATTGTCTTAAAACTCAACATTCAGAAAACTAAAATCATGGCATCTGGTCCCATCATTTCATGGCAAATAGATGGGGAAACAATGGAAACAGTGAGAGACTTTATTTTGGGGGACTCCAAATTAAAAGACACTTACTCCTTGGAAGAAAAGTTATGACCAACCTAGACAGCTTATTAAAAACCAGAGAAATTGCTTTGCCAAGAAAGGTCCATCTAGTCAAAGCTACGGTTTTTCCAGTAGTCATGTATGGATCTGAGAGTTGGACCATAAAAGAAAGCTCAGAGCTGAAGAATTGATGTTTTTGAACTGTGGTGTTGGAGAAGACTCTTGAAAGAGTCTCTTGGACTGCAAGGAGATCCAACCAGTCTATCATAAAGGAAATCAGTCCTAAATATTCAGTCCTAAATATTGGAAATCAGTCCTAAATTAGGAAATCAGTTCTAAATATTGGAAGGACTGATGTTGAAGCTGAAACTCCAATACTTTCACCATCTGATGTGAAGAACTGACTCTTTGGAAAAGACCCTAATGCTAGGAAGGATTGGAGGCAGGAGGAGAAGGGCACGACAGAAGATGAAATGACTGGATGGCATCACCAACTCGAAGGACATGAGTTTGAGTAAACTCTGGGAGCTGGTGATGGACAGGGAAGCCTGGCATGCTGCAGTCCACGGGGTAGCAAAGAGTCAGAAACGACTGACTGAACTGAACTGAACTGAACTGGGGTCACTTGGTAGTGTTCAATTTGTGACTTGGTTGGTCTGGAGGTTCAAGAAGGCTTCAATAACATGATGATGTCTGGGCTCAGCTAAACTACTTTCCCACCCAAGTAATCTCAAAGTTTGTTCACATACCCTCTCCAACATGGTGGTCTTGGCTGTCATACATGGTGCGTTCAAGAGAAAAAAGTAGAAGTTATCCAGATTTTAGGCAAGGGGACATAGATCCTACCTCTGAGAGGAGAGTCGAGGAATCTGTAGCCATTTTAATCTATCACTGTGATCAAGCATTTCACCATAAACTATAAATAAATCAATAGCCTCTATGAAGGAATACTACAAGAAAAACATGACAGACATAACACCAAGAACATCTACATAGCCATTAATGTAATAAGCTTTACTCACTGATTTTAAAAACTCTTTAACTCTAGACTCTGTACAGGAAGCACTCTGGAAACAAAGTAATTCAAGAAGTTTGAAAACAAAGGAACAGATGAAGAGGTACAAGCCAAACAAACAAAACAAGACCTACAGGACTTGATCTTATTATCAGATAAGGTAGAATTCAGACTGCAAAGTGATAAACATGCAAAAAGGGCACATTCACAATGAAGATAAAACATCATTTAATATCAAGGCAGCAGGAGGGCAGTCCTAAGATGGCGGAGGAATAGGACAGGGAGACCACTTTCTCCCCACAAATTCATCAAAAGAACATTTAAACGCTGAGTAAATTCCACAAAACAACTTTTGAATGCTGGCAGAGGACATCAGGCACCCAGAAAAGCAGCCCATTGTCTTCGAAAGGAGGTAGTAAAAAATATAAGACAAAAAAAGAGACAAAAGAGGTACGGACAGAGCTGTGTCCCGGGAAGGGAGTCTTAAAAAGAGAGGTTTCCAAACACCAGGAAACACTCTCACCACCGAGTCTGTGATGACCTTGGAAGCACAGAGGGCAACATAATAGGGAGGAAAAATAAATAAATAATTAAAACCACAGATTACAAGCCCAACAGTAACTCACCCACAGATTATGAGCCCAGCGGTAACTCCTCCAGCAGAGAAGCAGCACAGATGCCTGCACCCACCACTAGCAAGCAGGGGCTGGGCAGGGAGGCACGGGCTGCATTGCTTAGAGTAAGGATCTGGCCTGAATGCCCCAAGGGCAATCTGAGCCAACTAACTTGGGCTAGCAAACCAGACTGTGGGATAGCTACCACGCAAAAAGCCCTAAGACACTGCCAGGCCCACACACAGAACAAAGGACTGAACAGAACTAGCCAGCTGCAGACCATCCCCCTCCAGTGACAGACAGCTAGAGCTGAAAGGGGGCGATCACAGCCCCAGAGAGACATTATCTATCAAACTGCAAGCAGGCTTCTTTGCTAACTAAGACTTCTTGGGGTTCTGGACAGTCACCATCTGCCTCCAAAGGTGCGCTGGTTGTACACCCAGAAAACCGAGCAGCAGGGACGGGGGAGGCGATAAGTCGCAGCGACCATGCTCACCAAACACCTCATCACCTGAGCTGCTTGGACCTGGGAAGGGCACAAAACGCAGGCCCAACTGAATCTGCGCCTCTGAGGACTACCTGAGTGCCTGAACCTGAGCGGCTTAGACTTGGGAGATGCATGCAGCCCAGGGCCCGCCTCGGATGGTTCCGGCAAAGCAACCTAGAGCCTGAGCAGTGTGGGCAGGGAGGGCATGTGCGCCATGAACGGGGGCAGGCCCAGTGTGGCTGAGGCACTGCGAGCACATGTCAGTGTTATTTGTTTGCAGGGCCCTCCCTCCCCACAGTGCGACTGAAAAAGTGAGCCTAAAAAAAGTGTCCACCACCACCCCCTTTATGTCAGGGCGGAAGTCAGACACTGAAGAAGCCAGCAAACAGAAGAAGCTAAAACAGAGGGAACAGTCTTGGAAGTGATAGGTGCAGTAGATTAAAACTCTGTCGTTAGTACTGACTACATAGGAAGGGGCCTATAGATCTTGAGAAATATAAGCCAGACCAAAGAACTATCCAAAAATGAACTGACCCCACAATACCCACAACAACACCAGAGAAAGTCCTAGATATATTTTTACTATTTTTATGATCATTCTTTATTTTTTAAATTTTTTTAATTTTTAAGTTCTCTATTACTCCTTTAATTTTCACTTTTATAACCTACTATTACATTGCAAAAAAAAAAGACCCTATTTTTTAAAGCAAACTTCATATATATATTTTTTTATAATTTTTGTGACTTTGTTTTTTTGTTCTTTTTTTCTTCTCTTCTTTAATATTGTATTTTTGAAATTCCAAACTCTAGATTTTTTATCTTTGCTTTTCGATATTTGTTATCAATTTTGTATCTTTAAGAACCTAATCTTCAGTACCCAGTTTTACTTGGGAGTGAGATTACTGGCTTGACTGTTCTCTCCCGTTTTGGACTCTCCTTTTTCTCCACCAAGTCGCCTCTGTCTCCTCCCTACCCCCTCTCTTCTCTATCCAACTCTGTGAGTCTCTGTGTGTTCCAGATGGTGGAAAACACTTAGGGAACTGATTACTGGCTGGATCTGTCTCTCTCCTTTTGATTCCCTCCTTTTATCCTCTTGGCCACCTCTGTCTCCTCCCTCCCTCTTCTCTTTTCTGTATAACTCCATGAACATCTCTGAGCAGTCCAGTTGTGTAGTGCACATAAGGAAGTGATTACTGGCTAGCTTGCTCTCTCCTCTATTGATTCCATCTCATCTCACTGGAATCACCTCTAACTCCCTCCTCCCTCTTCTCTTCTCCATGTAACCCTGTGAACTTCTCTGGGTGTCCCTCACTGTGGAGAAACTTTTCATCTTTAACCTAGATGTTTTATCAATGGTGCTGTATAGAAGAAGAGGTCTTGAAACTACTTTAAAAATAAGACTGAAAACCAGAAGCAGGAGGCTTAAGTCCAAGTCCTGAGAACACCAGAGAACTTCTGACTCCACGGAACATTAATTGACAGGAGCTCATCAAACGCCTCCATACCTACACTGAAACCAAGCACCACCCAAGGGCCAACAAGTTCCAGAGCAAGACATACCACACAAATTCTCCAGCAACACAAGAACACAGCCCTGAGCTCCAAGATACATGCTGCCCAAAGTTACTCCAAAACCACTGACATCTCATAACTCATTACTGGACACTTTATTGCACTCCAGAGAGAAGAAATCCAGCTCCACTCACCAGAACACGGACACAAGCTTCCCTAACCAAGAAACCTTGACAAGCCACCTGCACAAACCCACCTACAGCAAGGAAACTCCACAATAAGAAGAATTCCACAAACTGCCAGAATACAGAAAGGCCACCCAAAACTCAGCAATATAACCAAGAAGAAGAGATAGAGGAATACCCAGCAGGTAAAGGAAAAGGATAAATGCCCACCAAACCAAACAAAAGAGGAAGAGATAGGGAATCTACATGATAAATAATTCTGAATAATGATAGTGAAAATGATCCAAAATCTTCAAATCAAAATGGAATCACAGATAAATAGCCTGGAGACAAGGATTGAAAAGATGCAAGAAAGGTTTAACAAGGACCTAAAAGAAATATAAAAGAGTCAATATATAATGAATAATGCAATAAATGAGATANAATAGATGTTTTTCTGGAACTCTCTTGCTTTTTCCATGATCTGGTGGATGTTGGCAATTTGATCTCTGGCTCCTCTGCCTTTTCTAAAACCAGCTTGAACATCTGGAATATACCTCATGATTCTAGAAAATTTATCAGAATGTGATAGAAACGTATTGCCTGGGGCTAAACTGCCAGTGTGAAGCACAGAATAAAGAGGCTCAGCTAGCTTTAGACTGGAGACAGGTAGGAAGCAGGGCCTCAAGACCAGGCTGTGGCCAAGATGGGGCATTTCAGTCTGGGACAACTTGGTTGCTGTGTTGAAGGAGGGGAAAAATTAAAGTAGCTTCAGATAGTAAGAGGGGCCAGGAGGCAGAAAGCTAGGTGCTACTGCACTTCTAAGTCAGGGTCCAATCCTTAAAGGGTACCGTTAGCTCTAATAATATAAAATTACTTAAAATATATATTCTATTTCTTTAGTAATAAAACTTAACATGTGAATCAAAGAGGGAAAAGAGAAAATCTCACCAGTCAAAACAAATCACAGATTTTAATTGCATTGCTTCACACCATGCTGACAGAGAAAAGGCAAGACATTGCTGTCAAATTACGCCAGGAACTGCCTGATTTCTGTCATAAAAGACAGATTATTTTTTAAATGTGCGGTTCAATTACTCAAAGTTCAATATACCTACTAAGCACTCAATAAACGTTGGTTGACAATCGTGGTTTTCTGTGTTTCAGGTTTGGAATGTGGAGCTATTTTAAAATAACCTTTAAAGTACAGGATTTTTGTTTCCTTGTGATCTTTTTTCTTCTTTTGCTTCTTTATTTAATTTTAATTTAGTCATGGTTCTTTGATTTTAAGCTAAGTGATTTTGTAGGTTTTTCCCCAAGCTCCATTAACAGTTTCAGAAAATTGCACTTTTATTTATTTACCTATATCATTATTTCATATATATATATATAAATATATATATACACCATTCAAAACGTTGGCAAAATCTCCAAAGATGTACCACAGACCATTGAATCAGGATTTTAAATGAAAATAAAATCACTTTAGCAGCATATGATCTTACATACATAATTACAGATCTACATTTATCCTACAATATGTTAATGGGCAACTGACTAGGTGGTAGAGATCCTAGGAGTCTTCAGTATTACTTGTGTATGAATCTGCATGAATTACAACTTAGTTATTCCTCACTTTCAGCATAATGTTCTTCTATGAGGAGTTCTTATATAGGTGAAGCACATTTGGCCATTTCCTACTGTTTGTGTCTTCTGGATTTATCCCTTGTCATTCTACAATTAGGTTGCAGTAAAATCGGTGTTATATTTGCAGTGTCTAAATGATGCCACATACTTTAACTGAATCAGAGATATAAATTACTCTGACTAGCTGAAAACAGTCTGGTCAAAGAAAGGAAGGGTCAGATTAGCTTTGAAATTCCTCACATGCTATCTCTGACCTGTCCTATGTCAACATTTTGAAGATACTTTCTCTGATTCCTGAAAGATAAGCAGCTCCATGAAGACAGGGTGGGTGATCTGTGGCAGATCACAGTAATATAGAGAGAACACTTGAAATATACTCAAGGGGGATATTTAAGCTTTAACAGTTATGTATGTAGTAGTAATATCAAAAAAGTTTCATGTAGTAAATACTTATGTATGATGTCCCCAGTATTTGAGCTTTTATAAGCATTATCTTTAATCCTTGCAATACTGAGTTGTAGACAATTGACAGACAGGGAAACAGAGATTCAGAGAGTTAGATCATTTCTCCCAGAATGTCATTGCTCTAAGGAGTAGCAGTGATGGAAATACAGACACTTCCTATCCCAAAGCCTGGGAGAGGGGCACTCAAATCATGTTGTATGAAAACAGAAGGTGAAAATACACTGAGTTCCAAAATTGGGGAGATGTTCATTTCTTTGAAACAGCTCTGATATCCTTTGTCTCCCATCACCCCTCTCAGAACCACGCTTAGCCTAATCTAGTTCCTTTTTATCTCACTAATGAATAGTGGCGTTGTGAGAAAGCCAGGCATGTAAGACATCTACATATCTGCATTAAATATAATCTCTATTATTTTGGACAAAGTAGTTGCCCCCTTAAAGCCTCATTTGCAAAGTGTGGATAAAAGCAAAATGATCAGGAAGATGAATGAAATCACAGTTGTACATTGTAGTCCATCTTCAATAACAGCTTCCACCTTTCCTTCATCCCTACAACAGTTGTCTTGCTGGTTTCTTGGGCTCTGGCTAATCTTCTGCTTCTAGTCTCCACTCAACTTGCATCATCATACAACTAGGTTCTGTAATGGCAAGAACCCTTATCCAGGAGTTGTAAATTGGAGTGAAACCTTTACTGAATTATCTGATATGCTCTTTCACTTCCCTGACTATCCACCAGGGACAGAAAGCAGCAGTAAATAAAGCTGCTGGCTACTATCAGTTAGTATCATAAAGCTACCCTGGCTACTATCAGCCATCAAGAGACCAAGAGGCCCAGGGATGAGGCAAGGATGAGGGCAGTGGCAGGAACTGGGGAATGGAGATGCAGGAAGATATAGCTTCCTCTACCATTCAGAACTGTCTAGGTTGCAAGAGGCAGAAAATCCAAATCAACTGAAAAACACAAACTTTAGGGGAATTTACTAGAACATTAACTAAAAGGCTAGGTATAGCTGGATAGGATCTCAAGACATCTGTATTATTCAGATCTGGCTTCTCTCTCCCAGGCCAGCTGTCTGTTGGCACAGATTCGAAACAGGTTAATCCTCACTGGTATAAAGTAGCCATAGTAGTTCTATATGTATCTTTTCAGTTCAGTGGAAGTAGAACACCTGTCTCTGCCCTCCCATTCTCAGAATTCTCATTACAATAGGTTTTATATTATATTGAGATTGAGGCTCTGATTGAGTCATATGCCCATCCTTGAATCAACTTCTGTGGCCTGGGAAATGGTATGCACTCATCGGTGTAGGTCAAGATCACATGCACAGTCCTGCAACGAGTTGTTGAGGCCAGGACAACATTATATGTTAATCATCTTGGGGAAGGGATTTCCACCAAAAATCAGAGATATTAGATGTTGTCCCCAATGATATCCACAGGTTAAAGGCTAGAGACGACTTCATGGTACCTGGCCAATTCCTAGAATGGGAAGGGAGGTGGGAGGGGGTTCAGGATGGGGAGGTGGGGAAACATGTATACCTGTGGCTGGTTCATATTGATATATGGCAAAAATCATCACAATATTGTAAAGTAATATCCTCCAATTAAAATAAATTAATTAAAAAATAAAATAAAATATTCTATATTCAAAAAAATTTTAAAGGCCAAAAGTCCTGAGACTTCCCTGGAGGTCCAGTAGTTAAGATTCCATGTTCCCAGTGCAGGAGTCACATGTTTGATCCCTGGTCGGGGAATTANATGGCAAAAATCATCACAATATTGTAAAGTAATATCCTCCAATTAAAATAAATTAATTAAAAAATAAAATAAAATATTCTATATTCAAAAAAATTTTAAAGGCCAAAAGTCCTGAGACTTCCCTGGAGGTCCAGTAGTTAAGATTCCATGTTCCCAGTGCAGGAGTCACATGTTTGATCCCTGGTCGGGGAATTAAGATACTGCATGCTGCACAGCATAGCCATTAATAAATAAATAAACAGAAAATTTAAGTTTTTTTTTTTAAAGAACCAAAGTTCTTTCTTTAAGAGAACCATACACTAAGGAAATAGTATCTGCAGAACTCACCTGAGTTGGGTAAGTGTTTGTGAATTAAAAGGACCTAAGAGAAGGTCAGTGGGCCAAAGCAGAGTTAGTAAGTATTGGAGAATGACTAGAAATGCTGTTGGAGAGACAAAAGCAACATGATTATGAAAAGCCTTGTAGGTTATTAAGGAGTGTTGGTTTTAAGTACAACAGTAAGTCACTGGAGAGTAAAATCGTTAATCCAGAAATACATGTTTTTAAGAAGTTACTCCAGTGACTTCATAAAATTAGAGCAAAAAGGAGGAGCTTATTTCACTCAAAATTATGTCTTTTAAGCTATCTAATTTCAGTTTTCCTAATGTGTGACTCTAGGCACATTGCTTTTCTTAGAACAAGAGAATATACTTGTCTTTAAGTCATTATATTCATATTCATTTCTAAAATACATATTTCTTAATTAAAATGAACATGGAAATACTTTAACATATCAATTATAATGTCTATGAATTATTTCCAATTATATTTGAGTGCAGCAAATATCACATTACCTAGTGATTCCAAAATAAAGCATATTAAACCTGAAAAAAAATTCTTCATATATCATCTCTGCTAACTAACTTCTACAGCCAGAGAAGGTATCCTGTCCACCAGAATCTATGTCCAAGTGGTAACTACATGGAGATGACCTGGAGAAAGGTCCATAGGGATGTAGCTTTCCAAGTCAGCTCAAGTGTTCGTGGTCCCCAAAGTCTATGCAAGCCTTCTGCACAGCCACTGGCAGAGATATGGTAGCAGGCAGATCTGTGCAACCCAGACATCAAGAGATATCACACAAGAGCCCTTCCTCACCAACTATTTCAGGTTGGTGGAGCCTCAGGGTAGTGAAAATGAGACGGTACTAATGGTTTTCCTAATTAGAAACAGTGACCAAGATCCTAATTTTCTATTCCCTTTTCTATTCTATTTGAATGTCTACCACATTCCCAGATATGCAGTGCTATACAATATATTCAAGAAGTAATAATTTCACAGAACTTAGAACCACAGAAAACTGGGGCTAATGACCCCTCTTTTACCTAATGAAGAAGCAAAGTTCCAGAGAGGGGCAGATTCTTGATCAGGATCACATAGAAAGTTGAATCACTGATTCAAAACCAAAACCAATTTCAATTTAAGTTAAATTCCATGTTCCCAGTCTCCTGGGATAAGAAATATATATTTATTTTATATTTTCATGATGTTTTTACAATTATAATTCCATGTACCTTTATTATTTTAGAATATTAATATACCAATCCAGGACCACTTGAAGCTAATTTTTCAACTTGATGTTTCCTGGACCATGTAGGAAGTATAAATTTGAATCCCAAAACTACTTCAACACTTGGTGGCTTAAAACAACAGTTATCTCTTTGCTGGTAATTGAATGCTAGGGGATACTTTTCCTCCCCTAGAGGTTTGCCTTGCCTAGAGGCTAAGGCAAAATTAACAAGTTTCCTGGCAATAGACTCAGAGTGGGTAGTCTAAAATGGCCTCACTCATGTAACTGGCAGATGGTACTGGTTCTATGTCTCCAGGCTACTCACCTGAGTTCCACACATGTGAGTGGGCTCCAAAAGCTCAAGAGGGACGGGCAACCACCACTAGATATGTGCTTTTTCAAGCGCCTGGTTGTACCATGTTGGCTAATGTCCCAATCGGTCAAAACAACTCACATTACAAACCCTAGCGTCAATGTGGGAAGGGACTTCAGAAAAACTCAGTTACAGGCACACTTCAGTGATTTCCTGAGGACCATTACTATAACAGGGGGCTTCCCAGGTGGCATAGTAGTATAGTATCTGCCAACGCAGGAGACACAGGAGATGCAGATTTGATCCCTGAATCAGGAAGATAGCCTGGAGGAGGAAATGGCAACTCTCTCCCATATTCTTGCCTGTAAATTCAATGGTCAGAGGAGTCTGGTGGGTTATAGTCCATGGGGTTGCAAAGAATTGGACACAACTGAGCAACTGAGCATGCATGCCTACATGCAGGCATGTAACATGTAGCCGTGCATGTTACATTACCGTAACAGCTGACCTCAGGACCCAAGAGCTGAGCCAAGGAATAGTGGACAGCTTTGCTTTGTGGAAGGAGCAAAGGCTTTCCTGGATCCACCTGTGTGAGATCTTACATAAATGACTAACTCTTTTAGAGCCTCAGTTTCATCTTGGGGAAATATTAACTACTTCATGGGAACTGTTGTAAAGTTTAAAAACTATATGAGATCACTGAGAAACACGCTTTAGTTGGCCCCATCAAAAGTTTTTCATCTTAACCTGGCCTCTGCATCATGATTTTACCTTGTTGCATTCGCTCTCCTTTGCTGCCTTGAAAAAATTTCATTAAAAAGCATTGTGATTTAAAAATCATATATGCAAGTCAGGAAGCAACAGTTAGAACTGGACATGGAACAACAGACTGGTTGCAAATAGGAAAAGGAGTACATCAAGGCTGTATATTGTCACCCTGCTTATTTAAGTTCTTTGTAGAGTACATCATGAGAAACGCTGAACTGGAAGAAACACAAGCTGGAATCAAGATTGCTGGGAGAAATATCAATAACCTCAGATATGTAGATGACACCACCCTTATGGCAGAAAGTGAAGAGGAACAAAAAGCCTCTTGATGAAAGTGAAAGAGGAGAGTGAAAAAGTTGGCTTAAAGCTCAACATTTAGAAAACTAAGATCATGGCATCTGGTCCCATCACTTCATGGGAACTAGATGGGGAAAGAGTGGAAACAGTGTCAGACTTTGTTTTTCTGGGCTCCAAAATCACTGCAGATGGTGATTGCAGCCATGAAATCAAAAGACGCTTACTCCTTGGAAGAAAAGTTATGACCAACCTAGATAGCATATTCAAAAGCAGAGCCATTACTTTGCCGACTAAGATCCGCCTAGTCAAGGCTATGGTTTTTCCAGTGGTCATGTATGGATGTGAGAGTTGGACTGTGAAGAAGGCTAAGCACCGAAGAATTGATGCTTTTGAACTGTGGTGTTGGAGAAGACTCTTGAGAGTCTCTTGGACTGCAAGGAGATCCAACCAGTCCATTCTGAAGGAGATCAGCCCTGGGATTTCTTTGGAAGGAATGATGCTAAAGCTGAAGCTCCAGTACTTTGGCCACCTCATGCGAAGAGTTGACTCTTTGGAAAAGGCTCTGATGCTGGGAGGGATTGGGGACAGGAGGAGAAGGGGACGACAGAGGATGAGATGGCTGGATGGCATCACTGACTCGATGAACGTGAGTCTGAGTGAACTCCAGGAGTTGGTGGTGGACAAGGAGGCCTGGCGTGCTGCAATTCATGGGGTCGCAAAGAGTCAGACAGGACTGAGTGACTGAACTGAACTGAACTGAACTTACCTTTTAATAGAAGCTCTTCAGTTCAACTTGTAAAAAACCAACCATTCCTCTTTCAATACCTTCTTTCCTGAGTTTCATGTAATAGGAAATGGCATTGATCCTGTTAACCAAACTGGAAACCAGTTGTAATTAAGGATTCTAAACTGTTGAATAACCTCAGATATGCAGGTGACACCACCCTTAAGGCAGAAAGTGAAGAAGAACTAAAGAGCCTTTTGATGAAAGTGAAAGAGGAGAGTGAAAAAGTTGGCATAAAGCTCAACGTTCAGAAAACTAAGATCATTGCATCCGGTCCTATCACTTAATGGTAAATAGATGAGGAAACAGTGGAAACAGTGGCAAACTTTATTTTCAGGGGCTCCAAAATCACTGCAGATGATGACTGCTGCCAGGAAATTAAAAGACACTTACTCCTTGGAAGGAAAGTTATGACCAACCTAGACAGCATATTAAACAGCAGAGATATTACTTGGGCAACAAAGGTCCATCTAGTCAAGGCTATGGTTTTTCCAGTAGTCATGTATGGATATGAGAGTTGGACTATGAAGAAAACTGAGCACAGAAGAATTGATGCTTTTGAATTGTGGTGTTGGAGAAGACTGTTGAGAGTCCCTTGTACTGCAAGGAGATCAACCAGTTCATCCTAAAGGAGATCAGCCCTGGGTGTTCATTGGAAGGACTGATGTTGAAGCTGAAACTCCTATACTTTGGCCACCTGATGTGAAGAGCTGACTTATTTGAAAAGTCCCTAATGCTGGGAAAGATTGAAGGCAGGAGGAGAAGGGGACAACAGAGGATGAGATGATTGGATGGCATCACCGACTCGATGACATGAGTTTGGGTGAACCCTGGGAGTTCGTGATGGACAGGGAGGCCTGGCGTGCTGTGGTTCATGGGGTCACAAATAGTTGGACACGATTGAGCTATTGAACTGAACTGAATTGAACTGAAACTGTTGAAATATAGGATCAAGTTTTTCTGGTTACTATTTCTTCCTTCCTGTTTCCCCAAATGGCTCCAGTCCTCATCAGTTTCATTATGTAATAAACAGCTGCCGCTGCTGTTGCTAAATCACGTCAGTCATGTCCACCTCTATGTGACCCCATAGACAGCGGCCCACCAGGCTTCCTGTCCCTAGGATTCTCCAGGCAAAAATACTGGAGTGGGTTGCCATTTCCTTCTCCAGTGCATGAAAGTGAAAGTAAAAGTGAAGTTGCTCAGTTGTGTCCAACTCTTTGTGACCACATGGACTGCAGCCCACCAGGCTCCTCTGTCCATGGGATTTCCCAGGCAAGAGTATTGGAGAATAAACTGAGCTACCTGATAATAAACTCAAATACCTTTTGCTTTAAAATACTTTGTCTCAGACTTCCCTGGTAGTCCAATGTTTAAGTATCTGCCTGTCAATGCAGAGGACAAGGTTCAACCCCTGGACCAGGAAGATTTCACATGCCACAGGGCAACTAAGTCCATGCATTACAACTACTCAGCCTGTGCTCTGCAACAAGAGAAACCACCACAATGAGAAACCCCTGCACTGCAACTAGAGGGTAACCTCTGCTTGCCAAAGCTAGAGAAAGCCTGTACACTGCAATGAAGACCCAGGACAACCAAAAATAAATTAAAAATAATAAAACTCAAAATAAAATAAAGTTTTTGTCTCATTAGCCTCCCATGTTTGTCATGGAAGATCATATAACTTTGTTATTTAATTGGCCTGTTGGTAAGATAGAGTTTTGCCACTGGAATCAACTGTGTGTGTGTTCAGTCATGTCCAACTCTCTGAGGCCCCATGGACTATAGTCTGCCACACTCCTCTGCCCATGGAATTTTCCAGGCAAAAATACTGGCATAGGGTATCATTTCCTACTCCAGGTGACCTTCCAAACCCAGAGACTGAACCCAAGTCTTTAGTGCCATCTGGGATAGCCAGAGTTTTGCCATTGGAATCAAGATGTCTGATAAATCTGCATCCTCTGGTACGTGTGGGTGAAGTATAATAGGATGTTAATATCTCACAAGAGAAAGAAAGAGCTCTTCCAAATTTAAAAGTGAAAGTCACACTATGGAAACAAATTCTCCTGTCATCCCTCACACTATTACTCCATCTTTAACCATATTACAGGGGTTGCTATATTGTAGAAAACCATCTACACCTTGTACAAATTGGTTCAAATTTACTTTTACAAAGGTTGAAGACATCCATACCTAAGTGCCCATAGTTTCCAGCAAAGAAAAAGTATACAGATCTCTCAGATTTCATGAGCCAGATTTTTCTATAAGTTTTCCAGCTATAGAAAAGGGAGTCCTGGATCTTTCTCAACTGACCTATTTTACAAGTCTCTCCTTAACTAATCTCCTGTCTCTCCTTTGTCCCCTTCAAACTATCATCCACTCTGTTCATCAGAGTGTTCCGCCTAAAACCCAGGTCTGATCATGTCACTCCCATACTTTACAAGATATACAGATGGCTAATAAACACATGAAAAGATGCTCAACATCACGCATTATTCATTTCAGTTCAGTTCAGTTCATTTCAGTCGCTCAGTCATGTCCGACTTTTTCCAATCCCATGAATCGCAGCACGCCAGGCCTCCCTGTCCATCACCAACTCTCAGAGTTCACTCAAACTCACGTCCATCAAGTCGGTGATGCCATCCNTTCCTTCCAAGGAGTAAGCATCTTTTGATTTCATGGCTGTAATCACCATCTGCAGTGATTTTGGAGCCCTCAAAAATAAAGTCTGACACTGTTTCCCTTGTTTCCCCATCTATTTCCCATGAAGTGATAGGACCAGATGCCATGACCTTAGTTTTCTGAATTTCACTCATTATTAGTTTTTTGAATTTCACTCATTATTAGAGAAATGCAAATCAAAACCACAATGAGGTATCATCTCACACCAGTCAGAATGGCCATCATCAAAAAGTTTACAAACAAAAAATGGTGGAGAGGATGTGGAGAAGAGGATATCCTTTTACACTGTTGGTGGAAATGCAAACTGGAACAGCCACTATGGAGAACAGTGTGGAGATTCCTTAAAAAACTGGGAATAGAACTGCCATATGGCCCAGCAACCCCACTGCTGGGCATACACACTGAGAAAACTAGAACTGAAAGAGGCACATGTAGTCCAGTGTTCGTTGCAGCTGCTGCTGTTAAGTTGCTTCAGTCCTGTCCAACTCTGCGACCCCATAGACGGCAGTCCACCAGGCTCCCCCGTCCCTGGGATTCTCCAGGCAAGAACACTGGAGTGGGTTGCCATTTCTTTCTCCAATGCAGGAAAGTGAAAAGTGAAAGCGAAGTCACTCAGTTGTGTCTGACTCTTAGCGACCCCATGAACTGCAGCCTACCAGGCTCCTCTGTCCATGGGATTTTCCAGGCAAGAGTACTGGAGTGGAGTGCCATTGCCTTCTCCGGTTCATTGCAGCACTATTTACAATAGCTAGGACATGGAAACAACCTAGATATCCTTTGGCAGATGGATGAATAAGGACACTGTGGTACATATACACAATGGAATATTACTCACCTACAAAAGGGAATGCATTTGAGTCACTTCTAATGAGGTGGATGAAACTGGAGTCTATTATAAAGAGTGAAGTCAAAAAGAGAAAGACAAATACTGTATATTAACATATATATGCAGAATTTAGAAAGATGGTACCAACAATCCTACATGCAGGGCAGCAAAGGAAATGCAGATATGAAGAACAGAATTTTGGACTCAGTAGGAGAAGGCAAGGGTGGGATGATTTTGGAGAATAGCATTAAAACATGCACATTGCCATGTGTAAAATAGATGACCAGTGCAAGTTCAATGAATGAAGCAGGGCACCCAAAAACAGTGCTTGGGGACAACCCAGAGGGATAAGGTGGGGAGGGAAGAGGGAGAGGGTTCAGGATGTGGGGGACACACATATGCTGCTGCTAACTGCTAAGTCACTTCAGTCGTGTCTGACTCTGTGCGACCCCATAGACGGCAGCCCACCAGGCTCCCCCACCCCTGGGGTTCTCCAGGCAAGAACAGTGGAGTGGGTTGCCATTTCCTTATCCAGTGCATGAAAGTGAAAAGTGAAAGTGAAGTTGTTCAGTCGTGTCCGACTTTTAGCGACCCCATGGACTGCAGCCCACCAGGCTCCTCCGTCCATGGGATTTTCCAGGCAAGAGTACTGGAGTGGGTTCCATTGCCTTCTCCAATTCATGTTGCATGACAAAAATCATCACCATATTGTAAAGTAATTATTCCAATTAAAATAAATTAATTTTTTAAAAAAGAATTTATAACGCTCTACATTGCCTACAGGAAAGCACAACCCTCAATTTGTTGCTGTTTTTAAATGTAAAGGAAGCTGGGGCCAGACTATGAAGTCTCCTTAATGCCATTCAAAGATTTCTGGCTTTCATCTTGCAGGCAATAGGAAGCCATAGAAGGTTTAAAACAAAGGAATAACACACAAAGTTTTTGTGTTATTTTTATCTGGTATTATATAGAAGGCAGACTTGGAGAAAAGACTAGAGACAAAGAAACTAGTTCAGAAGCTATTTTAAGAGTGAAGTAAAGGATGAGGAAGAGAAATGGAGTAGTGTCTAATCTACAAGAAATATGTGTTTTGGTTTTGGTGGTGGTGCTGGTGAAATAAGTGATCCAGGTTACCAATTTTGAAACAATCCCAGCTGTTAATGATGAAGATGTAATAACCTGGGTCTTCTCTGCTCTCCTGATGGAGGTGAGATCACCCCAGGTTGCTCACTCTTATTAGCATTTCATAAGCTGTTGAAGAACTTGGGCCATGAGCTGAAGCTGAGCTTCCTAAGTCTCCCAACATCCAGGATTAAATCAAATGCATCTCAGTGATCAGCATGGCCTTTGGGCTTGTCACACTTAACAGCATTTCCTACCTCTGCATCCTGAGAATTAGATCTTCCCCATGGAGGCAATCGTCTGCATTTAACACTTGGATGACAAATTCTTTCTTTTTTGGTTTTTAAACTTAAGAGAGCTGAGTAAGGCAGCAATTCCAGATTGTGTGAGAAAATGTAATACTGATTGGTCTTGTGGGCTCTGACTCATTTTCTCCAGCTCCTGACTCCCAGGGCAAAGTTCTCTCCATCATGTTATGGGTGAGACAGTGAACACCCAAAATGGGTATAGCTGGGGCAGAAGAAGCTGAAGTAAAAAGTCTCATAGGGCAGGAATTTTTTTTCCTGGCATTTAAGCTTTTAATACAATTTTATAATACAAATAAATTAGATTTACTTGCAGAAGCCAAATTAAAAGAGAATAAAAAAAACTTCAGCAGAGGCTACAGAGGCCTCACCTATAGTACACGGTTATTAAATATAAATAATCTAGATCAAGGATAGTAAATTCATGATAAATAATTTGAAATATCTGAATAAAGCCCATCATCCCATGAGGCTTATTCTTTGTACTATATAAACTATTTTAAATTTTACCAGGTATCTCAAAAACTGTCAAAGAAGGATATGCAATTTACTTAAAGTAGAAAATGTTAACATTTCTCTCCCCAGGACTGCCTCTTTCGGTGTTCTTCACCTAGAACATAACTTGTCTTCAAAAATTTCTCCTTCCCACTCTGGACACTCAACTCTCAAAAACGCTTGCTGATATTATGTGACCAATCTCTCTCTCTCTCCTCTCCCTCTTTAATTATCATTTCTTACAGCTTACTATGCATTTCTTCTAGCTTCTCTGGTTTCTTTTATTTAAAGTGTTTTTCTGCTTTATTTTTTACCCAGATGCCATACAAAAAAATCAAAAGGCAGAAGGGAAGATTGCAAGAATAGATACAGTGATCATTTTTGTCCCTGTTATGTATTCATATTTTTATACCTGTTGTAGGAGAAACCAAGAATAATATGAAATATATCACTAACTTTGAATATCATCAGAATTAGGCAGTGATTAGGAACATGAGCTTCAGAATCAGAAGAACTTGTGTTAAAGATTCTCAGACTTCCCTGGTGGTCCTTTGGCTAAGATTCCATGCTCCCAATGCAGGGCATCTGGGTTTGATCTCTGGTCAGGGAACTAGATCCCACAAGGAGCAACTAAGTGTTACCATGCTGCAACGAAGACCTAGTGCAGGGAAATAATAAATAAATATTTTTTAAAAAAAACCTCTGGCTCTGCCATTTACTCCTTCCCTTGGTTTCTCTATCTCCATATGCAAAAGGACATGTATTAGGATTGCTGGATAATTCATGTAAAATGTTCAGTATAGTTACTGGGAACTTTTACTATAATTATTGAATAAGGTATATTATGAATATTTTATTATAATTATTCATATAAATTATGAGTGTTTTCATTCAATTATTCATTCTTATCTTGAGGGAAAATAGTCTGTAGGAATTTAGCCCAGGACAATCCTTCCTATTGGCACATTAAACAATCCAGAAAACAAGTTACTTTCCATCCTCAACCCTAGCGAAGTAAATGCTATTTTCCCCATATGTCATAAAGCATTCCTGCCTTCTCATGTGGTCACATGCTCAGTAAAATTTCTGGCAACCCAACACACATCAATGGATTTATTAATGGGCTGTTTAAACAATGAATATCTCAGGGACACCAGATGCAAACCAAATAATTCTGAGCCTGAAAGTCTGCCTGTGATAAAATGAAGCACGTGTACTTCTTCAGTCACTCCTGGACCTACTCTATCAACCAACAGTTGTTTGTATGTTAGCAACCCACATGAGTTCTCTTTCCTCATCAGTTGGCAAAGGAGGTGGTTCATTGGTTCACTCATTCATTGGACATTTTTGAGCTCCCATTGTGTGCCAAGCATTGTGTTGAGTGCAGGACACACAGAGGAAAGAATAAGAGTATAATACCAAGGAGGGCAGGGCAGAAGTATCACAGACTAGTGAGCCTCATACAACAGAATGTACATACAACTCCACTGAGAATCTTGTTAAATTGCAAGTTTTGATTCGGTACCTCTGGGATAGGCTGGAGTTTTCATTTCTAATAAGCTCCCAGGTAATATTCACACCATTCACCTTGAAGTTCACTACTCAAAGTGTAATCCTCAGACCAGGAAAATGGGTAGGTCGTCAATTTAAGGACGCCTGTTAATCCAGTTGAATTAGCTCCCTCCTGTGGTGTTTTGTTAAGATTCCCAAGCGCACATAGCTATGTCCATTTGGTTAGGCAGCAGGATCAGAGGGAAGAATGTGAGATGCTTATGTGAAAATGGCTATCATTGTAAGGAGGGAAGAACCCAACGATATCAGATTTGATTTTTTCTGAAAGCTGAAAGCTCAGAAACAGCAAATTCCCAATTTTAAATGTTTCCCTGTCACTTCCCAGGCTGCCCTGCTGAGGAAGGCGAGAGGTGGAGGAGGACAGTGGGAAGAGGGTGAGTGCCATACCATAGCCAATTGGAGGCAGAACCAGACTTCACCCCTTTCTAACTAAGTCACTCAGCTCTAATGAGGAAACCTTGTGTTTCAATCTCTAAATCTCAAAACTGGGAATGCTTATCATACCCACATCAGAGGCTTGCTATATTTCATGAGATGATTTGCAGAAAGCACCTAGCACAGTGTCTAGGTGACCATTCAATGGTGTGTGTCATTATTGTTATTAATAAAACTGGGAGCCATGATAAATATTCTTTATCAGTGCTTTGTCAAGACATGCTAGAGAAAGATAAATCTAAATTAGAGCCCATACTCCGACTCATGTGGTTTTAAATCAGACCCATAATGTGTGAGCATGGGTGTTCTGTGGTTTGTTTTCTCTGCTAATATGAGAAAAAAAATGATCAAAAGGAAGAGAGAGAAAACAATCACTATTTGAAAGTGAATGAAGGGCATCCCCCTCCTCCCCAGCCCTTTTTTTTTTTTTTTTTTCTTACTTTGACATCTCAGTGTGTTTTTTTCTTTTAGCTGTGAGTTCTGGGATAGGTGATAACTGCCAGTAATAGGATTAGCATTGATTTCTTTAGCAAGAACAGAGATGTGGCAGTTTCAGCCATTTCCTGAACTGCCAGCTTTGAAATATCAAAAAAAAAAAAAAAAAGAGAGAGGGAGTAAGAGAAGAAGAAAGAAAAGAAAGAAATCCGTGGGGGGGGGGGGTGGTGGATACAGCTTTTAGAGAAAAGGGAGTGTGTGTGAATCAGACCATGCATGTCTGTGTGTGGGTGCATGGACACACGTGTGCACACAGAGGGATTCAGGATCGCTTGGATACATGTAGTTCATGCCAATGTTTTGTTGTTCGGTGATAAAGGATCAAAAGCTCTGTTTCTATTATGCTTCAAAAAAAAGGTTTTAACATTCATTTGGCTTTCTTTTTCTTTCACTTGTGAACACATTTACCACCTGATCTTTCATAGCTATCCTTGAATTCTGACTTTTGTAACCTTGAAATTCAAACAAAGGAAAGAAGTGTCTCAGAGAAAGACTGTACAGGGGACCCTGCCAGACTCATACCCACTGGGATTCCATTTCTCTGAAACTAAGTTCACATGAAGCTAAAATACAGGATCGAGTTCTCCAAATCTCAACTGATGTGTCAATAGCTGATGGACCTCCTGCAGAAGGGGACCCAAGACTTAACATCCCAGCCAGGGAGCTGGGAGTCTGCCCTCTTTCCCAAAGGTACTGAACACAAATCCAAGCAAGACTGAGGCACTACTCACCACTTTCTGATGCTAGAACTAAAGAGAAAGAAACATGGGACAAAGGGGACTTCAGCCACAGCCTCTGAGTTACTTTGAAAGCAAAACTAGTGTAAAGCAAGGATGTGAGGTCAAGATACAAGTCAGTCATGTAAGTCAGAACTTGAGGCTCAACAATTTAGAAATAGAGAATTTTCTAGAAGAAAGAAGTAGAGGAAGAGGTAGTGACAGGTGGTTCTCTTTGATGTCTCCTTAAGTTAGATATGTCCAAATCAATACAGGCGGTTTGGGGATGAAAATCATTTTAAGGAGCAAACCCATTAAGCCAGTTAATTAAGGATTTTGCTTAGCCAATTATTTTGTCAATTATGATATCATTTGTGATGATTATCATTATTTGTGGCTATTAATTGAAAGGGAATTATGTACCAGAGATAAGTCCACTGTATGTACTTGTTAACATTGTAATCTTCATAAGAAACTAACATCCATCTTACATCTTACAGACCAGAAAACTTTAGCTCAGATAAGTTAAGTGACTTGCCCAACATCATACAGCAATGAATTAATAAAGCCTGTATTTAATCCCAAACATGGATGATTCCCACATCCAGGGTCTCTTTCATTACATCGTTGTCTCAGTATAATTTAACCACCTTACCTTTAAGGGTATAACATTTTCATTTGCTGAGACACCGTTTAATGGGAGCCATTCCTTCCTATTCATTTATTCATTCACTCACCATGCAATTGGCATCATTTGGGCACCTGATATATGTCATCTACAGAGATAGAACACTGAATTCAAGGATGAATCAGTCAAGGTTCCTGACACAAAGTGCTTAGAGCCAGGTGGAGCAAACTGCCCAAACATAGTGCAGAGGAGAAAAGAAGCTGGACAGTACCACCACAAAGATGGGGTTCCATTTGAACCTGGAGGTTGAGTAAGAATTTATAGAATATAGACATCAGAGTAAGTAATTTCTAAGCTGCATCTTATCAACAGCTTCAAAACTCCCAAAGGCAAAAAAAAATCCTATTGAACTATGTACGCACAACATGTTAGCGACAAGTTGAAAAGATCAAATATTAACTTAAACTGTTCAGCTCAAACTATCAAGTAATAATTTAACTCGCCATTTATTCTCATTGAAATAAGGTTTAACAGTATATACACATTTTAAAATAGCATTTATGCTTTTCTTTCTTATTTGTAATGCTATTCTTTAGGAGAAAAAACTGGAAAATTAATATGTNTCCTATTGAACTATGTATGCACAACATGTTAGCAACAAGTTGAAAAGATCAAATATTAACTTAAACTGTTCAGCTCAAACTATCAAGTAATAATTTTTAACTTGCCATTTATTCTCATTGAAATAAGGTTTAACAGTATATACACATTTTAAGATAGCATTTATGCTTTTCTTTCTTATTTGTAATGCTATTCTTTAGGAGAAAAAACTGGAAAATTAATATGTTAATATACATTAATAGATGTGCATATTTATGTGTTTATTTTTTTATATGTACACATATATGAACATTTAAGTCACTCATAATCCTGCTACTCAAGGTTATCCAGGATTAACATCTTGGAATACATTTCCTTCAAGTGTATTTCTATACAGCTATCTATTTGTTCCTCAGAATTAGATTTATAATATGTATCATGTATTTTAATATTTTTACCCACATTACTATCTTTACAATGATTATTTAACACTTTCCTGTGTGATTAAACTTCCTCTGACAATATAATTTCTAATGGTTCCCTAGCATTCACCCTTATATGTCCCATTCCATCCCTACTCTATAGAACATGTAGATACTTTCCTTTTTGTTGTTGTTATGTTATGCATTGTACTGCAAAGAATATCCTGGTGGATAGATTTTTGTGTGCATCTATAATTATTTCCTAAAGATAAATTCCCAGAGGCATTATACCTCATGAAAAGTTTAAAACCATTTTAAAGTTTTTGGTGTGTATTTCTAAATACATATTCAGAAACATAGAATCAATTTGCCCTCCCAGAAGCAGTGTAAGTGTGCCCATCTGCTGAATTTTCACCAATATTGGATATTTCCATTTAAACCACTTTAAAAGTATTTCCCAATTGAGTAGGCAGAAAATTGTATCTTGTTTTTATTTGCTTATCACTGAATACTGATGAGCTTAGCCATTTTTCATACATTTATTATCCACTTATATTTCTTTTTCTGTCATTTATTCATGTCCTTTGCCCATTTTTCAGTTTCTGGGCTTATCTATTGATTGGTAGGTGTTCCTTATGGATTAAGGATATTAACCCTTTGTTTATCAAAGATGCTAACACAGCCTTAAACACTAGTTCAAACACAACATATTTTCCATTCTTTAAAGTTCAACTCAGATTTCCACAAATCTAAATAAGCCAGCCGTTCTCTGTGCCCTGGCTTCCAAACACACAAAGACTATTCTTCCTGTGGCTCTCTGAGCCTATACCTGCAGCTCTGGAGCGTATTATGACTTGCATCTTAATTTGCTACGTGTTTCCTTTGCGCGGAGCTTGTCCCCATCCTAATCCTCCCAAACTAGATAGTTCATTAAAAATAATATGCCATCTGAATCTTCTCTATCTTTTTGCTATCTTCATTTTTTACCAAACAGCCAATTATTTCTCTGTCTTCACACAGTTCCCTCTCTACTCTAGATACAAGAGAACATAATTTCCAAGCACTTCTCTAGGAACATGAGTCTGATTTTTGTCTAACCTTCAGTTTTAAAGTAATGGTTTCTAAGAATAGCATCAAGGCCAAAAAAATGTAAACATGGTCAATATGAATGGAACCTAACACTTATTTCTTCATTAGCATAAATTGCACCACCTGTGACTGTTTAGTAACAATAACCAAAGAGCTCTTCTCTCTCCTAGAGAAAAGACAGGAAGATCTCAGTGACAGTGCATCCTGGAGATGGTGACATTTCATGAACTCTCTCTGAACCCTTTGTTAGAAAGGCAAATAGAAGGAATGGGAGATGATTCTATTTCTTTCTGGCCTAATTGCTCTGGATTATGGTTATCAAATAAAATACAGATCATTCTGTTAAGTTTGAATTTCAGATAAAGAATGAATAATTTTAAATAGAAGTGCATTCTACACTTCTGAAATGCAAATTTAACTGAATATAAGGTATTTGGGGGGCTTCCTTGGTGGTTCAATGTTAAAGAATCCATCTGCAATGCAGGAGACACAGGTTCAATCCCTGGGTTGGGAATATCTCGTGGAGAAGGAAATGACAACCCACTCCAGTACTCTTGCCTGGGAAATCCCATGGACAGAAGAGCCTGGGGGGCTACAGTCAATGGGTTCACAAGAGTTGGATGTAACAACAACAACAAGGTAATCGGATTTGCTAAATCTGTCAACTTGACTGAATAAAAACCCTCTGGGCACTGGGAATTCAAAGAGAAGGTTTAAGAAGAGAATTTGACTGAGTAAGCAGAGACAAGGCCATTTGGAATTTGTATATTGTTATCTATTGGCAACACTAGATTTGAAACAATCTCCCTTTATTAAAGAAGGAAACTTTATAAAAAGAAAAAGAAACAAAAGCAGCATCCTGAAAATCCTAAGTAAGAGAAAACTATGAAAATGATTTCCTGTAAGACCTAGAACACACTCCTAGAAAACTGTTCAGTATTCTTAATTGGATATAGGAAGACTGAACCTCTGTAGAACAGGAATAGAAACCTATGAGGTACGAGTGAATCAGGAAGAGATCAAAAGGGAGATAAATAAGGTGAGGAATTAATGAAAAGAGACAAAAAAATTAATTAACAGCTTTAAAATTTCCTTTGACTCAATAAAAGATAGAACTACTTTTAAAACATGAAGTTTTTCATGTAGAAGAAAAACAGGAAGCTCTCAGAGAACATAGAGGAAAAAGACAAAGAGAGAGAGAGAAAATCATTGCTTTGAAGCCAGAGAAATAGGATAAACAATGTTAGAACATTGGACAAGAACATTAGGACAAGATAGTATAAAAATAGGGTTGAAGGTGCTGGTTTGGGGTAAGATGAAGTAAGCATACTTCTTGCTCTTGCACTGAGTACAGCTTTAAAATCCTAACAGAAAATTCTGAAAATTATATAGGAGCATGCAGACCAGAATTCAGAGTATCTCTGAAACAGTGATTACCCACAAATATTCCTCAATCTGATCTCAATGCAGCCCCAAACCCAGAAGTTGGCACTCAGGTACAGGGAATGCTCCAGCAACAGCTTCCAATTTCTGGCTCCAGAATAGGGAAATGGAACTCCTAATGCTCATATAGACTATGGAAATCCTCTTTTTCTTTGCTCCATTCTTGAGCATCCCAGCCTCCAAGCAGACCCACAGTGGTAGCAGCAATAAAGTCCCCAGGAGACAAAACTGTGAAAGGAGGGTAACTTTCTTCTACTAATAGAGTTGTATTCCTAAAAGGATGAGGCAGATTACCCATCTCTCTCTCCCCCTCTCTCCCTCTGTCTCCTTCCTGCTCTTCCTGCTTGATTTTGGTTTTTTTTTGTTTGTTTTTTTGTTTTTAATTTTATTTATTTATTTATTTATTTTTTCATCTCAGGTGTACATGAGTTCCCGATCTTGAACCACCCCCCCCCACCTCCCACTCCACATCAACTCTCTGGATCATCCCCATGCACCAGTCCCAAGCATCCTGTATCCTGAACCAAATATAGACCGACGATTCGTTTCCCATACAACAGCACACATGTTTCAGTGCCATTCTCCCAAACCTTCCCCCCCTCTCCCTCTCCCTCAAAGTCCAAAAGTCCATTCCATGCATCTGTGTCTCTTTTGCTTTTGGACATAGTAGCTGAGGTAGGTAGAAGGCTACTAAACTAAAACCCCAGCTTTCAGGATTGAAAGATTTAAATAATAGATATCAATCCTTTCCAAAATGATTGATTGACTTAACAATTTCACTCAGAATATCCATAGTAGTCTTTGTAGGTAGAGACAAATTAATTCCAAAAGTGTTTATAGAAAGACAAAGGAATTAGCAGAGGTAAAACAATATTTTGCTGCTACTGCTAAGTCGCTTCAATCGTGTCCAACTCTGTGCAACCCCATAGACGGCAGCCCACCAGGCTCTCCCGTCCCTGGGATTCTCCAGGCAAGAACACTGGAGTGGGTTGCCATTTCCTTCTCCAGTGCATGAAAGTGAGAAGTGAAAGTGAAGTCACTCAGTCGTGTCCAACTCTTAGAGACCCCATGGACTGCAGCCCACCAGGTTCCTCCATCCATGGGATTTTCCAGGCAAGAGTACTGGAGTGGGGTGCCATTGCCTTCTCTGAAACAATATTTTAAAGAATAATAAATCTTTAGGACTCATACTAGTCAATTTTAAGATTTGTTACAAATCTATAGAACTCAAGACAATACAAACTGGCACAAACTGGCAAAGGGACGGACACATAGGTCAATGGAACATAATAAATAGTCCAGATATACCCCCAAACAAATATGGTTAATTGCTTTAATTCCACTTAACAAATTTCAAAAATAAAGGCCTATAAGGATCGAACTGTTTACATGTAACTTAACCAAATTCCAGAACAACATTCAAGAACCTGGCATCCAACAAGGAAAAACACATGATGTCTGTCAAGAGATAAAAAATTACTATGCATGTAAGGAAGCAGGAAAAGACAACCCAAATGAAGAGAAATGTCAGTCAATGTACACTAACTCAGATCAGTCACAGATACTAGAATTAGCAATTAGAAATTATCCCAAATGAATAAATAGAAAATAATCATAACAATAACAACAAGCAGGACACTGGTGCTCTAAATAACAAATTCAAGAGCCTGTTTATATATGTCATTGGCCTCCCTAACAGCGGGGTGTGGAAAGGAAAAAAATGTTTAAATATATAATGACTGAAATTTTCCAGATTCAATGAAAGCCATAAGTCCACAGATTCAAAAGCACAGAAACATGAAGAAATGTACACTGTTGCCTCAAAATTGATTTGCTAATGGTAATAAAGATAACCCATTTTTAAAAAAGCTCTGTACTGAGGAGTATAGATGAGAATTACAGTAGCTTTCCTTTCAGAAAGCAAGAAGATAATGGATCAATCTTTAAAGTACTAAAGAAAAAAATTAGGATTTTGAGATGAACAGATACAAAGTACTATGTATAAAAGAGATAAACAAGTACCTATTGTATAGTACAGGGAACTGTTAATATAGTCAATATCTTAAAATAACATATAATAGAAGATAATCTGCAAAATACATATACAGAGAATATGTATATACATATATAAGTTGCTTTGCTCTACACCTGAAATGAACACAACATTGTAAATCAACTACACTTCAATTAAAAAGAAAAAAAGAAAGAAAATCAACCTAGAATTTGTACCAGCAAAAATATCTTTCAGAAACAAAGTGTATTTGAAGGGGTAAATTTTGATTTTTTGAGAAAAAGCTGAAAGAATTGATCACCAACAGATCTGCATTACCAAATAATAGTAATCAGTGAAAAGAGATTCTTTACACTGAAGGGAAATGATGTAACTCGTGGATATGGATCTAAACAAAGAAATAAAGAGAATATGTCCATTTAAATACTTGTATATTAAAGTTCATAGTAGCTTTATTTTTAATAGCTACAAGTTAGAAACAACCCAGATATCCATTGATAGGTGAATGAATAAACAAATTCCAGATATCCATTACTATTAATTCAATTCAATATAAATTTAAGATAAATACTATTAAGTTGGTGCAAACATAATATCGGTTTTGAACCATGAATTTTAAATCATTATAACTAGACTCAAACCTTTATTAATCAAACTAGGAACTATTACAATCCACACATTTCTATCAAGGAGAAATAAGTTTATTCCTGTAGCATAAAAAAATCCGTGTTTTAGAACTCGAGCTCTTAGAAAGCATTTTTGGCCTTCTGCTGGTTGTGGAAGCATTTTCTCTGCAAAAAATTGTTGAGATACTTGAAGAAGTGGTTATCAGTTGGCAAGAGGTCAGGTGAATATGGGAGACGTGGCCAAACTTTGTAGCCAGATTAGTTCAACTTTTGAAGCATTGGCTGTGCCGTGTGCTGTCAGGNTATTTGATAATAGAAGGAATTTTTGTTAACTTTGGGATATAGTGGTAACATGGCTATATTTTCTTTTTAAATAGTTCTTAACTGTTGGAGATATATACTGAAATATTTATGAATAAAATGCTATAATGTCTGGGTTTGCTTTCAAATATTCAGAGATATTTTTAATGATAGGGATATATATAAAGCATATTGGCTATGAGTTAATATTTATTGAAAATGGGTAATGGGCTCATGAGGATTTATTACATTATCTGTACTTTTGGATATGTTTGAAACTTTCTATATCATATTTTAGAGACAATATGTTAATTATATTGGTTTGGTTTTTTTCTTTTAGAATAAGATTTGGGAGTGCATCCATGAGGCAAATAGACTCAGCACCTCTTTCAACCTCTTCTCCCTTTATTATATAGAAGCTGAAACATGTTAGTGCTCATTTTCCCAGCATTCTTTGCAGCTAGGAGTGTCTTGAGTCACAACTTGGAACAATGAAGTGAAGCCAGTGTCTGATAGGATTTCTCAGAAAACTTTGCTTTTTATCCTATGTGCCTGGCTTCCACCTCTCTTTTTCCCCTCTTTGAATGGGGTCTAGGTTCTGACTCTGAAGCCATACTGCAACCATGAGAGAGCCAAACTGAGAAATAAAAACTAAGCCTGCTTCCACTGACACACTGAACCAAAACCTTCAGCCACCTAACTCTAGACATCGACATCTACTTATACTAAACGTAAATGTGTTTCTTAAAAAATCCCCTGTATTTATATCACTATAAGTCAGATTTTTCTGTTACTTGCAACTGAACACCTCCCTAACTGATCCAATCTGTTGTATAGAATTTCTTATATAATAAAATTACTGATCTCCACTATGAAGCAATGCTAGTATTTGCTGCTAGCTGAAAAGCTTTGTTAATTTGAATTGGATACAAAAATGCCATTTTAAAAATTCTATTCACATTCTCTAAGCTCAGTTGAATCATCTACCAAAGTATCTGAAAACTTATTTTAAACTATTGTAAGCATTACAAAGTGAAATAATTTATTGTTTAATTAAGTCATTCATTAATGACATTCTTTTCCCAGCCCTAACTTCATCACTGTCAATCATATTTTTATTTAAGCCCCTGACTTCAGGGTGTCATGAGCCCCCGTCTTCCTCAGAAAAATGGCAAATGTGCATGTATTTGGGGCTCTAAGGAGTGGCCAGACACAGGACACAGTCCACAGCTCTTCTTCCCTCAAGGCCAGCCAACCTTCGTCATTAAAGTTTCATCACATTTAAAAAGTCCTGCAAGCTAGGCAAGATGAAGGTTTTCACAATTGTTCCAAGTCCTACCAGTTTCAATGTATGTTTAAACATAATCTTAACTCCAGGTCAAT
Source organism: Neotragus moschatus (assembly GCA_006410615.1). Lineage (NCBI taxonomy): Eukaryota > Metazoa > Chordata > Mammalia > Artiodactyla > Bovidae > Neotragus > Neotragus moschatus. The sequence continues at coordinate 442,228 of SJYA01000218.1, forward strand.
ACTGAATATCACACAATATTCATGGGAGTGAAGAGTTATCACCAATTCCTTAGTATTTATTTTCATTTAAAGGCTAAACATCTGTGTTTCAGGTAAGATGGCTGGCCTTAATTAAAGACAACAGTGATATGATAAATGAACTCCTATCAGAGTATCTAAGGCACTAGCAGGCACTTAACAAATGTTCACTAATTAGTTTACTAAATGCATTAATTAGCCAGTTAATAGATACTCAGGTTTCACAACAGATTGTATTTCACATCAGGAAGTCCAACTTTGCTGACACTGCTGAACAAATAAAACCTGATTTCAAAATACAAAATATTAGGAAATGCGTATGATTATCCTTCATGAGATTAGCAATGCATTATTCTCCAGTAATACCTAGAGATGATTTTACTCATTCATTCATTCGATCATTTCCACACAATGGTAGCTGCTGCTGCTGCTGCTGCTAAGTCACTTCAGTCGTGTCCGACTCTGCGCAACCCCATAGAGAGCAGCCCACCAGGCTCCCCTGTTCCTGGGATTCTCCAGGCAACAACACTGGAGTGGGTTGCCATTTCCTTCTCCAACGCATGAAAGTGAAAATTGAAAGTGAAGTTTTTCAGTTGTGTCTGACACTGCACGACCCCATGGCCTGCAACCCACTAGGCTCCTCCGTCCATGAGATTCTCCAGGCAAGAGTGTTGGAGTGGAGTGCCATTGCCTTCTCCACAATGGTAGCTACTTTTTATATTAATAATAGGGCATGTCCCACCTCCATTTAACCATCTCTTAGCAGAGCACACTGTCTCCAGTAATAGTGAGGACACCCATCAACACAAGTGAGATGAATAAACTATGTCCTATTATTTCCAGGCAACAAACTCGAGGTGAATTGTCTGGACTAGAATCCTAACTCCAACATATTCACCTGTATAACCTTAGGCAAATTTCTTAATCTCTCTCTGCCTTGATTTCTTCATCCATAAGATAGGGCTGATGATGACAGCACCCACCTTACAGGAATGTAGTGAGGACTGCAAGAGATTATAGTGAGCTGACAGGTATTACATGCCCATAGTGTTACGCACTATTACCTGACTCTGGTATTGCATCATGATCAAAGCTTTCTGTCCATCTAATCTGTTACCGTCAATCCACAGGACATCACAAGAGCAATTACTAGTCACCACAGTTCACAATTATGTCCAGGTCCTCTGGTTCTACTGGGAGTCAGCCATGACACCACAACCTGTTGTCACAGCCCTCCCAGGGGCCCAACACATGATTCATCCACACCAAGAATTGTACACGTGCATCACCCACAAGCCAGCTGGTGCAGAACAAAGGCAAATATGCAACAAGTTGATCTGGATTCAGTCCAGTCTGGTACATGTTTAAGGAGAAATCACTTTCCCTCACAGAGTCTCTGTTTTCCCTTTGTAAAGTTGAAATAATACCTACCTTATTGTAAAGGATTAAATAGCCAAAGTAAGAACACCTTTCAAATGCAAAGTGTGTTGCATGCTGGGTATTATTATTCATCTTGGTATAGCTAGCTTTATTAATTCAAAAAATATTCGGTTCATTTCTGATTATTGCAGGCACTGTAATAAGCATGAAAATAAATAACATATAGTAGCCAGAGCTGAATACATATTTGTTTAATACATTATTTGTTGATTTATCAATTAGTATTGCTGAAAATATTTGGACTAGAGAACTTAGACCCAATTTGAAAGGGATATAAGTTGTCATATTTCATTTTACCACAATGGACATGTGACTTCCTCTCCCCTGATCACGGACATCTATGACAAACTTGAATATGTTCTATTGGAATTCTTAGTTGACTTCCTATAAAGCAGGCTTCCCTGGTGGCTCAGTTGGTAAAGACTCTGCCTGCAACGCAGGAGACCCAGGTTTGACCCCTGGGTCAGAAAGATCCCCTGAAGAAGGGAATGGCAACCCACTCCAGTATTCTTACCTGGAGAATTCCATGAATAGAGGCGCCTAGAGGGCTACAGTCCATAGGATTGTAAAGAGTTGGACATGGCAAGTGACTAACACACACAACACCCTAAAATGACAACACCCTAAAATGAGAGCTTCTTGAGGGTAGACCTATAAGTTTGGGGTTTTTTAATTTGGATCTTCAGTATTTGGCTCAGAATATTGCATAAAGTAGGTATTTAGCAAAATGATCATTTTTTTCTCTTTGGACAATAGCATCTGAGTGTGATGGAGAACTAATGTCACCATTCAGTTAAATCCTTTCAATCAGAAACCCTACGAACACATTCTCTTTTGTACTAACACTTGGGTGTGCACCACCTCTGTGTATACAGAATACACCTGTCTGTACCTGGGCTAATGCCCCAGCCCTTGCTGGGAAGATCACATTTCAGGATATTCAGTAATCATTTAGTAAATGACAACTTCTGATGGCCTAAGCTTCCAGAAAGAGTTAATGCACCTCAAAGAAATAATCAGTATAACTTTCCAACCAGTAAAATCAAGCTCCTTATATTCTATTTAATTTCCTAGGAGTTTTTATATACTTATATATGTTCAGCAAACACAGCTCCTCACACATATACCAGCACTATATTTTTTTTTACAACATAAGGTTTTCTAGGATTGAGTAGTCTTAAACAACAGTATTTTATTATTTTAAGCACACCCACTGTGGAAACATTCTCAGAGCTCACTGCTTCTGCTATTGGAACATTTGTTTTTTATTCTGAATATTTCAGCACATCTATTTACCTGGCACTATATTTAGTACCACAGTGCCAAGATGGCATATATAAAGATTCAATTGCAATTCCCATCTGATGTCCCTTCCCTCTCCTTTTTACCCCCTTTTTTATGTCCACACTCTGAATTCAGCACAAAGTTGGTGTGTTTAATTTAAAAAGAAGTAAAACGCTCCAGGAGACGCCTCAGACCACTGCAAATCACCTACTTTATAGAGGCAGTAAAATTGTGTATCGGATTAGAAGTGATGCTGATCTGAAATTTATGATAACTTTTAATGGCATTATAATTTTTTTCCCTGTGCGCTCCATAACTGCGTCGTTTCAATGCACAGTGCAGTGAGATGAAATTTGTAAGAGAAGAACATTACCCAGGCAAGCCCAGGGGGGAAAAAAGCCAGTGGAATAATGCAACAGCCCCACACAGGCGGATGGAAGCTATTCTTTCCATGCACGATGTAGAGGCACAAACTTCAAAAAGACCCTTTGAAATTAAAGGCAACCCAGGATACAGAATTTGCTGATGAAACTAGGAAATATGGTAGAAGCATCCTCTTAAGAAACCTGGTGCAGGTGGTTTCCTCATACTCCCTCACCCCTTCTAGGTCTCTACACAACTGTATGCTGATGGACACAGTTGGGTGTCCTGAACTATTTTTCTAGAACAAACAGCTCTTCCCTAGGCTGGTCCAGTTTCCTCTGGGACAGTTCAACTCCTTACTGGTTCCAAAAGAGTATAATAAGGCATTCTTGATATCACAGGCTGAAACGTCTTGTAAAGTCCTGAGAAGCAGTTAAGAAAATGATGACAAAGGAAAGAAGGAACTTAATAACAAAGGGAGAGAAAAAGATGTGGAAGAACTTCAAAAAATTTCAATTGTAATGTTCACATTACATTCTAATTTGAGATATGGGAAAAACAAACTCTCCAGAAAACTCCACTAAAGTCGAAAGCAAAGACTTCCTCTCAATGCCAAATCCCCTCTTCAACTCTTTTCTTCAGGGGAAATTCAACCTCTGCTTGAATACTTCCAAGGACAAGAGGCTCATTACCAATAGAGGCAGTGTATGAACTCATTTAAAAATTCAGTGAGCAATGTATTAGGCATATTGCCAATCACCAAGTGTTGGAATATTGTTGGAATATTTTTGAAGACTTTTTTTAAAAAAAATATAATAACATGTATTAGTCCTTTTTATTAGAAAAACTATATAGGTTCAGTATAGGAAATTAAATCTCCAAAATACAAAGCATGCTGTATGTGGTATTCTTGCCAAAAATGTTTATCATGAATCTCATGATGACCACGAAATCTGAAAACTATTCCAACTGGCCTAGACTAGATCAAAACAAACAAAAACCCGTGGGGGACTGTTCTTGTTTAAAGCATATTAAAGAGACATGACATCAAATGCAAAACATGGAACACGATTAGATCTTGGATCAAAGTCAAAAGGTTACAAAGGACATTTAGATGACTACTGAGGAATCTGAGTATAGATTAATTCTTAGATGATATTATTCAATCAATATTAAAATTTTGGTTATGACTTTGTAGGGAAATGAACTTGTTCTTATGATACATATTCTGAAATATTCGGGGATGAGATATCATGATGTCTGCAAATTACCTCCAAACAGTAGAGCAAAGATGGATAAACCAACATGGTAAAATGTTGACAACTGGTGAATCTGGGTGAAGGGTTAACAGAGTCTCATTACCTTTCAACTTTTTGATTTTTCAAAATAAGAAGTGGGTTGAGAGGGGAATCTAAAAATAATGCCAGTTATCTCTGGATCAGTTGTTTACATTTTTCCTCTTTATCTTTTTCTGTATTGTGCAAATATTCCTGCAACGACAGAAAGTCCTTGCTTTAGACTGGATAAGAATGTGTCTATTGGTGCAAGTTCCTCCAGCAAGGCAGTAGGATGATGCCCCAGAAAGGGTGGGGCATGAGCATCAAAGACCCAGGTTTTCATCAGGTTTTCCATAGCTTGCTTCTTCATTTGCAAAATCAGCCCACCCTGTGTGACTCCAATGAGGCTCAAAGCGAAAAACAAATCAGAGTAAACTCTCTTATGAAAAGGTTATTCTTTTTAAGGCTATAGAACCAACTTGCCCCACTATCCATTTCTTGAACTTTGTGCTTTACAAACATATTTTTTTAAGCCAAAAAATTTTATCCTCTTGCTTTGAGCGTTTTGTTCTGAGTAAGAACTGAGTTCAAAGGAATAGATCCTCTCATGCTGTCTCTACTTTCTCTGTGATTAAATAGCAGATCAAGCCAAGAACTTATCAGGCATTCTGATTTTAGCGGAGTTGGTGAAACCTCCCCACTCTGCACTCACCAGCTCAGGAGGCATGTTTCAAGCCTTGTCCTGTAGAGCCTGGTCTTGGCTCTCTTTGACTGGCCAACCTGAAGCTTCTGCTGGTGAAAGCAGCATCCTGCTCCCACTTCTGAGAAACTCACCTGGAAGTTCCTCCCCAGTTAACCCTGGATTTCCTGGAGAAGTAGGCTTTCTTTTGAAATTGCGAGGCTCCTCCCGTTCCTTTTCTTCTACCACACTGGCACAGCAAACCAGGCCAATCAAGCTGCAGGTCTCAGCTTTGCTTGGTGAATGCCTTTCCCTCTCCATGTTAAAGTTCTTTAAAAAAAAAAAATTTTTTTTTAATCTATTTGTTTTTGACTGTTCTGCTGTGTGGGCTTTCTCTAGTTGCAGCATGGGCTTCTTGTTGCAGTGGGTTCTCTTGTTGCAGAGCAGGGACTCTAGTGCGCTCAGACTTCAACAGTTTTGACATGAGAGTTCAGTAGCTGCAGCTCCCAGGCTCTAAAATGCAGACTCAATAGTTATAGCCCTAAGTTACTCCACAGCATGTGGGATTTGCAGGATCAGAGATCAAACCCATGTCTCCTACATTGCCAGGAGAATTCTTTACCACTGAGCCACCAGGGAAGCTCCCGTTCTGAGTGTGCTTGCCTTCTTGCCCTCACCTGAGGGAGGCTGTGTTAGTCCTGATCCATTTCTCAGAGAATTAGAATTAAAGAAAAAGAGGTGTGTCATTGAAAAGAAACACAGAGGCCAGCTAGTCCAACCTATTCATTTTACAGAAAATGAAGTGAAACTGAGGTCCAGAGAGGGAAGTCAGTTATCCAAGTTCACATAACTAATTCATTGCAAAACCTGAGTTAAAACCCTATATCTGATTCCCCATCTTGTACTCCTTCTATTGAACCAGGATCCTTTTTCTTCAAGGATCATATGCATGGACCTTCTGAATGTTCAGATTCCCAAGCTTGTTTAGATGTTTCTTTCTCCTACTCAGGCTGAAAGGCTCAATAGTGAGCATGCGGATCTTTAATCAAACACAGCCTTAGAGTGTGCCTTTGTCTTTAGCCATCAGTTCTTAAGTGAGGTGGGAAAACAAATCCTTCTCTTCAAGACAGTCTATAATCTACTCTTCATTGACTACTGCCTCCTTTCTTTTAATAGGTAAACAGAGAAATAGAAAATTCTCCTCTACTCCCAAGTCTTTCAGGTTCCTATCCAGAACTGAATCCTTTTGAGTACTCTAATTTCTCTAATTTTTACCCCCAAACATCCTCCCCTCTTTTCTGTTTCTACCTAGTGCTAAGGACTCCAAATACCACCCACATGGAGCTGACCTCTGCCTCTTCTGAGTCTGAACTGTGACCTTTCTATATCCTCATTTTAGCATCAATCAACCAGTTTCTTTCTGTTGCAATTTTTTTTGTTTTATGTCTTTTCAACTGCAATCTCTTTGAAGGCAAAGTTGCTACCTTATTTCCTTTTGTGCCCCCAGCTCCTGACACAGGGTGAGGGGCTTAAGTAATATTTTGGAATGAAGGTGTGCAAATCAGCAGAAAAAGGAGGTCATGCGGATTTTCAATCTTGCAGTCCATTTTGTCATATTCTAGATTTATGAGTCTAGAAGGCAGCCCATCTCTGATTAACTGGTATTTGGTTGCTGTATACATCACTGTCCTCACCTCTTTCTCAGTCTGCAAGACATGCCTCTTTCCTGGGGGACTATCTGGATGCTTGTCACCTCCATGCCTGCCTGGTGGTCCACGTGCCTCTGGAGGTACCTTATTAGAGGGGCCAATTTCATCCTCTGTGTGGAGGGTCTCATGCTTGTGTAGCTCTACTAATGCAGAAATTCCCCTTTCCCCACAGAGCCATGTGTCACCAACATTGATGTTGATTTCCCTTCATCTTTATGGACTCTTTTTCTTTCTAACTTTCTTTCTCAACCTTTCCTCCCTAGGAACCCATTGTTTATCCCTTTAATACTCCACCGTAGAGAAACATTCCTGAGTGGTGAAGCCATTGTGGACATCTGCTGTGGACTTCTCACGGCAGATGTAATTGGTGATTAAAATGGTGATCAAAATGCACTGAGACTGGCTTTTTCCACATGCCAACAGTGTGACCTTCCGTAGGTTTCTGAAACTCTCTGTACCTCAGTTCCTTTTCTGTAAACTGTCTTGTAGGGGTTCATTATAGAACACTGTGAACATTAAAGAAAATAGTGTAGAATGTGTAGTACAGTACCTGGTACCTAGTAATGCAAAGGAGATGTTTGCTCTCACAACTGTTGTGGTAACTCTATGCTGCTGCTGCTGCTGCTAAGTCACTTCAGTCGTGTCTGACTCTGTCCAACCCCATAGATGGCAGCCCACCAGGCTCCCTCGTCCCTGGGATTCTCCAGGCAAGAACACTGGAGTGGGTTGCCATTTCCTTTTCCAATGCATGAAAGTGAAAAGTGAAAGTGAAGTTGCTCAGTCGTGTCTGACTCTTAGTGACCCCACGGACTGCAGCCCACCAGGCTCCTCTGTCCATGGGATTTTCCAGGCAAGAGTACTGGAGTGGGGTGCCATTGCCTTCTCCAGTGATAACTCTACACAGGAACCCAAAGGCAGTGCACAAACATTTGTGGGCCCTCCTGATGCCCACAACCATTTCTGTGCTGCCTTCATATCTTAAGGTTTTATATAAATGTTAGATAGTTTCAGGGAAAACCATATTTTAGACCATGACACTTTTTTTGAAGTCTTCTTGTCTCATCCTTCTTCATTTGGCTGCTTTCGTCTTCTAACCTACTGGCAGAGCCCTTGCCCAACAGAAAGTGTCCCTCTGAATGTGCCCAAGAGGTAAAGCAAGGTCACACAAGGAGAAAGGGGATCCACACTGGAAAAGATGATTCAAGAGAGAGTGTTCATGTTGCAATCAGGGAGCCCACCACATTCAGCCCCTGCTACCCCTCCCCACCCCTCAGAAGCCCTGGACCCAAGCAGAACTGACCTTCCAGGTAGCTCGGCATTTTTCCAAGTGACTTGTGACCCCAAATGCTCAAAACCTCAATGTCCAGGCTCTTCTGGTCTCCTCTGGAGAATTACGTTAATGATGAGCTAGTTCCTTGGGTTTACTCTAAATCACTCTTCTTAACCTAATTACATGCCAAGGGGGAAATTCCAATGTATTTGATCAAGTCTTGGTAGTGTTTTCCTTGTCTAATTCCATTAGTCTCATTGACATGAAGGGTTCTGAAGTAATTAAAGCAAGTGCTATCCCCCAGGACTCTGGCATGAATAGCCCTTTCCCACTCTTCTCAGGACCTGGTTGACCTAAATGAATGGCACTGACAAGGATGGGAAGAGGACCCTCATAGCAGGATCACCCTTTGGTGTCTGCCAGTTGGGATCAGACTGAACTTGAGTGAACAGTGTTCAGAAACTGGTGTCTCAGCTGAGAATGCGGAGGGAGGGTTGCCGTGTTTTCGGTGAGATTGTTCTTCACATCTCTTTCTCCCAGATGTTTAATTCGCATGTTGTGTACATTTCATTCAGTCTTATTACCATCTTTATCCATCTAGAACTTCAATGACCCGTGAAATGCCTTCAAAGTCATTGGCCCACTTTCAAAACCTCCGGTAGCCCATTAGAAATGTCAACGCACACTCAACAAGCAGCCAGATCCAAACACACTGAGGCCTCACCTCATTAAAATGTTTCCAAGACACAGGGTCAAACTTATCTTGCCACAGACCCCCTTCCTCTTGCCAATCGCTGAGAAACCATTTTCTTTCTAATTAATTTCATCTAGATGAAACCTGCACAAATGTCAGTGCAACAAATTAAGGCTTATTGATTATTGGCTTTTTAAAAATAGTTAATGGTTCTGTCCAAAGATGGAATATTTTAGGGACATCAGCAAGACACTTTAGCTTGGGCTGATTTTGGTTTCTGAACAATGAAAATAATGTTGTAAGCATCTTCCATAGCCTCATTGCTCATTTTTCATCTGAAACTTTATT
>SJYA01000218.1:451497-466497 GCA_006410615.1 Neotragus moschatus
CTCTCTGTACCTCAGTTCCTTTTCTGTAAACTGTCTTGTAGGGGTTCATTATAGAACACTGTGAACATTAAAGAAAATAGTGTAGAATGTGTAGTACAGTACCTGGTACCTAGTAATGCAAAGGAGATGTTTGCTCTCACAACTGTTGTGGTAACTCTATGCTGCTGCTGCTGCTGCTAAGTCACTTCAGTCGTGTCTGACTCTGTCCAACCCCATAGATGGCAGCCCACCAGGCTCCCTCGTCCCTGGGATTCTCCAGGCAAGAACACTGGAGTGGGTTGCCATTTCCTTTTCCAATGCATGAAAGTGAAAAGTGAAAGTGAAGTTGCTCAGTCGTGTCTGACTCTTAGTGACCCCACGGACTGCAGCCCACCAGGCTCCTCTGTCCATGGGATTTTCCAGGCAAGAGTACTGGAGTGGGGTGCCATTGCCTTCTCCAGTGATAACTCTACACAGGAACCCAAAGGCAGTGCACAAACATTTGTGGGCCCTCCTGATGCCCACAACCATTTCTGTGCTGCCTTCATATCTTAAGGTTTTATATAAATGTTAGATAGTTTCAGGGAAAACCATATTTTAGACCATGACACTTTTTTTGAAGTCTTCTTGTCTCATCCTTCTTCATTTGGCTGCTTTCGTCTTCTAACCTACTGGCAGAGCCCTTGCCCAACAGAAAGTGTCCCTCTGAATGTGCCCAAGAGGTAAAGCAAGGTCACACAAGGAGAAAGGGGATCCACACTGGAAAAGATGATTCAAGAGAGAGTGTTCATGTTGCAATCAGGGAGCCCACCACATTCAGCCCCTGCTACCCCTCCCCACCCCTCAGAAGCCCTGGACCCAAGCAGAACTGACCTTCCAGGTAGCTCGGCATTTTTCCAAGTGACTTGTGACCCCAAATGCTCAAAACCTCAATGTCCAGGCTCTTCTGGTCTCCTCTGGAGAATTACGTTAATGATGAGCTAGTTCCTTGGGTTTACTCTAAATCACTCTTCTTAACCTAATTACATGCCAAGGGGGAAATTCCAATGTATTTGATCAAGTCTTGGTAGTGTTTTCCTTGTCTAATTCCATTAGTCTCATTGACATGAAGGGTTCTGAAGTAATTAAAGCAAGTGCTATCCCCCAGGACTCTGGCATGAATAGCCCTTTCCCACTCTTCTCAGGACCTGGTTGACCTAAATGAATGGCACTGACAAGGATGGGAAGAGGACCCTCATAGCAGGATCACCCTTTGGTGTCTGCCAGTTGGGATCAGACTGAACTTGAGTGAACAGTGTTCAGAAACTGGTGTCTCAGCTGAGAATGCGGAGGGAGGGTTGCCGTGTTTTCGGTGAGATTGTTCTTCACATCTCTTTCTCCCAGATGTTTAATTCGCATGTTGTGTACATTTCATTCAGTCTTATTACCATCTTTATCCATCTAGAACTTCAATGACCCGTGAAATGCCTTCAAAGTCATTGGCCCACTTTCAAAACCTCCGGTAGCCCATTAGAAATGTCAACGCACACTCAACAAGCAGCCAGATCCAAACACACTGAGGCCTCACCTCATTAAAATGTTTCCAAGACACAGGGTCAAACTTATCTTGCCACAGACCCCCTTCCTCTTGCCAATCGCTGAGAAACCATTTTCTTTCTAATTAATTTCATCTAGATGAAACCTGCACAAATGTCAGTGCAACAAATTAAGGCTTATTGATTATTGGCTTTTTAAAAATAGTTAATGGTTCTGTCCAAAGATGGAATATTTTAGGGACATCAGCAAGACACTTTAGCTTGGGCTGATTTTGGTTTCTGAACAATGAAAATAATGTTGTAAGCATCTTCCATAGCCTCATTGCTCATTTTTCATCTGAAACTTTATTCTTTTTTTTAATATATAATCACAAAATACAAATAGCTAGAAAACTGCACCTTGGAATTTGGTGGACAAACAGTGCTGGCTGTTTTATATTTCAGGCATTTATATTTCATATATGTTGTTCTGGGGGTTCAACTTCTCTCCCCTTTTATCTCCCTTCAGACATTGGCAGAATGTTAAGTTTGTTCACCATGATTGTGAATAGCAAAAGAAAAAAGTTAAAAATGAATAAAACTCAAATTCCTTATCAGAATTTGTTTGTTTGTTTGTTTAAGGTTGATGTATGGGAAAGGGTGAATGACTTGAACTAGCTCATGGGTTTCTGGCCTTCTGTCAACCACTCACCAAGCCTTTCTGAATCTTACTGTGTACTAGGGCAAAGGTCAGAGGGGAATGCTACCCTCCACTTAACTGCTACTCTCAAGATGATATAACCTAGTTCAGAACATCTACATGCACACACACACACACACACAAAAACAAAAAACCTGTGATCTACAAGGCTGTCTATACTACACATATAGTAGAATCAAACACAGTACTCCACCTGGTTTACAGACTTTCTGTCAGGTTGCCTGGGATCCTTGTTCATTAGTGGAAAAACAGGGCAAAAAAATAAAATAAAATCGCATCAAAAATATTAATAACATTGGCAGCAGGAACTAAAATCAAGCTTCCAGTTCTAAAGTATTTAAACTAGGTCATTTCCTAACATACTCTCCAGAACTTTTATTTGACCAATTAAATATAGCCAAGGCCTACAAGTAAGGTTTTCTTAAAGAGGAAAAGTCAAGTTCATAATCTACATAGGCAAACTGCTTCAGTGAAGAGATTTATGACATACCTTTTATTTTCTTCTGTGCTACTCAAATGTTTCCATGTGTCAGGGAATATCTGAATACAATTGCTTTCTATATTCATTCTGAAAATGTATTTAGTCTTCATCTATTAGAACAGATCCATGAAAGGTACATGAGCTCATCTAGTCCAACTCATCATTTTATGAAAAATAATTGAGGCCCAGAGAAGTTGTTACTCGTGTGAAGTCATGTAACTTGAAGGGGTATGTGTACGTGTTTTCACACTAGGATATGTATATGTGAAAGGATTTTCATCTTGCTAGTCTATACCACTCTTTGCTGTCATGTTGTCTAGTACAATATGTCAATTAAAGGTAAGCATGGATGTTTTGAAAAAGGTGTCCAGCTAGGTGATGTCAATGGCCAGAGAACCAGCAAGTTCAGCATAGGAAAAGCACTAAGGAGGACTTACCATATTCAGCCTGGATCTAAGAAGACCAGAACAGGCTAGACTATAGGGAGAAACATCTTTAAGCCTGAAACAGTGAGATCTCAGCTGAGGCATAACAAAGGGGAAGCAAACCATAGGACACATTATCTTAAGGGCCAGATAAAAGCATAAGACCTAATAAACCCTTAGGCTTCTCTAGTGGTCCAGTGGCTAAGACTTCAGATTCCCAATACAGGTAGTCTGGGTTTGATCCCTGGTCAGGGAACTATATACCACATGCCAAAACTAAAGATTTCTTATGCCACAATGAAGACTGAAGATCCCACATGCCACAACTAAGAATCAGCACAGCCAAATAAATAAATTAATTAAAATAAATATTTTTATAAAACACCTAGTGCACCCCATATAGAGGTCCTTCTTCTTAAAAGGAGATTTTAAAAACAAAGACATGAAGACAGATGTAAAGAATCTGATGTCTACATCACTGCAACAGGGGATTGGACCAGTTGACCTTGAAGTCTCAGGAAGCTCTTGAGAACTTTGATTGTATGATTTATTTTTATGTTTATATTTATGTTCTGTCAGCAACTCCATAAGCTCTGGGATTGCTTTAATGAATAAATGATAAGTTTAAAAATGATAATGGTGTCATCAGGAACAGAAACCAGTGCTAGTTTATGGCTGGATCTTAATCTGTGCTGCAGGATTGGACACAAAGAACAGATTCTCTCATTCCGATTTGTCATGACAGGTAGACATAAGGACTTTAGTTTTTCAACTCAGGCAGAGAAGACTTCCTTGGTTGTGCTAGGGCAGAATAGCCAGATCTCTTGTTCACACTCTTATTTGTCTTCATTCAAAGACTGTCTGCATCATACAAATTGTACCTCTTGGGAATTCCCTAGTGGTCCAGCAGTTGAGACTTCTGCACTTCTACTGCAGAGGGCATGGGTCCAATCCCTGGTGGGGGAACTAAGGTCCCACATGTCACACAGCAAGGCCAAAAGAAAAAAAAAATGCATATCATTTTAGAAAGTGTATAGTAGGTACAGAATTGAAATTATTGGCACAGGGAAGGAAACTGATGTCAAGTATCTTAACAAAACATTCACTACACTCTCTCTAAAACATTTAAGACCAGCATCAGGTTGGAATTCACCTGTTGTAGGTGAGCAGTGACAAAAAGTCAATAGGTTTACCATAAACAAAAAATCCATTTCGTTTTCAAGGAGTATGCGCAAATGTAATTCGATGCTCAGCTGTACCAAAATGCTGACTAATCAAAATGAACCCTATTTTTTTAAGAAAAGGTATTTGCCATCAGTTCTCTTCCAAAACCAATAATCTCTTGCACCTCACATACTCATGCTAAAGACATGCCCAACACAGTTAATCAGCAACACTAACAAGATATGATCCATAAGAATAATGATAAAGAAATGTGGTTTTGGTGTTTAGCTCTCTAAAGTGTGCCTAATAGGCATGTACAGGCATGTAAGCAGGAAAGGAGGATTCACTGATTAAGCTCAATTCCACCAGATCTTTGTTTGAAAATGAGGAGAGAACTAACACAAATTTGTATGAGGGAATTTAAGATGAAGGTGAGGGACTGGTTGTATTTTGTAAGACTCCTCAAGGGGATGTATTATTACCATGCAAATTTAAGTTTTTGAATAGGCCAATGGCTGTATTTTGTCCCCAGCATGACATAAGAATTTAGCTATATATTTTGAATAGAACCAAAAGTCCCTTTATTGGGAACAAGTCAAACTGGAGTGTGTATTTTACAAGGGCTTTTGCTCTTCTTGTGTAGTCTGCCCACAATCACTGGGAGGCAGATGCATGAGGCTGACAGCTGACAACATATGCTGATGGGAGTTGAGAATAAGACATGTATGAGGAAAAGTCAGAGGGTGGTGAAGTTGGGCAAAACTTACTGCTCCTCATAAGATGACAATTTAAGCCAACATTAGGTATTATCTGGATCCATGTCCTTACCGGTTGTAAGGAAGGACATCTGAAAGATGGCATGAGCCTTAAATGACCAACAACCTGCCTCCCAAAGCTGTGTGACAGTCCTTCCTGCTGATTACAAGGGTCACTGGCAGCTGCAGAAGGAGACAGAGTGAGAGGAGCGACTGCCCGCAGCCACCACTTCCTGAAGGAGGGACCTTCCCCTTTGACGGCTCACAGTCATTGTTAGCCTCCACACTGTCGGTTAGCCAGTCATGACAGACTTCTCTTCATTTTTGTTTTGTGGGTATATGAGGATTGTTTGTTTCTTGTTGCTCTGCCTTTTCATGAATTAATATTCAGGGTATCAGTTAGGATCCTTTTGGTGTCACAAGGAACAGAAATCTCAACACAACGTGACTTAAACAAGAAGAAAACATATTGGCCCAATAACTGAAAAAATCCAGGTTCAAATATGGTTTGAATCTATGAGTACTTCTCTCTCTCTCTCCCCCTCTCCCCCCAGCTCTATAATGGGTCCCATTTTCAAAATGGTTTTTCCCTGTGGAGACATGATGTTTACTCCAGTTTCAGCCTTACCTCGTCTTGGGTTCACCTCAAGTGAGGAAAACAGCAGACCCAATAAAAGTCTCACCGAGTCTCACTGACTCTGATTGGGTCGTGTGCCCACCCCGAACCAATCACAAGGCCGAGGAAAGGCAACGCCCTGATCGGCTGCGGAAGAGCCTAGGTCCATCAAAGACCTGGAGTGGGATTGGTGCCGATAGTATACTAGCTGCCTTTGGTAGAAAGAGAGACAGGGTGATTTCCCACAGAAAAATCCAGATGATGTGACCAGGAGAAGGGTAAATGGATACTGATCTGCTAAATAATGGATGTCCATTTTATCAAGTCTTACTTACCAGATTCTAGCATGAACTGGGGACAAAGACCATGTCTTCCATTTCTCTGAGTCAGTCACAATAACTAGTTTATAAATAACAAGTAATAGTTAGAAATAAGCAATAAAGGTTGATTCACTGATTAATTTTGTCAAATTGAAAAAAAAGCACTAACATTAAACATTACTCTGGCTTTTCTTCAAACCCTTCTGCTTCTTGACAATGTCTATACTTCATTTCAAAAAAACTAGACTTTCCAACTCTGTTTTCACTCATAGAACTATCTTTTATTTGATAAGTGAACTGTTGTTTAGTTGTTAAATTGTGTCCAACTCTTTTATGACTCCATGGACTGTAGTCTGCCAAATTCC
This sequence comes from Neotragus moschatus, assembly GCA_006410615.1. NCBI lineage: Eukaryota > Metazoa > Chordata > Mammalia > Artiodactyla > Bovidae > Neotragus > Neotragus moschatus. The sequence goes on from SJYA01000218.1 coordinate 457,838, forward strand.
TCTGCCCGTGGGATTTTCCAGGCAAGAATACTGGAGTGGGTTGCCATTTCCTGCACTATAAAATATTATTAATGATACTGACCCTCAGCAGCACCATATGAGCGCTTTTACTTGTGATATCTCAAGTAAACCTCATGACAACCCTGTGAGGAAAAGGTTATTTTTATCCTTTTATCCTTATTTTACAGATACAGAAAATGAGGCTTAGAAAAGTCAAATGCTCTTCCCCAAATAACTCCATCAGTAAGTGGCAGAGCTAGGATTTGAACCTAAGTCAGTCCACTGTTTCAACTTGGTCAACTAGATCATGCTGTAAAGCCCCATTCAGTTGCCAACACCTTACAGAACCACTCCAGCTGGAATCAGTCAACCCTTTCAAACCAGTAGAAGCTTCTCTTATAACCCTTATTTTGTCAGACTGAAAAAATATATTTTTTAAGTAAATATTTGGGTCTTAAATAAGCATTTAAATAATAATGGATAAGGTTTATTTTATCGGTTTTTTATTGTAGTTGATTTACAATGCTGTGCTAATTTCTGCTGTATAGAAAAGTGACTCAGTTATACACATATATACACTTTTTATGTTCTTTTCCATTGTGGTTTAATTCCAAGATATTGACAATAGTTCCCTGTGGTATACACTAGGACTTTGTTCTTTATCCATTCTATATATAACAATTTGCATCTACTAACACTAAACTCCCAGTCCATCCTTCCCTTCTTCGGATAAGGTTTATTTTAAATTATGTGACCAGACTGAAAATTGGTATTTCTTCACAAAAATGTTGGTTGTCAAGTTTAATCCCACTTATTTATTCACTCAGTCAATATTTATTTATTGCCTACCATGGGTTAAATGCTAGGGGTAGAGTGATAACCAAGTCAGACATAGTTCCTAACTTCTTGGGACTTTGATAATATATTTTTTATTATTTATGAGAATGTTTACAAATACATACTTTGAAGCTCTATAAATCAACAAGTAATTATTGAGTGAGTTGATATAAATACCTTGTCTAGATGCATTCACATTGGTGAATAAAGTAGACAAAGATCCCTACCTTCAGGGAGTTTATAGTTTAGTAGGTACAACGGATAGTAAACATAATAAATAGGTACTTTATAAATGACATATAATAAATAAGTGCTTTGGAAGGAAGGAAAAGTAAAGCAAGATAAAAGTGATGCTGGAGCTTTTGAGGAAAACTAAGACAGTGTGTCTGGAGGAGAGTGAGAAGGAGGGGAAATAAGGTGAGAGAAGAGGGCAACTTGTGTAGCCAAGCAGGCAACTATATTGCTGTTAGTGTAACTGACACCATCTTCAGTTCAGTTCAGTTCAGTTCAGTTCAGTCGCTCAGTCGTGTCTGACTCTTTGCATCCCCATGAATCACAGCACGCCAGGCCTCCCTGTCCATCACCATCTCCCGGAGTTCACTCAGACTCACGTTCATTGAGTCTATGATGCCATCCAGCCATCTCATCCTCTGTCGTCCCCTTCTCCTCCTGCCCCCAATCTTTCCCAGCATCAGAGTCTTTTCCAGTGTGTCAACTCTTTGCATAAGGTGGCCAAAGTACTGGAGTTTCAGCTTCAGCATCATTCCTTCCAAAGAAATCCCAGGGCTGATCTCCTTCAGAATGGACTGGTTGGATCTCCTCGACACCATCTTGGGACCCTACAATTCCTTTCTTCTTCTGCTGACCCTACCGAAGACTGTACTGTGCACTGAATCACCTCTCTGTTGTCTAGGTCTTTGTGGTTTGATAGACATTGCTTAATAATCGTTAGGACCAGGTAGCTTCTATGCTCTATTAGTCCCCAAACAAAGATGAAAACTTTCCTGATGTTTTCCCAGTGCCCGAGAGACTATTTACCCATTGCGTGTCCTGTTTCCAAGCACTTTCCTCCAAGCCCTAGGTTAACTTTTAAATTGTCCCCATGGTCCTCTTGCAGTACAAAGTTTAGTTATGAATGCTTCCAGATCGTTGTGTGCCCAATCCCCATCCCACCCCGTGAGTGAGTTACCCTATAATAAAGTGATCCATTGACTGTCTGGAGTTGCCTGACTCATTCTTCAGTCTCAAGATGCCTTCTCAATTCAGTGAGCACTTTTAATTCCCTCCATCCTCCAAAAGGCTTTACTTTGGCTCCTACTCTAAGCGAAAAGGGGAGCTACGGAGAGCTTTGAGCAGAAGGGTGATATGATGTCTCTGTTATATATTATATGACTCCTTAGAACAGTCTGGACAGAGTCAGGGCCAAGAGTAGAAGCAAGGAGCCAGTTAGGAAAAATACCACAAGATCCAAATTAGAGAAGGTAGCAGCAGGCTAGCAATATAGATAGTAAGAAAAGTTCAGATTCTGGATTTATTTTGTTTCATATTGAGGATAGGAGTAGTCTTAACTCCTATGTTTGTGGTGAGGACAAATGAAATGAAGAAGGAAAAGAGTTTACAACAGTGGCTAGCACTAAAACTGCTTAATAAACAACAGTAATAATTATGACTATTATCCACAGATAACCATTAGTCACTAGGTATTTCTCTATAGTCTTGGAAATGGAAAAAAAAAAAAAAACCACTTGTATGTTAATAGCTGTCTCTTATACACATCTCATCTTCAGTTCAGTTCAGTTCAGTTCAGTTCAGTCGCTCAGTCGTGTCTGACTCTTTGCATCCCCATGAATCACAGCACGCCAGGCCTCCCTGTCCATCACCATCTCCCGGAGTTCACTCAGACTCACGTTCATTGAGTCTATGATGCCATCCAGCCATCTCATCCTCTGTCGTCCCCTTCTCCTCCTGCCCCCAATCCTTCCCAGCATCAGAGTCTTTTCCAATGTGTCAACTCTTTGCATAAGGTGGCCAAAGTACTGGAGTTTCAGCTTCAGCATCATTCCTTCCAAAGAAATCCCAGGGCTGATCTCCTTCAGAATGGACTGGTTGGATCTCCTCGACACCATCTTGGGACCCTACAATTCCTTTCTTCTTCTGCTGACCCTACCGAAGACTGTACTGTGCACTGAATCACCTCTCTGTTGTCTAGGTCTTTGTGGTTTGATAGACATTGCTTAATAATCGTTAGGACCAGGTAGCTTCTATGCTCTATTAGTCCCCAAACAAAGATGAAAACTTTCCTGATGTTTTCCCAGTGCCCGAGAGACTATTTACCCATTGCGTGTCCTGTTTCCAAGCACTTTCCTCCAAGCCCTAGGTTAACTTTTAAATTGTCCCCATGGTCCTCTTGCAGTACAAAGTTTAGTTATGAATGCTTCCAGATCGTTGTGTGCCCAATCCCCATCCCACCCCGTGAGTGAGTTACCCTATAATAAAGTGATCCATTGACTGTCTGGAGTTGCCTGACTCATTCTTCAGTCTCAAGATGCCTTCTCAATTCAGTGAGCACTTTTAATTCCCTCCATCCTCCAAAAGGCTTTACTTTGGCTCCTACTCTAAGCGAAAAGGGGAGCTACGGAGAGCTTTGAGCAGAAGGGTGATATGATGTCTCTGTTATATATTATATGACTCCTTAGAACAGTCTGGACAGAGTCAGGGCCAAGAGTAGAAGCAAGGAGCCAGTTAGGAAAAATACCACAAGATCCAAATTAGAGAAGGTAGCAGCAGGCTAGCAATATAGATAGTAAGAAAAGTTCAGATTCTGGATTTATTTTGTTTCATATTGAGGATAGGAGTAGTCTTAACTCCTATGTTTGTGGTGAGGACAAATGAAATGAAGAAGGAAAAGAGTTTACAACAGTGGCTAGCACTAAAACTGCTTAATAAACAACAGTAATAATTATGACTATTATCCACAGATAACCATTAGTCACTAGGTATTTCTCTATAGTCTTGGAAATGGAAAAAAAAAAAAAAAACACTTGTATGTTAATAGAAGGGCTTCCTTCATGGCTCAGATGTTAAAGAATCTGCCTGCAACACGGGAGACCCAAGTTCATCCCCTGGGTTGGAAAGATCCTTTGGAGAAGACAATGGCTACCCACTCCAGTATTCTTGCCTGCAGGCTCCCGTGGACAAAGGAGCCTTGACCCCTATGCATCCATGGGTTCACAAAGAGTCAGATATGATTGTGAGACTAACATGCTAATAAAAAGTCTTGAAAATGGGATTCGGATTTGGTCCCAAAGAGGGGAAGTCCCTCTCTTCTTCCTTTTTTCCCACAATGCCTTTGCCAAGGCCAAGGGCAGCCATGACCACCCAGCTTTCATCAAGGGCAACCTGCCTGATCTCTCCACCCTCACCTCCCACTGCTTCACAAAACCAAGGCTCTGGAGTAAGCGATCATGTATGGGAGTACCTGATATCCTGTGCTTGAGTGACAAACACCTTTTCATACGCCTTTATCCTGGGGAGGGAGCATGTTTATCTTGGGGGAGAATCTGGTAGGGTCCTCGTAAGCCCCTTGGGTCAATGCTAAGGACCCATCTGTCTTGTCACAGGAGTTCTGAGAAACTCCTAGAGAAAGAAACATCAGGAAGAGCTCAGTTTGCAGTCACTGGAATGAGCATCTCACCACTCACAGAAAAGGAGGTGGCACGGGAGAGTGCAGTCAAGTGGAATGGTTGGAGTATACTTTAGAGAAATTTCGCCAAAAGGGAAAGTAGAGATGATGGCTTCTCTCTTTTTTTAATTCCCTACAAAAAAAAAAAATTCTCTAGAACTTAAAACTATTTTAATCAGCTGAAAAACATACGTGGGCTTTACAGCTCCAAGACAGCTTGCACAGGCCCCGATAAATTCCTATCGCTCATTTGCATACGCTAACAGCTACACTTTAATCAGCCTCCTAATCCCTGATGGTATTAATGAATTTTTTTATGCTTTTTTTTTTTCAGTATCATGTTTGCTAATTCAAAAATGATCAGCGGCTTCTGTGTGCCTTTTTTTATGCAGGAAATAATGGGTGAGCTGGGTACTCCTGTTATCCCGCTCTCACAAATAATTAAGACTACAAAGGGTACAAATCAGTTTGAATGCGGTGCACAAAGGCATGGGCTCAGCAAAGGCCTCTCTGTGTTTCTGTTTCTCCCTCCCCCACCCCCTACTTTCTCCCTTTTTATTTGTTTCTTTTCTTTAACAAGAGGTGGTTTCCAAAGACACCTGGCCAGGCAAGGAATTGACCCACCCCAAATCTTAATTCCCTGCCTCCCTCACCCCCATCACCACCCCTGGGACCTGCAAAATGATGGGAGTTTCCATCTCAGAGGGCTTGGATGCCTCTCCAGCCTGGTTTTTGAAGCGCAAACTGCTGTGGAAAGAAAAAAAAGAGAACTTTCTGACTTGTTTCTCTTTCATATTTCACACTGTCCTTCCTGTTCACTTCTCCAGCAAGAGCCTGCCAGGCCTGGTGCTGCCAGGATCAGAGAAATGAGGAAAGGCTCTCTTCTGGCCCAGGCCTTGCTCCAGTTTGGCTCACAGTAGCCCAAGCCAGCCAGTGACACGAGTGCTGGGACAGGTTCCGGTGGCTCATGCAGCTATAGCACCTCTAAAATTAGGGCCAAGATTAGACATTTTAGACCTACTGGAAAAAAAGAGAGAAGCTTGGTGATTAAACCTCAGGAGGAATGGGAAAGGCCAGCATAGACAAGGGAAATTCACAAATAAGCCAAACTGTTTTAGCCAGATGCCTATCCAGCAGAGGACAGAGTTCTCTGATTTGCATCTCATCGCTCCAGCCTGCCTACTCAGTTGCTAGTGCTGGACAGGTGAGTATCTAAAGCCACTAGCCAGAGAAAGGAAGAGAGGCCAGCCCTGGAGAGTGAACTCCCAAACAGTGAACAAGTAGCAAGAAAATACAGATACAATCCAGTGCAGGCACTTTTACAAGTGAATTAGATGGTAAATTTACCTCGTATTTTAATAATTTTTTAAATGCTAGATGTAAAAATTAAATATCCACAAGCATCTCAAGTTACAGACTTATTTTTTAAAGGTTGGGGAGGAATCAAGCCATTCATATATTTAGGGACATATGAATATTCTATATGTATGTACTATGACTTGTTTTAATTTCATTATTCTGGAGAATACTGGGAGAATGATGAGACAACTAAATTCACAAAATTCTTAGCTCTGCAACAAGGACAAAGCTTTGCATGAATGTGTAATGATTATCAAATCAACGACCTCCCATTCTCTTATCACCTGGCAACCTATCACTAACCTGTGGTCACTGGAAAATGGCTTAGCTTTCAGACAGTTGGGAATTACAGGCAACTTTTTGACTTCTTCTGTGTCTTCATCTAGTTAAGCTCTTTTCTGTATTCCTAGTAGAACAATCTTTGATACACAACAGGCACATTGAATTACTTTGGGGTGCCCTGACTCTAAAACATAATCATTGGGAATCGATTACTGACATTAAGCTTATCTAATGGCATAATATCTTTTTAAAAACAGTACATAACAGTGTTAGTCACCCAGTCAGGTCCAACTCTGTGATCCCATGGTCTGTAGCTCACCAGGCTCCTCTGTCCATGGAATTCTCCAGGCAAGAATACTGAAGTGGGTAGCCATTCCCTTCTCCAGGGGATCTTCCCAGCCCAGGGATCGAACCCAGGTATCCTGCATTCTTTACTGTCAGACCCACCAGGGAAGCCCGTTATCTTCTTTAACTGTATGCAAAAGGATGAATATAATTTGACTTTAGAGTCACCAGAAACCTCAGAATACCTTCTAGGTTTGGGAATGATATTCTACTTTCTAACNGCCCAAGGATCGAACCCAGGTATCCTGCATTCTTTACTGTCAGACCCACCAGGGAAGCCCGTTATCTTCTTTAACTGTATGCAAAAGGATGAATATAATTTGACTTTAGAGTCACCAGAAACCTCAGAATACCTTCTAGGTTTGGGAATGATATTCTACTTTCTAACTCATGAGGATTCAGATTTTTTTTTCAACTTCATCCCACTTACCTCACTCCCCCTTCCTGTGACCCATTTTTAAGCCATTGCAATCCCCATCAAGGAGCTTCCCTGGTGGCTCAGTGGTAAAGAATCCACCTGCCAATGCAGGAGACAGAAGTTCAATCTTTGGGTCAGGGAATTCCCTTGGGAAAAGGAATGGCAACACACACTAGTATTCTTGCTTGGGAAATCCCATGGACAGAGAAGCCTAGTGGGCTGTAGTCTGCAGGGTCTCAAAGAGTTGGACACCCATCAAGCCACCCATCCATCAATTTCTCAACGGCTCTGTGCTCAGTATCCTGTGTGCCAGTTACTTTTGGTATCTCAACCGGCAGATTAGTGGACAGAAGGGAACACCAGTGATTCTTCTTGTTGGACACTCTCGAGGAAAATTCAAGATATCTGGGAAGCTTTGTTTAACATTTGGTATTTTCCCTCTCTATAGACCGTGTTTGCTTATACCATCCTTCCCTTCAACAGCAATGCTTGACCCTGGTTGCTCATTAGAATCACCTGAAAAAGGGACTTCCCTGGCATTCCAGTGATTAATACTTCACCTTCCAATGCCAGGGGTGCAGGTTTGATCTATGGTTGGGGAGCTAAGATTCCACATGCCTTTCAGCCAAAAAAATAAAAACTTAAAATAGAAGCAATATTGTAATAATTTCAATAAAAAACTTCAAAAATGGCATCTATCAAAAAAATCACCTGAAAAACTTTTAAAACCATAGGTCTGCCATGTCCACATTGTACTCAGAAATTCTGATTTGCTTCATTTAGGATGGCCCACCTGACACTAATATAGTTAAAATTTGACCAGATGACTCTAATGTACAGTGTTCTACAGAAATAAAGGCAGGTAGAGCGTGCCAAACATAGCAAAAGAATGTTCCCAAAAAGGAGAAATGATTAAAATATCTACCCAACAAATCTCAGTGGATCATACTTAATTCTTCATAGTCCCAGCTCCATTATTTTTCTATTTCAAAAAGTATTGGAGGAACTTTGAGGAGGCATCTATGATCACCCAGTTACTATACATGCCTGTAGGTCTCATCTCTCCCAGCATTCCATGCCAACAACACAGTTTCTATTTATGATGCTTCCTATCTGAAAATTAAAGCTGAGCTGCCTAAAGCCTCAGTAGAACAGATGTAATGTCTTGATTTTAGTTTCATGGTCAAAGGTCTCTGTTCTTTCATTACAGAAGTTATTTCTGGAGTTGGTTCTGTAACCAAAGGTCTCATGACCTTCTCTTAGGATCACAGAGGAAAATCATCAGAGACATCTTTAAATTCCCCAAAGTGATCTGTAAACTGAGAAGCTGGGTGCCAAACAGATGGAGGCATATTGTGAAAATGTGATTTGGTTCCTGATCTTGGCAACACAAAACCACACCATTGACAAAGTATCCTGGTGCTAGTAAAGTGGCTCATGGATTTATAGCAGTTTATAGAAGGGTATCCTTGGTTTATTAACTTTTAAATGTCTCGGGGAAAAAGATTGAAGATAAATGCAAGTAAGAAAAAATAGGACTAACAGCTCTTCTGAGCATTTGTGGAAGTAGAATTGCTGAAGTTAAGTCCTGAGAATGGCAGATCCCAGACATCACAGTGTGCTGTTCTTGATAATGACCTGAACTTGTATTGGGTTTAAGTTTAATTCAAAGCAAAGCCCTGAGTTCTCTGTGAAAAATAGCTTTGAAAGCAGCCATTTTCTCCCAAACACAGGATC
>SJYA01000218.1:473997-509436 GCA_006410615.1 Neotragus moschatus
AGGAGACAATCTTAGCAGGAGCTTGCTGGTTTGGAAAGCAACCTATGTGTTTGCTCCTGATCAGAGTTGCAAAGCCTTTTTCACCTTTTAAAAAAACATTGGCATGACAAACACATGGTTGTCTGAGCCAGAAAGTAAGGATGGTGTTTCTCCCTAAATGCAATACCAAGCCTAGAATACACATGCTTAGAAATAATTCCAAAAGACACGAGAGTTGCACATCAGAACCCAGTAACAAATGAAATGAAATATTTTTATTAAAAACTGAACCCAAGTGAAATAAGTCAGACAAACATAAATACCAAATAATCTCACTTATATATGGAATCAAAACTTTTTTTTTAATAGAAACAAATAGTTACAGAGTTGGAGCCAGTGGGGAGAAATGACTAAAGTGGTCAAAGGTATAAACTTCCAGTTATAAGTAAGACATGGAGATATAATATACACCATGGTGACTACAGTTAGTAATAATACTGTACTATATATTCAAAAGTACACATGGACATCACCAGATGGTCAACACCAAAATCAGGTTGATTATATTCTTTGCAGCCAAAGATGAAGAAGCCCTATACAGTCAGCAAAAACAAGATGGGGAGCTGACTGTGGCTCAGATCAGGAACTCCGTATTGCCAAATTCAGACTTACATTGAAGAAATTAGGGAAAACCACTAGACTGTTCAGGTATGACCTAAATCAAATCCCTAACAATTATACAGTGGGAGTGAGAAACAGATTTAAGGGACTAGATCTGATACAGTCCTTGATGAACTATGGACAGAGGTTCATTACATTGTACAGGAGACAGGGATCAAGACCATTCCCAAGAAAAAGAAATGCAGAAAGAAAAATGGCTGTCTGAGGAGGTCTTACAAATAGCTGTGAGAAGAAGAGAAGCAAAAAGCAAAGGAGAAAAGGAAAGCTATGCCCATTTGAATTCAGAGTTCCAAAGAATAGCAAAGAGAGATAAGAAAGCCTTCCTCAGTAATCAGTGCAAAGAGATAGAGGAAAACAATAGAGTGGGAAAGACGAAAGATCTCTTCAAGAAAATTAGAGATGCCAAGGGAACATTTCATGCAAAGATGGGCTCAATAAAGGACAGAAATGGTATGGACCTAACAGAAGCAGAAGATATTAAGAAGAGGTGGCAATAATACACAGAAGAACTATACAAAAAAGATCTTCACGACCCAGATAATCACGATGGTGCCATCACTCACCTAGAGCCAGACATCCTGGAATGTGAAGTCAAAGGGCCTTAGGAAGCACGACTACTAACAAAGCTTGTGGAGGTGATGGAATTCCAGTTGAGCTATTTCAAATCCTGAAAGATGATGCTGTGAAAGTGCTGCACTCAATATGCCAGCAAATTTGGAAAACTCAGCAGTGGCCACAGGACTGGAAAAGGTCAGTTTTCATTCCAATCCCAAAGAAAGGCAATGCCAAAGAATGCTCAAACTACCACACAATTGCGCTCGTCTCACACACTAGTAAAGTAATACTCAAAATTCTCCAAGCCAGGCTTCAGCAGTTGGTTAACTGTGAACTTCCAGATATTCAAGTTGGTTTTAGAAAATGCAGAGGAACCAGAGATCAAATTGCAAACATCTGCTAGATCATGGAAAGAGCAAGAGAGTTCCAGAAAAACATCTATTTCTGCTTTATTGACTATGCCAAAGCCTTTGACTGTGTGGATCACAACAAACTGTGTAAAATTCTGAAGGAGATGGGAATATCAGACCACCTGACCTGCCTCTTGAGAAACCTGTATGCAGGTCAGGAAGCAAGAATTAGAACTGGACCTGGAACAATAGACTGGTTCCAAATAGGGAAAGGAGTACATCAAGGCTGTATATTGCCACCATGCTTATTTAACTTCTATGCAGAGTATATCATGAGAAACGCTGGGCTGGAAGAAGCACAAGCAGGAATTAAGACTGCCGAGAGAAATAACAATAACCTCAGATATGCAGATGACATCACCCTTATGGTAGAAAGTGAAGAAGAACTAAAGAGCCTCTTGATGAAAGTGAAAAAGGAGAGTGAAAAAGTTGGCTTAAAGATCAACATTCAGAAANGGAAGAAGCACAAGCAGGAATTAAGACTGCCGAGAGAAATAACAATAACCTCAGATATGCAGATGACATCACCCTTATGGTAGAAAGTGAAGAAGAACTAAAGAGCCTCTTGATGAAAGTGAAAAAGGAGAGTGAAAAAGTTGGCTTAAAGCTCAACATTCAGAAAATGAAGATCATGGCATCCGGTCACATCACTTCATGGCAAATAGGTGGGGAAACAGTAGAAACAGTGGCTCACTTTATTTTTCTGGGCTCCAAAATCACTGCAGATGGTGACTGCAACCATGAAATTAAAAGACGCTTACTCCTCGGAAGAAAAGTTACCACCAACCTGCTGCTGCTGCTGCTAAGGCACTTCAGTCGTGTCTGACTGTGTGCGACCCAATAGATAGCAGCCCACCAGGCTCCTCTGTCCCTGGGATTCTCCAGGCAAGAATACTGGTTTGCCATTTCCTTCAGCCTGACCAACCTAAACAGAATATTTAAAAGCAGAGACATTACTTTGTCAACCAACATCCATCTAGTCAAGGCAATTGTTTTTCCAGTAGTCATGTATGGATGTGAGAGTTGGACTATAAAGAAAGCTGAGCGCCGAAGAATTGATGCGTTTGAACTGTGGTGCTGGGAAGACTCTTCAGAGTCCCTTGACTGCAAGGAGATCCAACCAGTCTGAATGTTCATTGGAAGGACTGATGTTGAAGCTGAAATTCCAATACTTTGGCCACCTGATGCAAAGAGCTGACTCATTTGAAAATGATGCTGGGAAAGATTGAAGGCGGGCGGAGAAGGGGACAACAGAGAATGAGATGGTTGGATAGCATCACTGACTCACTGGACATGAGTTGGTGATGGATAGGGATGCCTGGCATGCTGCAGTCCATGCGGTCGCAAAGAGTCAGACACAACTGAACTGAACTGAACTGATATTCAAAAGTAGCTAAGAGAGTAGATTAAAAATTCTCATCACAAGGAGAAAAGTTGCAACTATATAGTTGTAAATATTAACTAGGCTTATTGTGGTGACCATGTCATAAGAAATGCAAATCTGGAATCAAGTTGCATACCTAAAACTAATATAATGTTACATGCCAATTATAATCTCAATCAAAAAATAAAACTGAACCCACACCAGAAACAGAGACGAGACAGCCTCATGTTATATAAGCCTTAACTTTGCAGATTAAATGGAAAAAAAAGGTTTAATTCCATATGCAGTATTTGTTCATTGCAGAAAGTATCTAAAATATTGTAAAACATAAAGGTAAAAATTGAAATCACCCATAATTTCACCTTTTGGAGATAACTGCAGTTAACATTCTCATGTATTTCCTTCTAATCTTTTTTTTCCACAAAGTGAATACAAAGTCATAGGAATTTAGAATTGGCAATAGTAAAGTTTTATGCTATGTCTTAACAAATGTTTTCTATTTTTGCATTTACAGAATAAATTAGAATGTGACATATTATAATTTGCTAAGCTAATATCATGCAATTTTGACAGTTTTATCATATTTCTCTTTTAATATTTATTTATTTAGCTGCCTTGGGTCTTAGTTGTGGCATGTGAATTCTTAGTTGCAGTATATGGGATCTAGTTTCCAGACCAGGCATCAAACCTTGGCCTCCTGCATGGAATCTTAGCCACTGAACCACCAGGGCAATATTTATCATATTTAATGAAGATGAAAAAATTTTTCACTGGAAAGTTGGGAGGACATTACAGGCCCACTCTCATCTATTATACTTACTATTAAATAATGTATCTTAATTCTTTAGTTCATTTTATGTTATTAGCATTTCCCCATGTCATTAAATATGCTTAAACTATGATATGTAAAACATTTCAAAGCAAGGATAATCTATTCAATATTTCACTGAAAGAGTTTCCTACTCCTCAATATTTAATATATTTTCAGATTTTTAAAAGCAATATATAATACTACGATGATAATAAACTAATATATATATATATATCAAATATTCATATATAAATCTCTGACCACATCTGCAATTATTTCCTCAGGACAAACTCCTAGGACTGAGACTTGTAGATTTTTATAGAATTTTCTTTTCAATTGCAGAGACCCAGTGTTGTTCTGAGAGGGTCTGGTCTCTAAAGTCTCTTGCCTTGGTCTGTCAGGTGTTGGCCTTAGGTTTAAACCTGAGATTCCATGAATCCCTAAAAATTCCCTTTTTAGGTTGNAACTCCTAGGACTGAGACTTGTAGATTTTTATAGAATTTTCTTTTCAATTGCAGAGACCCAGTGTTGTTCTGAGAGGGTCTGGTCTCTAAAGTCTCTTGCCTTGGTCTGTCAGGTGTTGGCCTTAGGTTTAAACCTGAGATTCCATGAATCCCTAAAAATTCCCTTTTTAGGTTGAAAAAGGTTGTTGACAATTTCACACCCATCCTTTTATAGACAACAGCCTTCTGAGTTTTCCTCTTTATTTGTTCCCTTGAACTGTGGTGTTGGAGAAGACTCTTGAGAGTCCCTTGGACTGCAAGGAGAGATCCAACCAGACCATTCTGAAGGAGATCAGCCCTGGGATTTCTTTGGAAGGAATGATGCTGAAGCTGGAACTCCAGTACTTTGGCCACCTCATGCGAAGAGTTGACTCATTGGAAAAGACTCTGATGCTGGGAGGGATTGGGGGCAGGAGGAGAAGGGGACGACAGAGGGTGAGATGGCTGGATGGGATAACTGACTCGATGGATGTGAGTCTGAGTGAACTCCGGGAGATAGTGATGGACAGGGAGGCCTGGCCTGCTGCGATTCATGGGGTCACAAAGAGTCCTTGGAAGTCAGCAGCCTGAGCTCTCAGGAGAGGGGCTGAGAGGGAGTGAACCAGAAGTCTGGATGGTGAGATGGGAAGACAGTGAGAGCTTTTGTCTACCAGATGAGCGATCTGGCCTCACATCTAAAGGCAACAAGACAGTACCACTCTGTGGTCTCAGGCAAGAAGAAATTGTGCAGAAGCCAACATCTGAAGATTCTTCCAGCAACTGTGGGCTTGAAAAATTGCAGGGAAGAAAAACCAAGAGCATAAAAATCAACCACTAAATTGTGGCAACAATAATAGCTGATATTTACTAGGCATTGACTGTATGTCAGGCACTGTGTTGTATCTCATGTATTGACTCATTTAAAAATCAGCCAAGATTTATAAGTATTATTATCACCCCATTTTATAGATAAGGAAACTGAGAAAGAGAGAGAGTAATTGCCTGCCTAAAGCTACCAGCTAGTAAGTAGCAGGGCAAGGACCCAAACCCAGATGCTTAGCCCCTACACAATGCACTGCCATCAGGATGGCAGCCTGGACTGTGGAGGCAGTTATGGCCTTGGGAAGAAAGTGTATGTCTATATCACCGTGTGAACAGTTTATGTTCTGGGATATGGGGAGGCAGAGGGAAAAAATGAAGACTGCATCTCAGAAATGTTTCAGAGGTGGTAAAGGCAGGAACAGGAGGTGAGAACTGTATGGTGTCACAAGACTATAGCCGTCACATGTCTGGAGGCTCCGCTGCCTTCTGCAGCTAACCAGACTGCGGATTAGCCTGGGCGGGGCTCTGCTAGACCCATTGCAGCTGACATAGGAAGGGGTGGAGCTCCCTGTTACTGAAGAGGCACCTATTTTATGCCAGGCACTGGGCTAGCAGCTTGACATGTATCATCTCATTCACTTTTCATAACAAAACTACTTTTACTTTTGTTTTACAGACAACAAAACCAAGGCTGCAGGGAGTTCCCTGATTTGCGTGAGGCGTACAACTCTGAGAGCACCAAGATTTGAACTCAGGAAAGTCANCTGGGCTAGCAGCTTGACATGTATCATCTCATTCACTTTTCATAACAAAACTACTTTTACTTTTGTTTTACAGACAACAAAACCAAGGCTGCAGGGAGTTCCCTGATTTGCGTGAGGCGTACAACTCTGAGAGCACCAAGATTTGAACTCAGGAAAGTCAGTGAGCTCCAAAGCCATCCGCTAGATAGGCTTTAGCCACTTCTGGCAAAAGGTGACGTTTCAGGTTCTAAGTCTTTGGGGTCCTTCCTCCTCGTGCTCCCCAGAGGTGCCCCCTTTCCCGTCAAGGAAGAAAGGCTGAGCCTTTCTTTGCTCAGACATGTCACTAACACCCTCCCCATACTCCTGTCTCCTACCCTCACCTAAAAGAAAATAATCTACTGGCCCCTGGACTTGTAGGTTGACGGGTGTGTTTAGTCGCTCAGTCATCTCCAACTCTTTGCGACCCCATAGACTATAGCCCACCAGGCTCCCCTGTCCATGGAGATTCTCCAGGCAAAAATACTAGAGTGGGTTACCATGCCCTCCTCCTGGAGATCTTCCCAACCCAGGGATCGAACCCAGGTCTCCCACACTCAGATGGTCTTTACCGTCTGAGCCACCAGGTAAGCCCAAGTTGATGGATAGTTTTCTTCAATTCATGACCTTGTTTGGATATTTCCTCCCCTTTTATGAATTCCCAGCCAGCAAGGTCACATGAGAGAAACACAAGATGTGGAGCCAGAAAGCCTGGGTTAAGAGTCACAGCCTCTCAGTTCATAGATGGATGATTATGAGCCAACCTTAATTTCCACATTGAGTTGTTGGGAGAACCAAGTGAAATGATGCATGTGAAACACTTTGTGATCTAGAAAGCCCAATGTATCTATTCCACAGCACCAACCCACTCTCTCTGGTTGGTCAGGATTGAGTCCAGAATAATGGTCCCCTGAGTGGCCTCCTCCACTTTAGGGGAGATGAAACTGTGGACAGGGAGGTCTGGGCATCCATCAGATGTCTGCTGCAAGCCAAACCACCTGCCTGCCGAGTCAGGACTGGAGTTGGGGCCGGCAAGACAGCTCCCATTTGTATGAGATTTCACCACTTACAAAGTACATCCACATCTATTATATATTGCTTCACAACCACCCTACAAGGCAGCAATCCTATTCCTACTGTTCAAAATAGAAATCAGAGTCTTCAGAGAGGTGAGTGGTTGCCCACAGTCACACAGTTACTGAGTAGAGAGCTGGGCTCACACCCTTGTCTTGGGCTTCCCAGTCCACTGCTGCTTCTGGTTTTTGAGGGGCAACGTGGGGTCCACAGTGCTGCTTCATTGCTAGGCTCAGAGATATTCTGTATAAATAGATAGCTTTCTATAAACTGTGTACCTATATATGCTTGTGTGAGTGCTCAATTGCTAAGGCATGTCTGACTCTTTGTGTCCCAATGGACTGTAGCCCACTAGCCTCCTCTGTTCATGGAATTTCCCAAGCAAGAATATTGGATTTCATTGCCATTTCCTCTTTCAGGAGACCTTCCTGACCCAGAGACTGAACCTGTGTCTCCTGTGCCTCCTGCGTTGGCAGGCAGTTTCTTTACTACTGATCCACATGGGAAACCCTGTGTAAATGTATGTATGCTGTGCTTAGTCGCTCAGTGGTGACCGACTCTTTGTGACCCCATGGACTGTAGCCTGCCAGGCTCCTCTGTCCACAGGGATTCTCCAGGCAAAAATATTGGAGTGGGTTGCCATACCCTCCTCTAGGGGATCTTCCCAACCCAGGGATCAAACTCAAGTCTTCCACATTGCAGGTGGATTCTTTATCATCTGAGCCACCAGGGAAGCCCTATAAATGTATAATTATGTATGGCTCAGATAGTGAAGAATCTTCCTGCAATGCAGAAGACCTGAGTTTGATTCCTGGGTTGGGAAGATCCCCTGGAGGAGGGCATGACAACCCACTTCAGTATTCTTGCCTGGAGAATCCCCATGGACAGAGGAGCCTGGCAGGGTACAGTCCACGGGGTCACAAAGAGTCAGACACCACTGAGCAACTAAGTGCAGTGCAACATGTATTAATTAAGGATACATTAATTTTGATTATATTGTCTTTTCATCTCCAGTTGGGAATACCTCAAACATTCTGGAAGACCCTTGTGAATGCCATCAGCCCTAAATAGTGTCAATATAGCCTAATGGTTAAAATCACCTGCTCTCCAACAAGCCCCCTCTCCCCATTCCAGCTGGAGGTGTTCTGCTATGTTCAATTCACCTCACTTAAGCCCAAGAACCAAGAGGTCCCCCTGCAGGTAGAGATGCAGCCAGGGAACTCTCACAGCGAATGCTCACAACCTCTGCCTGTTCGGGTCTTTGCTCCAGAAGCCATCCCTGACTCTGCTAAGCTTGCCAAAGTATCTCTTTTCTATTTACCTATAGTGTCCAGTGATAGGCTTAGTCACTCTGGGGTGAGTGTCAGTTGCTTGGATGACCACTCCAGACAGCTGAGGCCAGGGACGATATCTTACTCATCCCNCCTGCAGGTAGAGATGCAGCCAGGGAACTCTCACAGCGAATGCTCACAACCTCTGCCTGTTCGGGTCTTGGCTCCAGAAGCCATCCCTGACTCTGCTAAGCTTGCCAAAGTATCTCTTTTCTATTTACCCACAGTGTCCAGTGATAGGCTTAGTCACTCTGGGGTGAGTGTCAGTTGCTTGGATGACCCCTCCAGACAGCTGAGGCCAGGGACGATATCTTACTCATCCCCTTTTTCCCCAGCACAGGACCCATTGATAAATGCTTCCGATGTAAGTCAGTGAGTGAAGGAAACAACACGTGGATAAATGGAAGTGTATTTACCTCCCCTCCAGCTCTTAAATTCTCCCGTACTCCTCTTACATCAGAAAGGGCAGTGAGTGGGGGGCAATTAAGGCCGGAAAAAATAATACTTTTAAAAAAATAGCATCAATGGAAAGTTTTATTTTTCTTTAAAAGCCCAGCTCTTACAAGCCCACAGAGGGATGGCCCACAGCACAGAGCCTGGCCAGAAAAGCAAGCATGCTAAAAATCCTGTCTTACATTCCTGATCCTCTGAACTTGTTTAAGGACAATGAATTACCTTCTCTCCATTCCTTCCCAGGTCACTATCACTCAAGTTGAAGTGACCAGTGTTTTCTACGCAGCAGTTTTCATTTATTCATTTCCTCTGGTAACTGGATTTTTAAAAAATATACCTTAGGGCTTTCTCCTTGACCTACAAAACAGCATAGCGCACTCTGCATTCCCTGGGGAGAGGTCCTCCCGAACCTTTGTTGGAGAACAGAGTGTGTGCCAGAGTTTGTCGTCCTCAGTGGAAAGTTTGATTCATCTCACCAGGGAACGGTTGGGGGCAATGCTAGCCTAGGCTTCCACTTCTTCCTTTAATGAAGTGGCACCTATTTGGACGATAAGGAGCCACTGAAAACTGGGAACATCTTACAAATGCAAAATGCTCTTTATATAGAAATGTATATCTCACTTTAGAATGTGTCTGTAATAGTATTCTAATATAATAAGGATTCCTACAAGGAGTTTATAATAACTTGAGGAAATGTTTGTTAAGTAACGTTAACTTTAAAAGCAAAATGTGAAATTATATATACAGTATGTCCTCAATTCTGTTGCCGAAAAGTGCACAAAGAAAAAAGAAAGACAGCTTTCTCGTTTCATCCTCATAACAACCCTACAGTGTTATGAGGAATTATTAAATAATGTGCCCAAAGCCATACAGCTATATGTGCAGCCCAAGGTCACAATGCATGAATAGAAGTTCAATTATGCATGTATATTTCATCCAGAAATTGGGAAAGGGGAGGGGCTCTTGGGGCTCTGCTTGGAGGTATGTGGCAGAATGGCCCTTCCCTAGCTCCGTGGAGCCTCATGTGGCCAAATGAGTTATTCTGGCCAGTGACAAGGAACTGAGGTGATGTAGCCCTTCCAGATAGAAACTAGAAGAGCCCAGGAGCATTCCCCACATTCTGCTGTGCTTTCCACCTAAAGATTGGCAGTCCTCCAGAGAAAGGCTGTCCTGTCAGCTGGATCCTAGAAGAAGGACAACATGAAGCAGAAACCGTATGTTGCACGAGTGGGAAGTGGTCCTGAGTTGTTTTAATCCAAGAGGTTTGGAGGATGATTGATACTACAACATACAAGAACACCTGGCTTGTTCTGCCAGATTCAAGGGCACTGACCACTGAGGCCAGGTGACATGAACACTCTCACATAACCTCTGTTCAAACGGGATGTGGTGTGATGCTATAGAGGAGTTTGGGTCTCAGAACCAGACCTGAGTTTCAGCACAAGCCATTAACCTGGTTAAACTGACTTTCATATTTTAAAACAAGGATTATGCTACATTCTACAAAGATTCAGATAGTGCATATAAAAGTGCCTGCTACTTAGAAAAACACAATTGTATTTTGCAAAGATGCTCCAATCCCAATATGTTTGGTAAGCAAGGTATAATTGTACCTTTCTGAGTCTTAATTTGTTCTTTCTACCAACGAACAAAAAACTGTGATAATTTTAGTTTTCCTCTACCAAACAGTAATAAATACACAATGTACAATATTAATAGGTTCATTATTTCTAAGAGGAAAAACCAGTGGTTATCATGATTTAAAAGCTCACCATTAATAAAAATTACTATTAACGTAAAATTAAGAGGAGGAAGATAACATTATTAAAAATATATTCAACAAAGATAAAAACTGAGATTCGATCGTGCATAATATCAATCTAAAGAAATAATAGAATAACATAAGGAAATAATGGAATCTAACTTCCTTCAAATGCCTCTTCCACCAAATAAACAGTTCCTGTCCTCAACATACTTCCAATCTGAGGAAATTAAATACATAGAAAATATTTAGCTCTAATGTGGGATGAAATTTTAGATTATGTTACTCTCCTACTACTCAGGCTTCTAAGTTGCTCAGTGGGTAAAGAATCTGCAGGCAATGCAGGAGACTCAGGCAGATGCTTATTTAATCCCTGGGTTGGAAAGATCCCTAGAGTAGATCATGGCAACCCACTCCAGTATTCTAGCCTGGAGAATTCCATGGACAGAGGAGCCTGGCAGACTACAGTCATGGGGTCACAAAGAGTCGGACACAACTAAAGCAACGAGCCTACACCTTCCTGCCACTTTCTGGATTACACAAAGAGTCCAGTCTTTTTTTCTCACTCCATGCTCCACCGAAACACACACACACACACACACACACAAAACATATGTGGCTATGTAAGGTGTGATTAATATCATGCATCTGAATCTAAATCAGATCATTAAGTTGCACCGCTGCTGCTAAGTCGCTTCAGTCGTGTCCGACTCTGTGCGACCCCAGAGACGGCAGCCCACCAGGCTCCCCCGTCCCTGGGACTCTCCAGGCAAGAACACTGGAGTGGGTTGCCATGAAATTCTCCAGGCGAGAATACTGGACTGGGTAGCTGTTCGCTTCTCCAGGGGCTCTTCCTGACCCAGGAATTGAACTGGAGTCTCCTGCATTGCAGGCGGACTCTTTACAAGCTGAGCTATCAGGGAAACCCTAGCCTCTCTGATCCAGAGACAACTCAAAGCTGCTCTGAGAGCTCCTGCTGGCTCNAAATTCTCCAGGCCAGAATACTGGACTGGGTAGCTGTTCGCTTCTCCAGGGGCTCTTCCTGACCCAGGAATTGAACTGGAGTCTCCTGCATTGCAGGCGGACTCTTTACAAGCTGAGCTATCAGGGAAACCCTAGCCTCTCTGATCCAGAGACAACTCAAAGCTGCTCTGAGAGCTCCTGCTGGCTCCCTAATAAGCCCACCCTGCAGTTGCCCAAGGTTGAGGATGGGAAGGACCTCGCGGGGCTATGGCTGTGTCTGCCAGCCCTGATGTCTGCTGAGACTGACCACCTCTGCAGCTGCTGTAGAACTAGAAGTGCCAGCCCTAGAAGCGCTGCATCAGCTAGAAGGGATGCTCTGCCGACGCCTTGATTCAGAGTTCCCGTGGGGCCCCTCAGCGCCCTCCAAGGATGACTTCCTCCCATTCCCGTTCAGTGCAGACGGTGTGGCCCAGTCATAGGGAAGCCTGTGATGATAATGTCTCATTTTTGTTACTACTGCTGCTCCCCAGGTCCCCCCAGAGTGACCGCCTCCTCAAAGAAAGCACTTGTCTTGCTCCATTCTAGTAGACACACCAACAGGAAGTGACCAGACAGCCTCCCCTCCCCCACCCCTACCCTCTAGATCTAGTCTAGTCCTGCTTGTGACCAAAGGGACAAGCTTAGACTCCTCCAGGGCAAGCCCATGGGACTATTTGTGGAAAATGGGATTGTAGGTACCAAGGAAAGGGACGAGCTAAAGGCACGTCCTGCCAGCCTTGACTACTTAGACACTCAGGACACTCAGTCATGTGTTTCAGCAGCAAGCAGCATCTCTTACTTAAGAAATTACTTCATCACAGGCTCCACCAAAACCCAAACCCTTTCTCCAGCTGGGAAATTCTCTCCAGAAAGGCATTCCCTGTCATTGTGAGCCCACTGTTGTTTCATGCTGCTGTCTCTTTTTATTATTATTATTGGAGTACAACTGCTTTACAGTGTTGTGTTTGTTTCTGCTGTACAGCAAAGTAAATCAGCTATAGGTATACATATATACATTTGTATATATCCTTTCCCTCTTGGATCTCCCTCCCACCCATCTAGGTCATCACAGAGAGCTGAGCTCTCTGCAGTATACATCAGGTTCCTACTATCAGTTAACTAAACATCAGTTCAGTTCAGTTCAGTTGCTCAGTCGTGTCCAACTCTTGCGACCCCATGAATCACAGCACGCCAGGCCTCCCTGTCCATCACCAACTCCCAGAGTTCACTCAGACTCATGTCCATTGAGTCAGTGATACCATCCAGCCATCTCATCCTCTGTCGTCCCTTTCTCCTCCTGCCCCCAATCCCTCCCAGCATCAGAGTCTTTTCCAATGAGTCAACTCTTTGCATGAGGTGGCCAAAGTACTGGAGTTTCAGCTTTAGCATCATTCCTTCCAAAGAAATCCCAGGGCTGATCTCCTTCAGAATGGACTGGTTGGATCTCCTTGCAGTCCAAGGGACTCTCAAGAGTCTTCTCCAACACCACAGTTCAAAAGCATCAATTCTTTGGTGCTCAGCTTTCTTCACAGTCCAACTCTCACATCCATACATGACCACTGGAAAAACCATAGCCTTGACTAGACGGACCTTAGTCAGCAAAGTAATCTTGTATATATGTCAATCCCAATTTCCCAATTGTTCCAACTCCCTTCTCCCCTCACCATGTCCACACATCCATTCTCTATGTCTGCATCTCTATTCCTGCAAATAGATTCATCTGTACCATTTTTCTAGATTCCACATATAAGTGTTATAATATATGATTAATACTTTCTGACTTATTTCAGTCTCTGTGACAGACTCCAGGTCTATCCAAATCTCTACAGATGACCCAAGTTTGTTCCTTTTTAAGGCCAAGTAATACCCCACTGTATATATGTACCCCATCTTCTTTATCCATTCATCTGTCAGTGGACATTTAGGTTGCTTCCACGAGAAAATCACAAGACAAAACGACACATGCACCCCCTAACGCTCACTCCAGCACTATTTACAATAGCCAAGACATGGAAACAATCTAAAAGTCCATGCTACTGTCTCTGCAAAGTGCACCAACTTCCTGCCCTAACCTGAGCTAAGTTTGGTAAAAACATGGCTGTCACACTATGCCTTCAGTTCTCTTCTTCCACTGTCATGAGCAACAAAGTCCTTCCAGTTAACACTCCTTCCTTCCATTCCTCTACNGACATGGAAACAACCTAAAAGTCCATGCTACTGTCTCTGCAAAGTGCACCAACTTCCTGCCCTAACCTGAGCTAAGTTTGGTAAAAACATGGCTGTCACACTATGCCTTCAGTTCTCTTCTTCCACTGTCATGAGCAACAAAGTCCTTCCAGTTAACACTCCTTCCTTCCATTCCTCTACACCTGTCAGAACCTATTTCTATATAAAGTTTGGTTCCCTTTCCTAAACAGCTAATAGTTGTAATGCTCACTGATACTGAAAATTATAAACCTGGTGATTTTTTTTTCTTGTTTTCCTTTATCTGCCAGAAATCTCAGAGACAAACTTATAGTTCAATTATGAGAACTGAGCTGGGTCTTTTACCCCACATATCTACATCATTTTTCTAATTTATACATCCCTCGTCTAAATTTTTAGGTATAGTTCACTATTTTATTATGTGTGTTTCTATATATACCCTCAACTCTGGCAAAATCTAGAAAGCAATAGAGATGATACATAGCTAACCAGGTAGTAAAACTATAAATAAATAGATATTAATAGATAAAAAGAAATTTCTTACTCACTGGTCACCTATTTAGTTGTCCACGATGGGTAGTAAACTTTTCTCTTCTTCAGTTCTTTTCCTCCCTTTGGACTATGTCTTCCCCTTCAGGAACTCCCAGAGAAGGAATATTGTCCTTCAAGGCAAAGAGGTGAGCATTGTGTTTGGGGCAGTGGTCCAGGCAGTGTGGACAGGGCTCTCTTGGTTTCCAGCCCAGTGATCTTTTCACAACATCGCTCTGCTTTTTGTACAGGTTACAGTGTGGAACACCCACAGTTNCAGAGAAGGAATATTGTCCTTCAAGGCAAAGAGGTGAGCATTGTGTTTGGGGCAGTGGTCCAGGCAGTGTGGACAGGGCTCTCTTGGTTTCCAGCCCAGTGATCTTTTCACAACATCGCTCTGCTTTTTGTACAGGTTACAGTGTGGAACACCCACAGTTAAAAGCAGAGTCCAAACTAACCACGTGTTGCTTGCATCCTGCTCTAACACCACCTCCATCCTAGGTAAGGGATTTTACTTTTCTTTATCTTTTCCCTGAACATTTTTACCTTCTGCAGCATATTCTTTCTCTTCCATTGACAGCCCATCATCACTTTTAGTATTTTCTCCTTTAAAAAGCAGGAAAGAAAAAGAAAGAATATTCATAACTGCCTGGCTGACCTGCTGCCATAGGCACTCACTAAGTACTCGTTCTCTTCCCCTACACACATTGACACATATGAAATCCTCCTCTCCTTCCTTCTATGCCTCCCCCCACCACTTCCTGTACTTATGCCACTCTGGATACATTGACCTGTGTGCGTGTGTGCTTGCTCAGTTGCTCAGTCAAGTGCAACTCTTTGCAACACTGTGGACTGCAGCCTGCCAGGCTCCTCTGGCCATGGGGTTCTCCAGACTGGAGTGGGTTGCCATTTCCCTCTCCAGGGATCTTCCCGACCTAGGGATTGAGCTGCATCTCCCGAGTCGCCTGCATTGGCACTCCAATTCTTTAACTACTGAGCCACCTGAGAAGCCCAACATTGACCTGTGAACTCTGCCAAATAAACCAGGAGAAATAGAATACACAGATGTAAATGTCACTCTGGTAAGAAAAATAGAAATAAAAAAGGTGCCTGTCTGTTGGACTGGGATATGAAATAGCACTCCCTGTTTCCAGTAAGTCTTTTTCCATCTTCAGCATATTTGACATTTGTCTTTGCATAGCTGGGGAAGTGAAGTCTGTCTGCTCTTCATCATTTGATTCACACTGTACTGATTGAAACTTGACTTCAATGAGGTCATAGGGAGGAAGTTGATGATTTGTAATAGAGATTTATGGTAACTTCCATATCCATTCCTTTCTTTTGCTTTTATTTGGGGTGGGGGGCATGGGGGGATCCATACGGAGATCCAGGTGGTTAGGAGGAATCTAACTCTACTGTCTGGCTCCAGGGGTGGAGCACAGAACTTAGCTTAAGCAAATCGGCATACCTAATCCACCGGGCCATAGTGATTCATTATAGGATGAGTTTATGACCTCGGGGAGCCCAACCAAATTAAATTTTAGGACTTGTGTTAGAATTCCTGAGTTAAGGGCTTTCTTTCCTCTTCTGGAAATGGGAAATCTAAAACTCTTCCAGCCACTGCTGAGTCTCAGCATCTGACCTGTGTCAATGATGGGTCACTATAGACCTGAGCTGTCCAAATCAGGAGCCACTAGCCCTCTGTGGCTATTGAGCCCTTGAGACGTGGCTAATGAAACTGAAAATCTTCATTTTAAATTTTAACTTTAATTAATTTAAATTTAACAGCTTTCAAATATGTTTGGAACAATAGTGGTATATGAATCTACTATATCAATTGTAAATTTTGTGAAATCTTATTACAGTTCAAGTATTTCCAAGGAAAACTTAGTGTTTAAATTGAGACGCTATGCTATGCTAAGTCACTTCAGTCGTGTCCGACTCTGTGTGACCCCATAGACAGCAGCCTACCAGGCTTCCCCGTCCCTGGGATTCTCCAGGCAAGAACACTGGAGTGGGTTGCCAGATATGCCTTGTCAAATACAAACCAGATTTTGAAGATTTAATATATAAAAAAGAAATTGCAATATAACATTGATAATTTCTATATTGATTACATGTTGGAATAATTTTTTAACATATGCAATTAAATAAAATATTATTGAAATGAAATAAATAAATGAACAGTAAAACTCCTCCAGCCAGTTTACTACCACAAAGTAAATCAATGGTAGGATTCTCTGCTACACAGAATTGCAAAGAAATAAAGCTAGGGCCCTCAGGACATCACGAAACCTTAGTTTAGACCTTACCTAAGCATAAACTTTTAGTTACGTGAAATAATAAATTTTCTCTTTATTATTTACACTCTTATATTTCTCAAATTAAAGCTTTCTGATACACTGATACCACCTTAAAATACATGTAAGTTGCATTTGTTTTTGATAGATAGCAATGGTTGTGACCACCTGACCTGCCTCTTGAGAAATCTGTATGCAGGTCAGGAAGCAACAGTTAGAACTGGACCTGGAACAACAGACTGTTTCCAAATAGGAAAAGGAGTACATAAAAGCTGTATATTGTCACCCTGCTTATTCAACTTGTATGCAGGGCACATCATCAGAAAGTCTGGACTGGAAGAAACACAAGCTGGAATCAAGATTGCCAGGAGAAATATCAATAACCTCAGATATGCAGATGACACCACCCTTATGGTAGAAAGTGAAGGGGAACTGAAGAGCCTCTTGATGAAAGTGAAAGAGGAGAGTGAAAAAGTTGGCTTAAAGCTCAACATTCAGAAAAGNATTTGGACTGGAAGAAACACAAGCTGAAATCAAGATTGCTGGGAGAAATATCAATAACCTCAGATATGCAGATGACACCACCCTTATGGTAGAAAGTGAAGGGGAACTGAAGAGCCTCTTGATGAAAGTGAAAGAGGAGAGTGAAAAAGTTGGCTTAAAGCTCAACATTCAGAAAAGATCATGGCATTCGGTCCCATCACTTCATGGGAAATAGATGGGGAAACAGTGGAAACAGTGTCAGACTTTATTTTTTTGGGCTCTAGAATCACTGCAGATGGTGACTGCAGCCATGAAATCAAAAGACGCTTACTCATTGGAAGAAAAGTTATGACCAACCTAGATAGCATATTCAAAAGCAGAGACATTCCTAGATGGACTAAGGTCTGTCTAGTCAAGGCTGTAGTTTTTCCTGTGGTCACGTATGGATGTGAGAGTTAGACTATGAAGAAGGCTGAGCGCCAAAGAATTGATGCTTTTGAACTGTGGTGTTGGAGAAGACTCTTGAGAGTCCCTTGGACTGCAAGGAGATCCAACCAGTCCATTCTGAAGGAGACAGCCCTGGGATTTCCTTGGAAGGAATGATGCTAAAGCTGAAACTCCAGTACTTTGGCCACCTCATGCAAAGAGTTGACTCATTGGAAAAGACTGATGCTGGGAGGGATTGGGGGCAGGAGGAGAAGGGGACGACAGAGGATGAGATGGCTGGATGGTATCACTGACTCAATGGACATGAGTCTGAGTGAACTCTGGGAGATGGTGATGGACAGGGAGGCCTGGCGTGCTGCGATTCATGGGGTGGCAAAGAGTCAGACACGACTGAGCAACTGAACTGAACTGAATGGCTGTGATCCATCTTCACTACTTATGCCCTGTCCAATATGCTAAAGGCACCAAGCAGGTAGAGGCTATGATGGTGTGTGTGTCTATAATGTGTGTTTTTCCAGAAGATCAATACCAACAATTGTCATTATCTCCATCATCACGGTGGATGGGGCCATCATATGTAAATCAAATTCGGATGACCAAAATTTACAGCAACACTTGAAATTTAATGTCTCAGAAGCATTTCATTTCGGTTCTATAAAAGTTACGGTATGCTGATTAAATACTGACTGGAGTCTGAAAGTGCTTACTTGAGGTTCATAGGGCTGGAAAGGCTTGAGGTTCTGTTGCCACCTAATTTTTTTTTTCAAAATATTGCTGCACAGAGACAGCCAAATTCATGTATTTCAGATGTGCTAAGGGAAAGAGGTGTCATACTTTTTATTTTTTATAATGGTATTTTCTGCCAATAATAAAACAGGAGCAAGAAAAAATGTTGATTAAAGAAGCCATAGTCCTTTTCCAAAGAAAACATTTGTTACCTTCAGTTTCCTCACTTCTATTTTTGAGGATAGAGAGGTAATTTATTCCCTCTAGTAAACATTGTTCACGTGGGAATCTCCCAACTTTCCTTTTGTAACTCCTGTTCAGAGCTTTAAATGTTAATTTCTTTGCCTTCCTTGATTCTCAAAGACAAAGGACAGGGGTATCTTGAACAAGTTTTTAAGAAAAAAAAACAAAGAAGAAACTTTTCAGGCCTTCCCAGGTAGCACTATTGGTAAACAACCCCCCAGCCAGTGCAGGAAACCTAAGAGACTCAGGTTCAATCTGTGGGTTGGGAAGATCCCCTGGAGAAGGGCATGGCAACCTACTCCAGTAGGAGAATCCCACGGACAGAGGAGCCTGGCAGGCTGCAGTCCATAGGGTCACAAAGAGTCAGACATGAATGAAGCAACTTAGCACGCACGCACACAAGAAGCTTTTCAGTGGAACAGGTTATGTCCATAAGCACCCCATATGGGGCTGCTCCTTACACAGAAGGTAAAAGTAGGGAGGGGCCAAGATATCATGAATTACAGAAAACAAGCTTTAGAGGTTTCTGGGTTTCTCCCAGGAGTCTGCTGGGAGTTTCTGGTCCTGTGGAATAGGCACACACAGGGGATTTTTAAAGAACTGCTATGGCCAAGAAGCTGCAAAGGTTTGAGCTGTCTTTAGGAATAATATCACTCCAGAATAAAACCTGGGTGTCTTGGCTCTATAAGCAATAAGTACAACCTTTGATGATTTCTTTATTTCCAATGTTTTATCATGAACATTTTTAAACATACAGAAAAGCTGAAATAATTGTGAAGGGTCCACCTCATATACCCACCATCTAGACTCTATAATGAAGAGCTTCCCTGGTGGCTCAGATGGTAAAGAATTTGCCTGCCTGCAGATTCTTTCTGCAGATGCAAGAGACCTGGGTTCCATCCCTGGGTCAGGAAGATCCCCTGGAGAAGGGAATGGCTATCTACTTCGGTATTCTTGCCTGGAGACTCCCATGGACAGAGGAGCCTGGTGAGCTATAGTACACAGGGTCACGAAGAGTTGGACACAACTGAGTGACTAACACACACACATACACACACACACACACACACACACACACACATTTACTATCAATTTGTCTACCTATCAGTCCGTCTTATTTTCCAGTCATTTCAAAGTAAGTTGCAGACATCAGTATCCTACATCCTAAATACCTCCTCACACTTATCATTAACTAGAGATCAGGGTTTGTTTACAATACTTTTTCTCCCTAGGTGAAGTTTATATAGATTGAATTGCATGAATTTCAAGTGTACTATTTCATGAGTTTTGACAAATGTTTGTTCTTTATTTAGTCGTTCAGTCATGTCCAACTCTTTGCGACCCCATGAATTGCAGCAGGCCAGGCCTCCCTGTCCATCACCAACTCCCAGAGTTCACTCAGACTCACGTCCATCGAGTCCGTGATGCCATCCAGCCATCTCATCCTCTGTCGTCCCCTTCTCCTCCTGCCCCCANGGAAGTTGATGATTTGTAATAGAGATTTATGGTAACTTCCATATCCATTCCTTTCTTTTGCTTTTATTTTGGGTGGGGGGCATGGGGGGATCCATATGGATATCCATGTGGTTAGGAGGAATCTAAACTCTACTGTCTGGCTCCAGGGGTGGAGCACAGAACTTAGCTTAAGCAAATCAGCATACCTTATCCACCGGGCCATAGTGATTCATTATAGGATGAGTTTATGACCTCGAGGAGCCCAACCAAATTAAATTTTAGAACTTGTGTTAGAATTCCTGAGTTAAGGGCTTTCTTTCCTCTTCTGGAAATGGGAAATCTAAAACTCCTCCAGCCACTGTTGAGTCTCAGCATCTGACCTGTGTCAATGATGGGTCACTATAGACCTGAGCTGTCCAATTCAGGAGCCACTAGCCCTCTGTGGCTATTGAGCACTTGAGACGTGGCTAATGAAACTGAAAATCTTCATTTTAAATTTTAACTTTAATTATTTTAAATTTAACAGCTTTCAAATATGTTTAGAACAATAGTGGTATATGAATCTACTATATCAATTGTAAATTTTGTGAAATCTTATTACAGTTCAAGTATTTCCAAGGAAAACTTAGTGTTTAAATTGAGACGCTATGCTATGCTAAGTCACTTCAGTCGTGTCCAACTCTGTGTGACCCCATAGACAGCAGCCTACCANCTGGAACTCTCTTGCTTTTTCCATGATCCAACGGATGTTGGCAATTTGATCTCTGGTTCCTCTGCCTTAAGAGGTGCCTATAATATCTGAATTAATTAATTAATTAATTAAACAGTTGCCATGGAAATCTGTTCACACACAGGAGGGGTCAGACAATGCACCAGTTGTGGGGTCAAGAAGGACTTCATGCTGGGCATTTTGAAAGATGAAAGGAAACATCAGGGTCTTACTGGTGGTACAGTGATTAAAACTCCATGCTTCCACTGCAGTGCATGNAATTAAACAGTTGCCATGGAAATCTGTTCACACACAGGAGGGGTCAGACAATGCACCAGTTGTGGGGTCAAGAAGGACTTCATGCTGGGCATTTTGAAAGATGAAAGGAAACATCAGGGTCTTACTGGTGGTACAGTGATTAAAACTCCATGCTTCCACTGCAGTGCATGCAGGTTCGATCTCTGGTTGAGGAACTAAGATCCCACATACAGCATGGCCAAGAAAAAAAAAAAAAAAATTTCTTGAGTTAAATAAAAATGAAAATAGAACATATCAACTTAAAAATTTACATGGGAATAGTAACGAACTTTTAAAAAATGAAAAGAAACATCACATATCTGGGGACAAGAACACAAAGCAGCCTCAAGTGCATGACCCTCCATGGCATCTGGCATGGATGAGAAACAGAATTAGGGGAATGTAGTTAGGCTGGAGACTACAAGGGCAGGTCTAGGAGGCCCCTGAATGCCCTACTAAGGGATTGAGCTGTTACCTAGAAAGAGGTGGAAAGTTGATGAGGAACCTGCCAGACACTGGAGTCAAGGTGACCTGACCTTGAGAATGCTTAAGAAAGGCACTAACTTGAAGGTTCTGGTTATAGAGAGACAAACATTTTAGATGAGGTGTTAAATTATAGAAAATTCTAGTCCATAATCCAGGATGCTGGACCCCAAGGGCCATGGAGGCTCCAGGTGGTTGCCAGATGGAACATGGCATCCATGCACTCCTGCCCTGCCAAGGAGCCCTGGAGGCAGCCCAGCCTCCAGCTCCTCCTCCACTCACAGCACTAGAGCCTCACAGACTAAGAAGAACTGGAGAAATCAAGCTGGGAAAACCTGGGTTCTAACATACTATTTTTTAATATAACCAATTGCATTACAATCACCTACCAATGATCACAGTGCAATTCTTTTACAGTGTTGCAAAGTGTCCTGCCAGACTCTAATCAAGAGACAAATCTTGCATCTAGAACAGTTCGATCACTGTTACTTACACTGAGAGAAAATTGAGTAATCACATATACACAAACATGCTGCAATCAGGCTGAGTCTTCTTGTATGCTAATATACTGCTAAGAACTGTGAAGAAATCCAGGGTAAAGTGTCAAATTCTCTTTCAACAGAATGGGGAATAACTGTGCTTTTGTATGGTAAAAGCATACTGAAGCTATAGCTGTAAAATGTAGCATACTGAAGCTATAGCTGTAAAATGTAGAACAGCGCTTGTTTAAAACAAAAAAAAAAACAAAAGTAGTCAACATCTCTCCATTGAAAGGGAAGACTTTTAAATTCTTAATGGATTCTATTCATGATCAAAGTTGAAGGTGCAAATCACATAGTAAATAATATCAACAAAAGTATGAACAGAGAAGTGGATGAGGCAGGGAAGAGAGGCTTAAGGAAGAAATAATTTCAGAAGAAGGTATGTTTTAATTTTTTTCCTGACCTTTTAATAGAGCTAGAGTTTTATAAATAGATCAGAACTGTCTTGCTTAAACTGTCAAGAAGAGTTACTCTTATGGACTGAATGTTTGTGTTCCCCTCAAAACCAAGATATTGATGTCTAATTCCCAATGTGATGATATTAGAAAGTGGGTCTTTCTAATCATCAGGTGATGAGGGTGGGGCCCTGGTGAATGGCATTAGTGCCTTTATAAGAAAAGGACAGACAGCTAGCTTGCTCTTTCCATCAGTGTGAAGTTGACAGTCTGAAATCCAGAAGAGCACCTGAATCAGAACCTGATCATGCTGGCACTCTCATCTTAGACTTGTAGTCTTCAGAACTGGAAAAAAATTAATTTCTGGGTTTTGTAAGCCAACCAGTCTATAGTACTGCTAGAGCAGCCCAAACTGACTGGGACAGTACCAAAAAGAGGGAAAATGCCAAGTTTTAGGACTTAATATCCTGCACAGTAGAAAGCATGGGAAATTTCCCATGGGAAATTTTCTTTTCTCTTGTTCTTTCACTCTCTCTTAACTTTGAGACTCTCACTGGGCCTTACCCAGAGTAACAACAAATCTGTAAGTACTGGAAGAAAGTTGAGAAGCTGTCTTATGTTTGGACTCCATTAAGCCAGAGGCCAAACTTCATCAAATGCAAAAATTCTAATACTTCCTCTATTTTTTTTTTTTTTTTAATTCCTAAGTTTTTAGTTTTAGATATCACCAAATGATCAATACTAAAATCAGACTGATTATATTCTTTGCACCTGAAGATGGAGAAAATTCTAAACAGTAAGCAAAAACAAGACTAGGAGCTGACTGTGGCTCAAATCATAAACTCCATATTGCAAAATACAGGCTTAAATTGAAAAAAGTAGGAAAAAACACTAGACCATTCAGTTATAACCTAAATCAAATCCCTTACAGTGGGAGTGACAAATAGATTCAAGGGATTAGATCTGCTAGAGTGCCTGAAGAACTATGGTTGGAGGTTCTTGACATTGTACAGGAGGCAATAATTAAAACCATTCCCAAGAAAAAGAAATGCAAAAAGGCAAAATGATTGTCTGAGAAAAAGCTGAGAAAAGAACAGAAGTGAAAGGCAAAAGAGAAAAGGAAAAATATTCCCATCTGAATGCAGAGTACCAAAGAATAGCAAGGAGAGATAAGAAAACCTTCCTCAGTGATCAATGCAAAGAAATAGAGGAAAATAATAGAATGGGAAAGACTAGCAATCTCTTCAAGAAAATTAGAGACCAAAGGATATCATGCAGATAGACTGGTACTATAAAGGACAGAAAAAGTATGGACCTAACAGAAGCAAAAGATATTAGGAAGAGGTGACAAGAAACATAGACAAACTATACAAAAAAAATCTTAATGACCCAGATAACAACGATGGTGTGATCACTCACCTGGAGCCAGACATCCTGGAATGTGAAGTCAGGTGGACCTTAGGGAACATCATTACAAACAAAGCTAGGAGAGATGATGGAATTCTAGTTGAGCTATTTCAAAATTCTAAAAGATGATGCTATGAAAGTGCTGCACTCAATATGCCAGCAAATTTGGAAAACTCAGCAGTGGCCACAGGACTGGAAAATGGAGGTTTTCATTCCAATCCTAAAGAAAGGCAATGCCAAAGAATGTTCAAAANGACATCCTGGAATGTGAAGTCAGGTGGACCTTAGGGAACATCATTACAAACAAAGCTAGGAGAGATGATGGAATTCTAGTTGAGCTATTTCAAAATTCTAAAAGATGATGCTATGAAAGTGCTGCACTCAATATGCCAGCAAATTTGGAAAACTCAGCAGTGGCCACAGGACTGGAAAATGGAGGTTTTCATTCCAATCCTAAAGAAAGGCAATGCCAAAGAATGTTCAAAATACTGCAAATTGTACTCACCTCACATACTAGCAAAGTAGTACTCAAAGTTCTCCAAGCTAGGCTTCAACAGAATGTGAACCAAGAACTTCCAGATGTTCAAGTTGGATTTAGAAAAGACAGAGGAACCAGAGGTCAAATTGCCAACATCCATTGGATCATAGAGAAAGCAAGAGAATTCCAGAAAAACATTTTCTTCTGCTTTATTGATTAGGCCAAAGCCCTTGACTGTGTGGATCAAAACAAACTGTGGAAAATTCTTAAAGAGATGGCAAGACCAGACCACCTGACCTGCCTCCTGAGAAATCTGTATCCAAGTCAAGAAGCAACAGTTAGAACCAGACATGGAATAATGGACTGGTTCAAAATTGGGAAAGGAATACATCAAGGCTATATGGTGTCACCTGCTTATTTAACTTATATGCAGAGTACATCATGTGAAATGCTGGGCTGGATGAAGCACAAGCTGGAATCGAGATTTGTAGGAGAAATATCAATAACCACAGATATGCAGATGACACCACCCTTATGGTGGAAAGTGAAGAGGAACTAAAGAGGCTCTTGATGAAGTTGAAGGAGGAGAGTGAAAAAGCTGGCTTAAAGCTCAACATTCAAAAAACAAAGATCATGGCCTCCAGTCCCATCACTTCATGGCAAATAGATGGGGAAACAATGGAAACAGTGAGAGACTTTATAATTTGGGGGGTTCCAAAATCACTGCAGATGGTGACTGCAGCTGTGAAATAAAAAGACACTTGCTCCATGAAATAAAAAGACACTTGCTCCTTGGAAGGAAAGCTATGACAAACCTCAACAGCATATTAAAAATCAGAGACATTACTCTGCCCACAAAAATCCATCTACTTAAAGCTATGTTTTTTTCCAGTAGTCATATATGGATGTGAGAGTTGGACCATAAAGAAAGATGAGTGCCAAAGAATTGATACTTTTGAACTGTGGTGTTGGAGAAGACTCTTGGAGTCTTGGACTCTTGCACTGCAAGGAGATCCAACCAGTCAGTCCTACAGGAAATCTGTCCTGAATAGTCATTGGAAGGACTGATGTTGAAGCTGAAGCTTAAATACTTTGGCCATCTCATGCGAAGAACTGACTCATTACAAAAGACTCTGATGCTCGGAAAGATTGAAGGCAGGAGAAGGGAATGACAGAGGATGAGATGGTTGGATGGCATCACCAACTTGATGGACATGAGTTTGAGCAAGCTCTGGGAGTTTGTGATGGACAAGGAAACCTGGTATGCTGCAGTACATGGGATCGCAAACTGTCGGACACGACTGAGTGACTGAAGTCAAGTTTTTAGTTAAAAGTAATTTTTCACTGACTTAAGCACATTTGCTAGCCCTTGTTCAAGACTTAGTCCCTCACTCTACTCCTCGCGCCTCTGTGTTGACTCGTACCTTTGGCTGGTTTCTCTAGACTGAGTCTACAGCATCTCCAGCCTCACATTCTAGGGACTGACAAAGAGCTTTTTTATCCCCAAAATTTTTTTAAAAAATTCCCTATAACTGAGTTCCATTGGACCAGATTGGCTCACATGGTGATCCTCAAATGAAATATGCTGATTAGTCAGGACTAGGTCCTATGATGGCCCTAAATTGGGAAGTGAGACTGAATCCATGGGTTCACAATGGGGGAAAGTTTTCCCCAAGCCCCAAATAGAAGGGTTAGTACCAAGGTGGAGGTGGAGATGGATGAGGAAATGCATTGGAGGCCAGCAAAGACAAGAGATGTCCAGTAAGCTTCTGAAAGCTTAAAATGCTAGTGACAGTAGAGCCCAGGAAGCACAGAGATGGCACACCTTCACCTCTACTGCCCCAAGTGGGGAAGGAGAGTGTGAATTCCAAGCCTCTGCACTGAGGACTACTGATCTGCAACTGCTTCCCACTACCATCTACTTCCCCATCCCAACACTCACACAAAGTGACCAAAAGCCTCCCTGTCGGTCTCAGGAGAAGGATGGAGCTGGGACAGTCCGAATGACAAAGTGCACCTATGAAGTCTGACTTTGAAGTTTTTTTCAGTCTCTTTCAGTAACTGCCCTTCCACAAATTCTTGCTCAGCTCACTCTATCATACCTCTATTTACAAGTATTCCTGTCACTCAAACACCAGCCCTGCAAAGTCCTCTGGCAATTAGTCCAGGAACCCAAATTCTTTCTAATACTAATTCTGTGCAATATTAATAGGTGCTATGCTTAAAGGAATTCTAGAGTCAAAAAATGTGTGAGAAACACTGGGCCAAACAACGTTAAAAGATTTATTTAGTGCACAACTTCTCCTATTCCTTAAAGTATATACATGTACCATGAATCTGCAAGAGGAGACTTTAGTAAGAAGCATTTCCCACCTTTATTTAAGCAAGGGATTTTATTTCAGAAAATATCTAGAGAAGCCATTGTTTCTACAGAACACATTTTGAGAAAAGCTGAACTTGCCTTACCCCTTCACTTTTTATTTTATTTTTTAAAATATAAATGTATTTATTTTAATTGTAGGTTAATTACTTAACAATATTGTGTTGGTTTTGCCATGCATCAATATGAATCTGCCACGGATGTACACGTGTTCCCAATCCTGAACCCCTCTCCCTCCTCCCTCCCCGTACCATCCCTCTGGGTCATCCCAGTACACCAGCCCCAAGCATCTTGTATCATACATCAAACCTGGACTAGCGATTCATTTCATATATGATATTATACATGTTTCAATGTCATTCTCCCAAATCATCCCACCCTCTCCCTCTCCCACAGAGTCCAACAGACTGTTCTATATATGTGTGTCTCTTTTGCTGTCTCGCATACAGGGTTATCGTTACCATCTTTCTAAATTCCATATATATGNCCTGTGGCCGCCGCAAATACGCAGCAGCGCTGCTCATTTCCCAATTCACAGGGTCCTCCATTCCCTGATGGGTACTTTCGGCTTGGATCTTCGCTGCTTTTCATTTGAGGAGAGTTGCGTTACTTTGCATACTTTGCATTTTCTGCATAAAGTGAAATTGAAGTCTCTGTGTTGCACTGTTTCGAATCTATCATTCAGATGCCCATGAAATGTGTGTGCCCAGAATCGCAAAGGTCTGATGCAGGCGGTGGGAGGTGCTCAGGTTGCACTGCTGATCTGTTCCCCTCATGGGCAACTCCATCTTCCATTCCCACAGCTGTGTTTTCTCTTCCAGATGTGTGCTCATCAGACAAGCACCCTTCTTGCCAAAATAAAAGCAATGATCCTAGGGGGTACATTTTGTCACCAGCTATAGTCTGGGGCCAACATCTAGCTTCTGTGGTTGAGAAAGTCCATCCCACGGGAATTCATGGACATTAAAGAGAAACATATCTTACCTAACTGTAATGAAAGTATTGAAATCAGTTAACACTTTCCTGGTTTAAATATAGCCAGCTTGACACTTTTAAAAGAAATAGAATCTCTGTGTACATTTTGAATATAAACTTAGGGATATGATCCAGAAAATTGTCCATTATTTAGTAACTAAAATTAAAATAAATCAGGTAGGACTCAAATGTTACATTTTAGGAAAGTTAGCATCTGCCTTCCCCTGATATTTTATATTTTTCATTAGTAGTGATATTTCAAAAAAGGGAAATGCTTTCTAACATTATTTACTCCTAGCATATTTAAGGTACAGTAAAAAAGAAAATTACTTACTAAAGGCCCTGACTGTGAAGATGTATGGTATGGAGCTAACACTGAGTGATTCCGGATGCTCTAGACTTTGGGGGAAATATCTGATGTCCAATTAAGGATATTCAACAATAGTATGTGGCAGAAAAATTATTGAACCATCTGTGGCTTGTTAGCATTGTATCTTTCCTCCTCATTCCACCAAAAAAAAAAAAAATAATAAGAGGCTGATTTTTTTTGTTGTTGTTGTTGTTCTCTTGTCTCAGGGCAGAAAACTGAAGTCAACTGAAAAGTTTCTGCTTCAGGCTTCTGTTCTGAAAGCTGAAACTCTTTTGGTCTTCCCTGATAGCTCAGCTGGTAAAGAATACACCTGCAATGCAGAAGACCCCGGTTCAATTCCTGGGTTAGGGAGACAGCCTGGAGCAGGTACCCACTCCAGTGTTCTTCGGCTTCCCTTGTGGCTCAGCTGGTAAAGAATCCACCTGCAAGTCAGACATGACTGAGCAACTTCCACTTTTCTTTCACTCATCTCCCCAGAGGCTAGAAGCTGCTACCCCTGGGGGTGGCAAGAAGAAACAGCAAGAGTGCTGCAAAAGTCACAACTTTCTGAGGTTTTCCTTTCGTGTACTATATTAACATGACTGTTTTAAGAAAATTATGAAAAGGTGTTTCACTGTGCAGATGAAATATGCCATGAATGTGATATTGGTCAGATATCAAAGCCAGGGAGAAAACAGTCTGAGAGAAGAGCCTCTCAGATTTGTCAGATCACCGCCCCCCCCACCTCCCGCCCGCCAGGCTGCAGAGGCTCCACTGGGTGCTCAGTGCTGCTGAGAGCCTCAGCCCAGTGCCTGCCCCGGTGTTAGAGCTTGGCCAGGCCACTGAGCAGTGTTGAGAGAAATCGGATAGGACCAAGGCATTTCTATGGAGAGCACTGGCCTGGCCTAGTAAGCAGCTGAGGCACTGCCTGTGAGCAGCCACAAGGGCCTAGGTACTAAGCACCTCAGTACCAGTTTGAGCACTGATGATAAAAATCCCTGCTCATATATTCTATTTTTTTTTAATTTATTTTAGTTGGCAGCTAATTACTTTACAATATTGTAGTAGTTTTTGCCATACATTGATGTGAATCAGCCCTGGGTGTACATGTGTTCCCCATCCTGAACCCCCCCTCCCACCTCCCTCCCCATCCCATCCCTCAGGATCATCCCAGTGCACCAGCCCTGAGCACCCTGTCTCATGCATCGAACCTAGACTGACAATCTGTTTCATATATAATAATAAAATCCCTGCTTGTATATTCTAAACCAGGCAAGAACCCTCCCACTTTGAACCCTGGCAGTCTGGGAGAAATGCATACACAATTAACCACCATCTCCTTATGAGGCATCACATATGACTAACCTTGGTTATCTTTCTTAGGAGGGATTGGGGCTCNTCCCCATCCCATCCCTCAGGATCATCCCAGTGCACCAGCCCTGAGCACCCTGTCTCATGCATCGAACCTAGACTGACAATCTGTTTCATATATAATAATAAAATCCCTGCTTGTATATTCTAAACCAGGCAAGAACCCTCCCACTTTGAACCCTGGCAGTCTGGGAGAAATGCATACACAATTAACCACCATCTCCTTATGAGGCATCACATATGACTAACCTTGGTTATCTTTCTTAGGAGGGATTGGGGCTCATATTACGGACTCTTAATGTAAGTAGAGATTATCATACTAAGTGAAGTCAAAAAGAGAAAGACAAATACCATATGATATCATTTATATGTGGAATCTAAAACATAACACAAATGAATCTACCTATGAAACAGAATCACAGAAATAGAGAACAGGCTGGTGGTTGCCAAGGGGGAACGGACTGAGGGAGGAATAGAGTGAGAGGTTGGGGTTAGCAGGGGTAACCTTTTATGTATAGAATGGATAGACAGCAAGATCCTATTGCATAGCACGGAGAACTATATTCAATATCCTATGATAATTCATAATGGAAAAGAATTTTTAAAAAGAGTATGTATATGTATAACTGAATCACTTTGCTGTATAGCAGTGATTAACACAACATTGTAAATCAATTATACTTTAATTAAAAAATATTTTGGTGGAAAAAAAACTCAGGTTAAATAAAGACATTCTCAGAAAAAAAAAAAAAAAAGATTCNGGAAAAGAATTTTTAAAAAGAGTATGTATATGTATAACTGAATCACTTTGCTGTATAGCAGTGATTAACACAACATTGTAAATCAATTATACTTTAATTTAAAAATATTTTGGTGGAAAAAAAACTCAGGTTAAATAAAGACATTCTCAGAAAAAAAAAAAAAAAAGATTCTCTATATATCCAAAATAGTGAGACTGATTAACCCTAGACCAGAGGCCAAAGGCAAGTACAGTTTACAACTGTCAGATGTTTTAGATACTGGTGATAAACTGTGTGCTTAGAGAATCTAAATTATTATTGTTAAATGATTCATTTGAGAACATTTGACGGTTACTCACTCCTCAAGCATTTATATGAACTCATCATGTGCTAAGTACCATGCAAAATGTTACTCCTAACAGTATGGAAAAAAAAATTCTGTTCCTACCCTCAAAATGTTCCCCATCTAATTCAGGAATCAGGTGAAAATTCAACAGAACCTAGAAAATGCTTTAGAGTGGCACACATATATTTCCATGGGGACCTTATTAGGAGCAAGAGGGCCAACGATGAACTAATTCACTGAGTTTGGGAGCCTGAAAATGAATTTCTGTGTTTTATTTCAACCAAACTGGAAGCAATATACCTTTCCTTCTTGTTTTAGTTTCAATCTTTTTGTAATTTTCTCAGCAAAACTAGTCTTTCAATAGATTAAGAGTTCATAAGGCTTTTAATGGGTTTTAAAGAATTAGTGAAACAGAAAGGAGATTTGTGCTCCTTCTAAATAGCTTGAAAATTATCTCTGGGAAAAAATTGTCAGATTTTGTTCTGAAGAAGTTGTTTCATACCACGCAAGTGTAGAGTGGCACAGAGACTACTCTACTTCATCAGGTAACAAATTAGTCATCATCACTGAAGTTCTTTCCTGTTGATATTTATTTTAGATGTAAACTTCTATTATGATTATGAGCAACAATCCTTAGTATATGGCCTGGCTTAGGTTATGAATAAAATAGAAGAAAATGTTTCCTTGGGTTTCATCCCAAACATAATGGACACCAAAACATAGTCCTTCTTGTACAGTGAGTTTCTTGCTTAGTAGAAGCATAAAACTAGCAAAAATCAAAGGAATAATTGGCATCAGTCAACCTTGGGAATGTCTGATCCAGAATGGATTGTTTTCATGAGAAGATAAGTCAACTCCAAGAAGGAAAAAAAAAAAAAAAAGAACCAGAAAAATTTATTCTAACTCAATAACACAGACTTAGAGCGTCCTGAAATAATGCTTTTCTCATGACCACGCAAAAGAAGCCTTGAAACTGGGCAGATCTTGGAGAGACTTGCCCTAAAGCATCAAGTGGATATGTAGTCTGAGAAGAAAAAACACTGAAGCAGTGCCTTTGACAAGAAGTATTGTCCTACCACGGAGAAGGCAATGGCACCCCACTCCAGTACTCTTGCCTGGAAACTCCCATGGACAGAGGAGCCTGGTGGGCTGCAGTCCATGGGGTCGTGAAGAGTCAGACACGACTGAGCGACTTCACTTTCACTTTTCACTTTCATGCATTGGAGAAGGAAAGGGCAACCCACTCCAGTGTTCTTGCAAGGAGAATCCTAGGGACGGGGGAGCCTGGTGGGCTGCCATCTATGGGGTCGCACAGAATCGGACACAACTGAAGTGACTTAGCAGTAGCAGCAGCATTGTCCTACCAAGAGTCACCAGATTTTCTGTTCCGAAATGTCTCAGGGGACTCTGAGGCCCTTCAGCATGCAAATGTACATGTGGACGGTTCCTAGAGAGCCAACTCTTCACTTTCCTATTACATCCAGATGTCCATTTGGAAAGCCCTCTGAGAAGCATCAGATGCTTAGGACAACTTTGAAATAATATAAATTTTCTTTGCCAAGCCAAACTTTGGAATAAAAATGTTGATGCCATAGATAGAGATGAACACACTGCTATTTCACAAAGCCTCAGCTTTCCTATGTTGCTGAAGAAAACTCCACACCTCAGATTGACCTCCTGTTTTCTCCATCCATGTGATGCAAACAATAAGTCTGAAACAAGTTATGTCTGCTTCAACTTTCAGTCAGGACCCTGAACTATGGCCTCACAATAGGATTTGTCAAGAACTTAAAGGCTGAACAACTTAATGCTCAAACGCAGTGCCTTTCAACTAACACGTTTCAGTGCACACTCCTTTTACTCAGCTTGTTAGAAAATAAAATAAGACTCTGGTTCTCCAGAAACTACCATCTAATTTAATAGGATATAAATATGTATGTCAAATTTAGAGCAACATTAAATAATAAAGAGAAAAATCTCTTTGAAAAAAAAGAAATTAAAGGCTGAAGTTCACTGGCTTTCTAAAGTACAAGTTTTGAAGCAATTGATTAACTTCAGGCAGAAGGCTTTACCTTTCTTAAGTGACTAGCAAAGCCCAGTCTCAGACTGATTTGACACAGGAGAGTTCATTCATGATTTGAGCAACTTGACTGACGTCTGTGGTCATCTGAGTGAGCCATAACTCTTGACTCAGTGTCCAGTAGACACCATTATAAAGCTGCTGAAAAAATTCAAGTCTCCTGAGCAGGCTACCATTGTGGAAGAGCTGTGTGGAGAAAGACATGTGTGTTCCTTGTACTGTTGGAGAAAGGACAATAGGGAGCCAGAGTTAAGAGTGAAAAGGCTTTTGCTGCCTCTTGCACAGGTACAAATGGGTAAAGAAACCCTTGAAGAATATTTATGTTGGATGACCTTAAAATCAAAACGTATAGTCCTGATTCTTTCCTTAATGACCAAGACAACATTTATGATTCATACATTAACAAAGTCGACCTCATTTTATTGAAGACAAAATAATCTTGCATGAATTCAACACAAGTATTTTGAGAATCTGGTGTTCCTTGACACAAGCCTAACCTGTGAAAACTCTCTTTTGCCAGCAAGTATCGTTGCAAGTTAGAATTTGCTACTTTTATCACCACAAAATGAAAGTCTAAACTGATGGTATGTGATAAACATTTGCATTATCACATTTAAAAAGCCATGCTCTATAGTCAACTTGTTCTAACAAAACTTAGGCAATCTTCTTACGAAAGTCATTTCTGATCTAAATTATGTTTTACTTATATTTGCACACTTTGACTTACTAAGAAATTTTAGGAAGTGGCTATTAATTTTTGCATGCAAAATGAGATTAAGAGATCATAAGTCTTTTATTGTTTTAACATTTTAACTATGTGAAAGATATGTTTGCAATGCAACAAACTAGATTGTAGACAGAAAACAGATGTAATGTGT
This sequence comes from Neotragus moschatus, assembly GCA_006410615.1. Lineage (NCBI taxonomy): Eukaryota > Metazoa > Chordata > Mammalia > Artiodactyla > Bovidae > Neotragus > Neotragus moschatus. The sequence goes on from SJYA01000218.1 coordinate 507,340, forward strand.
TGACATACATTTTTCTGAAGAAGGCTTTCATCAGATTCTTAAAGACTACCCACTCATTCACACATACCCCTTAAAAAGATTAAGAATCACTGACCTAATTAAATATGTATTTTCTGATGGGTTCTGAATTAGTAGAAGGAGCAGACCCAAATTCATATTTGGTAGCTTGCTGCAATAAATTTTACATTTTTAAAATCAATAGTCCATGGACCTGGGTTAAAATGAAGTTCTTTTTTTAGGTTTAAATAGACTGAATTTTTTAAGTTATTGTTTCTTTTCCCTTATGGTCCTCAAAGATCATGTTTGTGTCTTTGAGGTACAAGGCAATACTAGCAGTCCTAATCCTAAAATACTTGGGGTATTTATTAGGGATCTTATCACAGCAAAACATACTTAAAATAATTAGCTCTGAAAACAAACATTAGAGCATCATAATATATTGCCCTTCAGTTTTTCAGAAGGCTCATAGCTGAATAAGGAAAAAAGAAAACTTGAAGGAAATAGAGACAATAAAGTCAAATACACAAAAGACATCACTCAGGACAACTTTCCCAAGGGACTGAGTTTGTGGACACATAGAAGGGGGCATGCTGTGTAGCTCTGTGTGTGTGTGTGTGTGTGTGTGTGTGTGTGTGTGTGTCCGTAGGAGCATGTGAAATGAGCAAAGAGCAGTGATTTCTTCCAGCCAAATGCATATCTTTGAAAGTGGAGAGTCAGCCCTGGTGATGTTAATGGAGTGGAACATAAATATTGGCAAGCTGGTTGTCAAATAGAGGCTTTTAAATGTTGGAATTTTTCAAGGAAAATGTTAACTGCAGTTAAAGGGCCAAAGTAGTCTTAACCCAATCTCAGAATCTAGAATTTCACTTGAAGTTCTAAATACCCAGGACTCTTATGCTAAATTTAGCCTTCCCAGCTCTGCAACTGGCATTTTGGAATGTTTGGTCCACAACGATAAAGCATCACACTTGCTGAATACAGGGTTAGAAGGGGACTAGCAGAGACAACCAATTAATATATCAACCTCCCAAGCAACCCGGGACCAGAGGCAAGGGTGTGGGCCAATAATGAACTTTCTTGCCACATTTCAAATGATGAATGAACTCACCCCTAGCCAGATCTCCCAATTCCACACACCCAGCAAGTCTTTACTTCTTACTACTTTTCTGGATTAAACCTATCCCAAGAACCAGCCTAATTTCTACCTTCTTATTAAGGCTTTCTTTCCCAACTTCCCATAACCATGTCAAACTCTATCTTCTCTAAATTCTTTTATATTCTTCACTCTCAGTTTCACTCACTTACTAACCCAGGTTGCTATCTTTTCTATAATAACAGCAAACATGTGCCTAAATTTTCACTATGTACCAGGTACTGTGCTAAATGCTTTACAAGAATGACTTCATTTAATCCACACAGCAGATTTGTGATGTTGTTGTTATTATCATTTACAAAAGAGAAATGTTTGCATAAGGACAGAAAGGCTTAGAGAGGTAAAGCAACTTTTTCAGAGTCCATGACTAATAAATAGGGCACGAGCCAATCAACCAGGTTGTCCTGCCAAACAACCCCCCCTTAGTGGCAAGATGTATAGTGCTGATGTCTAATATGTATATACCATCTATCCAGCTAGATTCTAAGCTCTTCAGAGCACCTGTACAACCTTTCCTTCTTGTCTCCCTCAGACATCCATAATCAGTCAATACTTATCGAGGGAGTTAATGAATTAATAAGTTAATAAAAATCAATGCTGCAAAACCCAAGAAATATTAATTGATTTGGACTTCCAAACAGTATGCAGAATCAGGAAAAAATGTTCCTGTCACTGCATACTGCATTGGCTGTAGGAAGCAAATAAATTGCTGACTTGCTGCCCCTGGGCTCAGCATGGAGTTACAGCCGAGAATTGTTCTCTGTGAACAACCTTGATGGCCCTCAGCTTTGTCCCTGGAAACCCTCCAGCCTCCCAGGTCTATCCTGATCATTAAGATCCACAAAGTTCACTGGGAGAGCAGGAATCAGTACAGGGCCCAAGGCCATTTCTTCCTTAGACCTAGCACTGCCCACATGCACAATACACACATACACACACACACA